>VXBU01019139.1:0-188422 GCA_013400315.1 Bombycilla garrulus
AGATTGTATTAGAAGTGGGCATGACAAATTAAGTTTTATTTACTTCATTCATCTTGGTCTGAGTCCCTGTTTTTTGACTGGTTTATGTAACAATTCAAACACTTCTGATTTGCAATTTTCTTAGGAAGGAAGGCAGAAGAGCAGAAGGGGCTTATTTTGGGTGGCTTCCACATGAAAAATGCAAATACTACCTTACAGTGGAAGAGATTTTTTAATGCATCGAGGACTGCATTTGGGTGTGTGAGTTTGTTTGAACACTGTGTGGTTTTGCTGGGGTCTATCTTAATATTGTTTTCTACGTTGCAGGCTGAGTATGTCCAGCTCGTGACAGAGCTCAGAATGACAAGAGCCATTCAGCCTCAGATAAATGCCTTTTTGCAAGGCTTCCATATGTTCATTCCACCATCTTTGATCCAGCTTTTTGATGAGTATGAATTGGTAAGCAGAAATGCCTATGTATTTTTAAACACTTTGTTCAGCATATTTTATCAGCAGTGTAAATGATGTAGAGGTAAAGCTCACTAACCGCAAAATAAAGGTTTTGTAGCTTTCACATTGGCTTTGCTTCCTGGGCAGTGAGGATCTCATTATGTATAGTCCTGCTTTTTCTAATTGCTCAGGATTACCATCTTCCTGAAACTTCATGTGGCAGTAATAAATGCCTTAAATTGTAATATCAGTATGAAATCAGCCTGTTGTGGCCTTTAAATCTTTGCATATTTTCCTTGAGGAGGACAGAAATCCTTTAAGAGTAAGGAGATGCTGTCTATTGTCTTTAATTTTTCTGAGTCGCAGAATCAAATTCCAGTAAATTTTGTTGGTGGTTTGACCTTCTCTAACCAACACATCTCAAATTTTGTCTGAAGTCATGGCAAGACTCAGAGGATTTTTCTTTTAGGTTCCTTGACAATAATTTTTCTCTTGTGCTAGTGCATACTTAAACAGATCACGTGTATTTACCTGAATTCAAAAATCTTCATGTATTGAAATTTAGTTATGGATTACATAAGGTTGCAGTAAAGTGAAAAAGCACTGTAAGCTTCCTACTTCTTAAAAAATTACTTCTTAAAATAGCATAATAACTGGTTAGTCAGGAGGACTAATCACAATCTGTGTGCTTCTCCTGAAGGAGCTTTTGTTGTCTGGTATGCCAGAAATTGATGTGAATGACTGGTTAAAAAATACAGAATACACCAGTGGCTATGAGAGAGGAGACCAAGTTATTCAGGTAAAAATATTTATTTACTTTTTTTAAAATGATGTAGACTATTTAATCCAAAAATGTGGTTTTGTTGTTGTCATTGTCTGTATATGTTTGTGTTATTTTGGCTGAAATTTGTGCAAGTTTTTTAATACCATATTTCTACATTAAGTAACTTAATTATGTATGAATTTGGTACAAAAATTCTGTAAGTTAAGTACTCACATATATTCCATTTATTGTTTTATCAGTATATTTTCAAGTACTGCATGTATTTAATGGGAAATACAGACTAACTTTTTTGTCCTTTAGTGGTTCTGGGACGTGGTGGAAGAACTAACTCAGGAAGAGAGAGTGTTGCTGTTACAGTTTGTTACTGGCAGGTGAGAGACTCTTCTGTAAGAACAAATACATTGTCTAGATACTCCAAAATAAGACAAGAGACTTGAGAGACCATCAAATATAATTTAGAAACTGTTTTGCATACTGGTTGTTCTAAACGTTGATCAAAGTAGACAAAGTATGTTAATACTTTTGCTGTCTCTGTTGCCTGCAAAATGATTGATTACATATTTATTATACTTGACCACTTTGCAAGAGGCCTTTGTTGCTGTCCAGGCTGTTCTTGACAAGGCCGTAGTGAATTGTAACTGAGCTTTATATTCTTCCTCCTGTTGCATATTTATGTGACTCCTGGCTTTTCCAGTAATCAGCTGAAGCTGTAATATATGAGAGAATTTGGTATCACTTCAGTCAGTGTACACAGAATATCCTTCTCAAGCTGAGTTGAATTTAACATTAAGTGCAGTGTGTCAAGTTAAGTAAAGATATAACCTTATGGAAAACTGTCTGCTTTATAAAGGTTTTCTTTCATAAATTCTGTTTATTCTCTAGGGAAAGCCACACTTATTTTCCTTATGGTTTAGGGGCAGTGAGGGAATGTTTTAGCAATAAATGCTCCTGTGAGCTGGGTGAGTTGCTGAGCTTGTGGGTACAAACATTTCATAAAGTGGATCCATAGGCATAAATATGACACCTGAGTTGTGCAATCCAGTCTTTTTCTGGTAGCAGGCAGAGGTCACACCATCTTCTTAGTTTGATGTTTCCTTAATATTCTAGGAGTAGCAGAACACTTGACCTTTTATGTGTAAGTTTTGTGGTTAGGCAATGATAAAATACAAATTAAGATCATCAAAGCTGTGCCTTATATTAAGGAATTTCACAGTCACAGATGTATCATCAAATGGCCTGGTCTCCAAATTCTATTAATTTCACTCGATTTGTTATGAATTTCCTTGGTTTTAGGGATCATGGATGACTGTTAGTTGTATGCATTTCTGTAGGTATGCATATACAGAAATGTATATAATTTCTGAAGAAATGATTCCTGAACTTTTAACTGCACATGTGTGGCATGCCAACTGCTGCTCTTGCATTTTTAGTGGACAGGTCCATTTCTAAATCTAGACAGCAAATAAGGACCTTTAAAATGTAAGGTCATGTTTCAAAAACTTCTTAAAACATTCCAAACGATACTGAAGTGGCATTCAGTATTTTCACGGCATTTGGGATAATCTACTGGATTCTAAGGGACGCTTTCTATCAAGTAAACAGTTACACTGTCTGATTAGTACATGCATCAGCATCGTTCATTTTGGTCACAAATCGCCTACTCTCTTGTTCTTAATCATTTTCTTGTTAGTAGGAAAGAAATTTTTGTTGTGCATTTAAGAACTCTGATATGGAATTGATAAACAATCTGCTTAGGATTTTTTTTCCTGTATCAGTTAGGAGGAACCCTTTGGTTTTTTTCAGTGTTTGAAATGGTATAGATATATTTTTCTATAAATATTTAACTTTTCAAAGTTACCTCTAATAGTGATATGCAGCTGGTATTTTTGCACGTAAGTCCCCAGACAGTTCTACTTTCTCTTAAATGGAAGACTTAGATACTGACTTTTCTGTGAGCTTAGTACAGTAGTTGGGCTGGTTTCTTAAGTAAAAATTTACATTAAAGTACCTGATTTCAAACTATGATGTTTTTCTGGCCTTAATGAAAAATTTGTTTCTATAGGTACTGATTGGCAGGCTACATTCAAAAGTCTTTTTTTCCTCCATTTCCCTTTAATCTCTTCTGTACATTCATTTACTTGATTTTTGTGTGTTTGTGAAGTGGAACTATTTTTTGCAATGAAAGACTATTAAATTAATCTGATGGATTAAATAAGATAGATTTATGATTATGTCTTCAGTGTTTCTCTGACATCTCTAAATATTTCTTAAACTTTGCCTCTTCTTCTCCTGTTTTTAAATCTCTTTTTTCTCTTATGAAGTCTTGCTTTGGTAGTTTCAGTGGAGCTAACATTGCATTTGTCGTTAATACCAATTTTGAGACATCTTCTAATAGTAAAGTAATTGTCACGAGCAAAGTTTGAACATATTTGGAGGTCTTAGCACACTCAAAAAAAAAAAGCCTAAATGTTTTTGTGTCTTGTGCTGGGGATCTGAATGTTCACTTATGATGCCATTTATTCTTTCTCAGCTAACAGCTGCTCGATATGATATTGCCAATTCTACAAGCTTTTCTGATTTTTTTCCCCTCTCGATCTGTTTGGTATTTATAATAGTATTGGGCTAATTTATTGTTAATTCTCCACTGGCAACTTCTGATGGGGTTTTTATTGAACAGTTGGAAGGAAGTGTTGACAGCTTTATAGATGCTAAATGATAAATTCTACTTTATATATATTTGTATTCTATGGCTGCAAAGATGGTATATAACTTTTTGGGGACTGTAGGTTTTGTTGAGGAGTAAGCAATGTGTTTATGCTCTTTTAAGGAAAATTCAGCATAGTTGTTAAATAAGAAAGAGATATATGTCTACTGCCACATAAGAATGAGAAAACATAATGAAACAAGCCTAAAATATTTTCTACAGTGTTTTCATTCCAGCCAAATTCATATAAAACTAGTCAGTATAAAAATAGGTAGAAAAGCCATGATTCAGATGTAAACATAGAAATTTCCAAAGCTATGAAATCGTATTGTTGCTCTTGCTCACAGCTATTGTGATTTTTTTTTTTTGTGTCTATTTGGAAGGTTTTTTTTACTATATTGGCAGTGTTTTGCTTGGAGAGAACTCATTCTTGGAGGCACATGTTGGCAGCAATCTCTTCCTTTTAAATGTTCAGAGCTTTGATCATGCTTTACAATTTTGACCTGTTATATGGAAAATGTTATAAGTTACATTGAAACAACTTTTAGATAATAGTGGACTGAAAGAAATTTTCAACAGTTAGGTCTCTGTTTTACTGCTGATTTGAATGTGGGATTTTTATCAGAGGGGAGGAAAAAAATGTTGTTGCAGGGGAGGCAGGAATGTGAGCCAAAATCATGGTGTAAGAGTACTGATGTACCATCCTTACAGCTGTTCCGAATTGTTGCTGTAAGCACAATTCCATTTGTGTCAGAAATAATACACTGCAAATAATCAGCACTTCTCTCCATAGTGGTTACTTTGTGTAGCAGTGTTAGAACTATATGCTCAACATTGCTGTTGTTAAGCTAGGTAATACAAATCCATCTGTTGGATACTACAGCTAGTTCTAAAAGGCATGTTTAAAAGATATTACTGTGAGTTGTGTCCCAGCTCCTTCCCATTCAGCAGCAACAACCATTACACTTTCACATTTTTGCCAGGTACTTTTACTGTGAGTGGAAACATTACTTCTTCCATTACACTTGCTTCTAGCTTTTACAATCACTTGATTTGGTGAATATGAGAGCACTGTTTTTAGGAGAGGTACCTGTAATCCAGAATTCTAACAGCTGTTACATATTTTTGGAAGGTTTATTTTGTTTTATCGGGTTATTTTCTTGCTAGCCACAAAATCACAGAATAGCTGAGATTGAAAGGGACCTCTGGAGATTAAGACTTCCACAGAATATTCTGAATTGAAAGGGACGTGCAGGGATCATCAGATCCAGCTCGTAAATGAATGGCTCATACAGGGATCAACCTTGACATTATTAGTACCATCCTATAACCAACTGATGTAATCTCACTGTCTAGTCCAACATGGTATTCAGAGCAGGGTCAGCTACAGCTGAATGCTCAAGATCTTGTCCTGGGCAGATTTTGACTGTCTCCTGGAATGCTGTCCTTTCAACTTCTCTGGGCAGCTTGTGCTAGTGTTTGACCACCTCACAGTAAAAAAGTGTTCCTTATATTAAAATGGAAATTTCCTAGGCTTCAGTTTGTGCCCGTTGCCTCCTGTAACTGGGGACCACTGCTTCATCTTATTTATCCCTTTCTTCAAGTATTTATGCACATTGATCAGATTACTCGGAGCTTTCATTTCTCCAGGCTGAACAGTCGCAGCTTGCTTTTGTCTTGTGTCAGGTGCTCCAATCCCATACAATCTTTGTGGCCCTTCACTGCATTATGTCCCTGTCACTCCTATAGCAGGGAGATTGGAGCTGAATATTTCTCCCCAAGTACAGAGAAAGGATAATCACCTTCTCCCTAGCAGTGGCATTGTTCCTAATGCATTCAGCTTCCTTTATCCTTTCATTATAGTGGAGTTTGAGGAGGGGTTAAGGTTTTTTTGGATGCAAGGGTTGTGCTAGTGAGATGTTATCTTGTACTGTATATCAGTTTAAGTTGATATTACGAAAATATCTGATTATCTGAATTTTACTCTGTTTGCTAGTTTAGAATGGTAGAGGGGGAGTCTGAACAATGGGCTATTGTCTATTTACACCTGGAGTAATCTTTGAATAATATGATGGTAAAGGAAAAAAAAGAGTAATATGATTAAGTGAGATCACATTCCTGAAGATGCCAGTGATTTTTTTTTAGTGTGTTCTAGTTTTGCTGTAGTTTGTCACTGGGCAACAGTGTGACTGATATAATGGTTTTATTAGTTACTTGATATATTTGGTCTGAAGTAGTAAATGAACAGACATGTCAAGGACACTTTGGTCATTTGTCCCACAGATAGTAATCAGAGAGAAAACTGTTTTGTGATGTAGCTTAAATTTTAAACGTAAATAGACATGTTTGTCTTAACTGAGATAATGCCACAATATAAGAAGGATATAAATCTGTTAGAAGGCATCCAGAGAGGCCATGAAGATGGTGAAGGGCCTTGAGGGGAAGCTGCATCAGGAGCGGCTGAGGACACTTGGTCTGTTCAGTCTGGAGAAGAGGAGATTGAGGGGGGACCTTGGAGACCTCATTGCAGTCTACAGCTTCCTCAGAAGGGGAAGTGGAGGAGCAGGCACTGATCTCTACTCTGGGGACCAGAGACAGGACCCAAGGGAATGATGTGAAGCTGTGTCAGGGAGATTTAGGTTGGATGTTAGGGAAAGGCTCTTCTTCCAGAAGGTGGTTGGGCACTGGAACAGGCTCCCCAGGGAAGTGGTCACGGCATCAGCCTGACAGTTCAAGAAAGGTTTAGACAACACTCTCAGGCACAGGGTGTGCTCCCTGCAGAGTTAGGAGTCAGATTTCAATCCTTGTGGGTTCTTTCCAACTCAGAATATTCTGATTCTGTGAACATTCTGCTACAAAAACTGGTTATAGAAATGAGTCCTTCTTGCAGATAGGATTATCTTAAATATCAGTCAAACAATATGATGCCTATTTTAAGTGGACTAGTGTGTTATTCAGTCTTTTAATTAAAAGCTTTTAAACAATGAGAATTTTGATATCAGTAAGAAAAATGGAACTTTTGTGAAAGTCAAATTATCCTAAGTAAGAGATACTTTCAATGTAAAGAAAACATTTTTTTTTTGCCTCTTAACACTATTGCACTGCTCTAATTTCTGTACATTTTCTCAGTTCCAGGGTGCCTCATGGTGGCTTTGCCCATATAATGGGTGGCAGCGGATTGCAAAATTTTACTATCGCTGCTGTACCATATACTGCAAATCTTTTACCAACATCAAGCACATGGTATGTTAACTATTCTCATTAAAATATCTTAAAAGCAGGGATTTTTCCTGTCAATCACAGTCAAAAGTACAGTTCTATAGAATATTAAATGGTCAAAAACAATTTAAACAGTTTCTGCAGTATTCACTCTCCATCATGAAGGTGGTGGGTTTTATCCCAAATTATGTTACATATGTTTGCTCATTGTTTGCAACTCGAATTTGTCTAAGTAAAGATAGTGAAATTAATAAAGGAATATTAAAGTTAAATTATTGTTTTACAACTTACTGAAGTGAAAAAGCAACTTAATTTCCTACAATACATTCAAATGCTCAGTGTCACTATAAGTCTGCACAGGCTTGTTTTCTTCCATACATGTGATCTATTCAGGGGTTTTAATCAAAAATCTTTACTGTTGAGTTTTTTGCTGAACTGTGGTGTCCTTTTTTTTTTTCCAGTATCAACATGCTCAAGTTACCTGAATACCCAAGTAAAGAAATCCTGAAAGACAGGCTTCTTGTGGCATTGCACTGTGGAAGCTATGGTTACACGATGGCATAATGAAGTCTAGAAAACCTATCTGACTGTTAATGTGCAATTTTGAGTGGCAGAAGTAATTTTGGAGACTGTCAATAGAAAAGCATCTTAGATGCTGCAGCCCATTGGCAGGGCTGGGCTTCAGAACTGACACAGCATCATCAACATTATTGTGTTGTCAAGGTGGCTTTGATACCATCATAACAAACTTCTCAGTATGCTATATTTTCATTTTTTAAAAATTACAGATCTGTATGGAAATCTGTTTACATGCTTTTTATTATTACTTTAATCTGAGAAAGTTTGTCAGAATCTCTTTCCACAGTTTACATTTGATTTCCACCTACGTGGTTGAATGACATTTGCATTACAGTTTACTTTGCACTCAGATGGAATACTGCAAATGAAAAGAGTTGTACTTTATGCCTTGTTGCATGTGAAAGTGCCATTTATTTTTGCAGACCACTACAGAAAGTTCAATTGGAATATTGTACAGTAAGACAGAGGTGATGTATTTTCCATTTATTTGGATAGTAACTGAAAGAAAATTTTATAACTTTTTAGTATTCCAATGTATATAATATGTAAAGATTAGACTGTTATGACTGGAAAAAACCCAGCAGATTGAGTTTATCTAGTTTATATTAGAATTTACACTATATTCTACTAAATATTTAAAGTATTTGTGACTTTATAGTCAACTTGCAGTTTAGCGTTGTAAATATTGTTTAAGATATATATCCATTGTTTGAATGCCTTTACTCTTTTCTTGATATAATTGTGTGTTCAAAAGGTATTAATTAAATTGTAATATTTTAACCAGAATTGGAATGTGCCTAGTTTTTTGTGTCTCTGTGGGCAGATTCTTTTCTGTACCAGGATTTTATTAATCTTTTTATAACTTAAATTGTCATGGAACCAGTATTTGAGGAGTCATTGTCAAGGTGTGGATGGACATAAAAAATGCACAAGGAAGTAGATTGAGCATATGAGTTAATTTACAAATTATATAGTTATAATCTCATGTCAAAATTTGTATGTAATTAGAATATGTTACACTTATAATATCCAAAAATACACAGCAAGAGTTCAGCACATTTCATAAGTAGCTGCACATGTTGGGGTTGACGATGCTATTGCATAACTGCTTTTCTAGAGACCCTGGGGTAGGGCCTACATTATTGTTTTGATTCAGACTAGGAATGTTTTTTTTTTGTTGTTGGTATTTTTTTTCACTTGTGGGTGTGTTTTTTCTTCGTAAATTAATCTGGTCATCCCTGCTTGGAGAATACAGATTGGATTCTGTCCAGATGAAACTAGACAGAAAAAATTGATCCAAAAATGTACCAAATGCTAGTGGATGAGCATCAAATTTGTCTGTAAGGCTTAAATGATATGAATAATATTACAGAAGAATATTACAGATCTGAAGATTTCACAAATTAATTTGGTCATAGCAAACCCACCAAACACTCAAATTTTAAGATTCAGGTCCACATCAGGAGTTGTTTCCTACTGATCTGTTGATGTTTTCCTGGACTAAGTGCTAATACATTTGTAGCCTAAGTTCACCACCTGATTTAGGCTGCTTAATTAGTGCTGTTTTTTTTCAGATTTTATTTATTTTAATCTAAAGCATACATAACCTGTCTGGGGAAGTGAGAGAGAAATCCATGGAATCCATCTTGCCATGGTAATTTTACTCTGGACTAAGCTTTATACATGAACTTATTAGCTTCATTTCCTTTTTGGTTCTGTTTGTGCACAAGTTGTATAAATGTTGGTTTAAATTCTGCAGTAGAGTCTGTGGCTGCAACATGAGGAGAATACCAATTTTAGTTAGTGGAAAGAGCAGACTCTTCCAGCAGAACAGTCGGGGAAAGCTGCTTGGCTGTTGCTTTCAGGAAAGGGAAAGAAATCTTGAAATCGGAGAGCAAAGTATAATAAATGCTCTGGAAAGGAGATATGATCAAAGAAAGTGTAATTGAAAAAAAAAATCAGAAAATTTGGAAATGGAGTAACTACAACCAAATGGACTGCAATGAAATGAGGGACAGTGAAAAGCACCAAAACTTGCCAAAATTACTCCAATTAAAATCCTGAAATTGGGGAAGAAAGGTAAACAAAGCGAAGGAGAAGAAAATAAAGAAATGAGATTTTAACCAAAAAATAAGGAAAAATTCTGAAGTGAAAACAAGTGAAAACAATAAAAGTGAATGGGATGACAAGAAGTGCAGGAGAATGTACTGAAGCTTCCCCAAATAATCATTATTGAAAATCACAAGATTTCATTCCCTTTCCTGAAAGGAAATGAGGATGTGCTGTTCTTCTCTGGCATGCTTGAGGAAGCTTGGATAGGTTAGATGTTTGAGGATGTGTGGGGTTTTAACATTAAATCCCAGTTACCTTGGATCCTTCAGTTTAGCAAAAGTACTTTGCTTTCTTGCACAGCTGGGCTGTGCTTAGTTCCCTGGTTCTATTGCTTATTTTATTATGTGCTTCTGGAAGGTAGATTGATAGGAGGACAGTGCTTTGAGCAGCACGAGGTATTTATCAGACTTTGGGTATTTGTTTTCTTTATGTAAACTGGGATTTTTGTCTTTATCTAAGGTTTTTGTGTAAATAATGTTGATCGTTAAACTGCTATGCAATCTGTGATTTTTTTTTTCCGTTTCACATGTTTTATTTACAGTAATATACAGCAGTTTCCAGGATGCCAAAACATTGCTTGTTCCTGCAGTGTTCAAAATAAGTCATACTGCAAGGCTGAATGAAGACAAAAGAGAATTTTTTATTTTTTTTCACTTCTCTATTATACTGTAGGTGACAACAAGCTGAGTTTGGTCTCAAACAGTTCACCTAACATGCTTGGAAGCTGGTTTTGATATGTAAAGAAGACCAGAGTTTTAATGTTCTCAACAATTTCCTATGACAGATCTCCCTGTTACAGCCTCACAATGGTAAAGAGGATTATTCTTGTTCCCTCTGTGCCCCATGTTAGTCATGTCCCTTGTGATGCATCTTGTAGGATTTCTTGTAATGTTTGCTCTACTTACCCCCCTAACAGATCAGAATGAAATTCCTCTAAAATTTTTCTGTACTAAGAAAGCATGATGTAAATATGTAGATAATGGGTAGAGAGCTGTTGATACTGGACTCTTGGTGTAACATCAACCTTGTTATTGCTTGTTTTGAACAGGGTTTTTCCCTGCTGAAACTGAACAAAGTTGTGGACTGCAGCTGACTATGTGAAGTTAGCAGGATGTAATTACTGCACTGAAAGACTGTTTTTAGGACACCTGTGCCCTATTAGCAACAGGGTATGAAAAGCCTGTTGAGAAACTATAACTTAATATAGCTTATAGTTTAGAATGGCTAATTGGTTTATATTTGTTCTCTCCCACTGTGCCAGAACAAGGCAGGGTGAGTGTTTTATCTTGGAAAGAACAGAACAGATGTCTTGTCAGATCATAGATCATGAGTGCTCATTAGCTTTTATTATCTTTATGAAATGTTAGATAGCAAAGCCTAGTTTTTGATGCTTGAAAATGTGTTGTTCATCTAATGTTGCAAAACCATTAAAACCATAAACTGTGAAATGCAGCTTAATGACTTTTACTGTATGTTCATAGTCAAATAAGATTGAAAATGGAATGAGAATAAGATGGTGGTTGGCCTGAATTTTCCAGATACTTGGAGACTTTCATGAGCACAATAGAAAAAAATATTAGGATCACCTGTGCTTTAGAAGTTATGGGCAAGGCAGTAGTTTATGCAGCTATTATTATTGAGAATTTTTAGCATGTCCATAAGAGAGCATTTGTCTAGTTAAGAAGTAAAATCAGCAAACTACTAAACTGGTGCTAAGAACCAAAGCTTTAAATCAAGTAGATTGAACCTCCTCAGGGATTCTTGAGCTGTAAAGATCTAAGTGCTTTTCAAGTCAGAACATCTGTTTTTATCCAGACTTACTATAGATAATCATACAGACAAGAGACAAGATAGATAGACAAGAGACTGTGATATATGTTTTATAGACACATTTGTCAATTCAACAACATTTTTACACTCTAAGGACACTAACAGAGTTAATGTACTTTTGTGAGGCTAGCTGTTGTTTAGAGCCAGTAGGAATCGCACCACAAAAGGAAACCTAGTGTAAGGCTACTGACTTAGTCTTAGGTTTAATTACTGGCTAGTTTCATTTGAAAGTAGCTCCATGCAGTTAGGTAGGTTGAAACATTTCTAACTATGTGTATAAAACAGTATTTCTAGTTTTAGTTTTAAAAATCTGCATGCAATTAAAACTAATAGAATATATTAATAGAAATGGAATTAAGATAGACTGCATCTTTAGTTTGGGTTTAAAAATGGCATTATTGTATGTCTTTCCATAAATGGCATATAATTTAGTTGGAGAATATTATTTTTGAAATGCTCACTTAATGTGTTTGAAATGCTACAGATTAGGCTCAAAACGCCACTAAGAAGGGGTGCAGTGGTCCACTGAAATACTTCCTCTGAAATCTGTGTTATTTGTGTGTCAATCATTTGTGTGTTAAAAAGTCTCTCATTGGAAAGACTTTGGTTTCCTTATTTTATTAACTACTTGAATCCCTCCCAGATTTTTCCTGATCTTTTTCTCTGAATGTAACCTAGAACCATTGGTCGGAATACCAAATAGCATCCCTAAATATGTGTTAGGTTTTTCCCATGGGAAATTGTTTTAAAAAAATAAAATTTGCTAATACAGTTTAAAACTGGTTAATGCCAAGAGAGCAGAAGTTGAGCAGGAGTACAGACACTGTGAAGGGAAGTGTCCCTGAGCTCACTGTTTGTAGCTGCATATACTCGCTGCATTAAGTGCTTGTGACATTCTGTGCCAAGAGTTCAACTATTCAGTTTCATACAGTGCTGAGTGATTCATTGGGATTATTAGGATACTCCTGGGATAGCTTCACCATACTGATTGCCTCTGACATACCAGTTTGCTTAGATTAAAAAGCAATTGTTGTTGTCTAGTCAAATTTATAACCCCTGGTAAAAGGATACTGAACCCTAGTGCTGTCCAGTATATAAAAACACCTTTGGTCTACAAATTACAGAGATTGGAAAGAAAACTGAATACTTGAAGAATGATACTAGTTAACATGCATAGGGCAAAGATTTCACAGGTATCTAATAGACAGCTTTTCTGTGCTGGTAAGTTTATTCTGATGCATTTAGGTCAATGTATAAGCACTATTGTAGATTAATTCTTCTAATTGCTGTCTTTATTTCTACAAAGTGATGCAGCTATTGATTGGTATTTGGATGCCTGTGGATGTTATGACAGCATGGCTTTTCAGTGTATGTCAGCTAAAAGATGGGATTGTACTATTGGAAATCTAAATTTTGTATTAGATTAGGTCTGGAGAGGTGGCCAGCGACAACTACTGTGCTTTACCGCTGATTTGTGGGACCTACTAGTGATGCTCTTAGGTGTAGGACCATAAGCAAGAAAAAAGAGGAAATAAATGGTAGAGGCACATTGGTGAAAGCGAAGAGTATCTTCAGGAAAGAAGTGAGTCGTGTCTTGAGTATAAATGTGGAATAACAGGGTTGGTTTGAGAACAGATTTGTTATTCAGCTGGCAGGTGGGAACGGTGCCTGGGCCTCCTAGAAATATGATCTTTGTTTCTTCCCTGCCTGGTCTGAAGGCTGCAGTCTGCTGCCACTGAGACTGGGAAGACTGGTTGGGCTCAGCCAGGAGGGTTGCTGGAGTGTGATGGATGCTAGCTCAGAATGAGCCTACTGCTGCTCGTTGTCATTTTGGTATATCCCCCCCACCCCATGCCTTAAGGTAGATTTTTTGACAGTGTTTAATAAAGCAAGATAAGCTGCTGCTGAAAGGGCACTACGTCAAACTGTATGAGAGAAGGGGCTTCCTTGTGTGCAGGTGAGATACTCCCCATTAAGCACAGTGGCATGAATAACTGCAGAAATGTGTCTCCAGTTCAGGAAAATTCTAAATGTAAAATCCATGGGCAGGACACGTAGGGGTTAATAGTCATATCTGTGCTTTTAGTCCTCAGCACATTGACATAATTTTAAAATGCACCTTATTTATGTTGTGTGTTTGTTTCAGAAATAGTCTTTGTGTGTCTTTGTTTAGGTTGTGGTTCTTTGTGGAAGTGTTTTTATTTTAGCATATTTAGAATCTCCATCTTCAGTATCGAAGAACTGTCTTAGACCAGGCAAACATACTTCCAGTCTTTGCTGTTCATTAGAGTTTCTGTGTATTGTGTGACAATTTCTTGTGTCTTCACTGGTAATGCTACCAGAGGAATGGACCAAAATAATATAAATGTATGAATGAACAACTGTGATAAACTTTAATGTAAAGCTACGCTTTCTGTAAGGTACACTAATACTTTGGTTTAAACTGTCTAAAAGTCTTAAAGTCCAGCAGTGTGTAATTACATCTCATAGCAATGTGCACTCTATATGTGCGTGTAAATGCCTGAAGAAAAGGTTTTCCTTACTGTCTTTTACAGAAAAAAACCACCTTTGACCATGTCTTGCTCTGCTGGCCTATAGGTTTTGTTTTTGCTTGTCTCTCTGTCTTGTTTCCAGTACCAAGCTTCTCAGTTACTCAGTCTTGACTGGTTTGATGTGAGTTCACCGGGGGCTTTTGCTCTGTCATGTATCTTTGTAGTTAACAGACAGCAAAGTTCAGTGGACAGGCAGATGACAGGGAGACTGCTGTGGCTCGTGTTTGATGTCTGCGTCTGCTGCTGACCCCCTTTGTAACCTCAGTGAATCCCTCCGTGTCTCTGTACGTAGGCTGTGCTGTTGCAGTTAGACTGTGAACTTCTGAAGGAAGGAGACAGCCTCGGTGTGTCTGTGTGACCCCGTGCAGAGCGGATCAGTTTGGCAGGGATACGTGGCAGTATCCAGACATAGTGTCTGTGGTTTTACCCAGGGTTTAGTTCTGTTCCCTGTGGATCGTCCTTGAGTGGGGTCTCAGGAGTGTACTTGCTCTTCTGTCTCACCCTTCCTGCTGAGCCCTTCTGGCAGCTGGAGCAAACTGGAGCAGATGGCTGTCATAAACTCGTGCTTAGGAAACCTTGCTATCTTGAAAATGCTGTTCAATGCTCACTAGTCACAAATTTTGAAAATAGTAGCAGAGGGGCTCGGGATCAACCGAACTCTTTCCAAGGCTTGCTTCTGGTTCAGTGTCTTGTCCTCCCCTGTCACCATGACTGTGTGCTTGGTTAAGTGTGGGGGAATATGTGCATTCCTGTGGTCTGTCTGGAAAGCAGTTGTGTCTGATAACCAGTGAACTGGTGGGGGTGCTCCATACAAGTGTGACTCAGGTGCTTTAGCTTGCCCTAGAAGCACCATCTTGTCAAAAGCCTTCGTAGCCTTGATGCTGGAGGCTTTTACACCCAGACACTGATGGTCTGAATGGAGCAATGCTTCTGATAAGACAAGAAATCCCCATGGTTTAATGCTGATTCCTTAACTTTCAGATAAATAAGGATCTAAGTGTTGCTTTTGGGTTTGTGACAAAGTTGAAAAGTTGCTTTTAAGCAGCAGGAGTTATCCTATGGCAAATCTTTCCTTCTCCTTAAAGCAGAAGGGAATTTAATTTTCAGCAGCCTCGATGATGAGTGTCATTCTCCTCTTATTTGGGTCTGTTTCTGTATCCTTCTGTAACCCAAGACGAACCACCTGAAGTTGAACCCAGCCCAAACATTCATCTTGTGTCAATCCTATCTTTTTTCTATATGTACAAGCTCGCACTAGTGCAATCTATATTTAGAGTCTGCATTTTTTTCTGTTACATAGAGACTCTAAATCTAATCTTCACCTTCAATATGTATTTGCAATGAATATGTTTTTTGCTTTAATAAAATAAAGCCCAGTGCATATGTATCTTTGTAAGATGAGCAGTTACGTACATGGAAAGACTTGAGGTTTGTGTTTGAAGTGGGTGGCACTTGAAGAAAAACTTAATAATTTGGAGAACAAGGTGGGTAGTTCCTTGATTTTTCCAGAAATGTGCTGGTCTCTTCATCCAGAGTGCTATTCTCCAGCTCTAAAGAGATGCTGCTTTTTTAAAATATACCTTACTTTTCCTATGACTGTGGAATATCAGATCTTTCAATTTCATGCAATTACCCTCCTCTTCAGACAAACCAAACCAAATTCACAGCATCAGGAAGGCTTCTGAGCAGGATGGAAGGCAGGATACAAAGCAGTAAACCAGCAAAGAATCTGCAGGGTCTGGAGGTCTCTAATTTTGAAGGTGACACATAGTTATGTGGTGATTTATGCCAAGCATCAACTCCTACCTTCCCTCAAAAAAGGAGTGCCAAGTATCTAAAATATTTCCATTGATTTTGCTACCTTAGGACAGCTATTTACTCTAATCCTGGACGATAAAGCTGTGCTAGTTCAGTATGTCTGAACCTGCTTAAGTAAGGGAACTTATTTATTTTGACATTTTTATCTGATTTCAATCTTTGTAAGATACCAGGTTTTCCAGATGCTAAAGGCCAAACTAAATGTGGGATATGCTGTTCATCAGACTAATGTAAATTGGTGAGTAAGGGAAGGTCTTTATTCAGAAACCTTTGCTGAGTTTCCAAAGGCTTTTAACTTTTGAGCAAAGCATAATTTTTATCAATTACTTGTTTAAGAAAATGTTCTCTTGCTTGTAAATCAGTATAAGTTGCTGGAATGGGAGGATCATACAATATGCCTCTATGGAATAGTATTTAATACAGAGTTAATTAGTCCTATTCCTCTTTCCTCTAATGAATTTAGTGTTTGTATGTTAGCCTTTTTTTTTTCATAGACAGCTGTCTGTGGGAGGTGTGAATTTGACCTTTGAATAATGTGCCTTATAATTTCCTCCCATTTTTGGTTTCTTTTTATTGCCAAACTGCTAAATTTACATTCTGAGCAGTGATTTATCTAAACCTTTTTCCTGAATTCAGATAATACAAATGAGGACACTTACCTTTAAGGAGCCTTTTACTCTCTTTAGATTCTCTTTGTCTATGTGTAAGACCACCTTGAAATACAAAAGTTAACATCTGCCCTACACTACGTATTTTCATATTAGTATTGAGCAGTTATTATCTCTCTGCATTTTGGAGGAGCATGTGTTTCTGCTTATGTTGTCTTAAGATCATATTTCCTCTTTATTGCTGGGTCTCAGTTGTGGTAGGAAAAGACTCTGATCAGCAGTCTCCAGAGAAACATCAATGTCTTGATAAGATGTTTCTTCTGCTACTTATCCCAGGGTACCTAGGGCAAACTGGGGAAGAAGTTTCCACAGGAATGTGGTGTGCACAGGCTGGTGAATACATCATCTCTTTGTTTCAGAGCTGGAGCTGCAAACATCACTCAAATGTGTCAGTAAAACAGCTTTACTTAAAAGAGGATAAAATTATTGTCTTGAGGGAGAAGCCTGATGGGCAAACAAAGGGACTATAAAAACTGTAGAGGCCTTTTTGGATGCATTGACAAGAAGAGGCTCCTTTCATTTCTAATTGTTTGCAGAAACTGCTGCAGTACTCACCTGAGGCCAGCTCTGGGATGTTCTCCCCCTTTCTCTCCACCCTTGGTGGCTGCAGCTGCCCTTCTCTCTCTATTACTTCTTTTCTCTCTCTCCTCCCTCTCTCATTTTTCCCTGTGTTTCTGTTGACAGGGAGAATTATTCTTCCATTTGTCGCAAAGAAAGCAGGTCAAAAAGAAAGAACTCTGTTTTCTGGAAACACTTTAGCTATATTTTTTGCTGTGCATCAAAACTTATTTAGTTCATGCCACCAGAGGAGCCAGCAGTCTGAGATGTGCTCCACCATAGCCCCCATCAGCTGGCTCCTATTGCTTGTTTTGTGTGTGGATGAGTCTGCTCTCCCTGCACATACATCAAGCACATGGCTGTGCCAGCCTTGAAAAATTTTAACAATCATTTCTCCTTTAGCTTTCACAGCTGTTTCCTGTTTTCATTAGCAGCTCTGATTATTAGGACAGATGCTTTAAAGATTGACACATATTAGAAAATGCAGCAAGGAAGTTCATGGCTATGTCAGAGGAGACTCTGGGACCCTTGTCATAGAAGTGGAAACAGGAAAGTTTAGTACAAGTCAACTCCCAACAGTTAATGAAGGTCAGCTAAAATTAAACTGAAGGCAGCAGTCACTTATATTGCTTCTTGTTCCAGTCTTGCTATACTTGGTATTCAGTCCTTATACCATGTGTCCCGGCTGAACTTAAAAGGTAACACTATGCTTCTCACTCCTCACATCCTCTCCCAAAGAAACAGCTTTGTGGTAGGTGTTCTGACTTTTGTTTTTTTGAGAAAAACCTAATTACTACAGAGAGATAATACATCCATGGCAAGCATGGGTGGTTTGTTTTTTTTTTTTTGGGGTTCTTGTGTTTATTTTTAAATGTAATTCCATCTAAGTGAAATTGAATCCATTTTACCTCAAACCTGACAAGTTAAGATGATTCCTTGTGATACCTGGATTTTGGTTTGACTGCAAAGCTGATATGAGTTGAGTGGTGATGCCCTGGCCCTTGAACACACTGCCTAATGCAAATCCTAATATGTTGATGTGTAAGAATGCTCTGTGTTTACTGCTGTGTGACCATACAGGTCCATATTTCTGATCTAAGCACTGACCAGTTGCATTTGGTGAGGTGGTAACAGTCAGCAGTAGATAAAATTCAAATAAGCCAGTTGGACAGCTCTATCTAAACCTTACAGAGACTGTGGGATTCTTCTTGGAAAGCAAAGGCCATAAAATTTATTGATGCTGCAGTTACATTCTGATGCCTCCTACCACTACCCACCCTGCAGCTCTAGTGCTGGCCATAAAATTAAATTATTTTGTCACCAATGGTTATTAATTTTAACTTAAGCATAATAAATTTAATGCAGAGATATTTACTTACTTGAAATTTGTCTCCCATGAAACAAAGGGGCACTAACTTTGCAGACTTATGTAAAGGGTATCTGTTGCTGTTAAAAATAATGGAAACTGCAGGTTAGGACATCTTGTAGAGTAAGTGTATATACTAAGAATCAATAAATGTTTTATTAGTGCCTGGAGATTGTTTGACTATAAAGGACTTTTTAAAAAAAAAATCCAATTGGTATAAAAAGATAAAAGCGTTAACCATCTGCTTCACTTCAATTTAAAATCTTGTGTTTAATTTCTTCTTTCTAGGTAACCAATTTCCATTATTTTGCTGTAATGTTTGGGCTTGGAAGAAAGTGGCTTTAAATGATGGCTTTTATTTATTCAAAGGTGTTGTTGCCATCATAGGTTTTACAGTTCCTATTAGAAGTTTGAAAAATATGTCTCGCTACACTGAAAGAGAACAAAATTCAATTTAGAAGTATAATTTCCTACCACTAAGACACTCCATAACTTGGGAGAGATTAATAGAGCCTTATGACAGAGGCTCGATTTAAAGCAGGAGATTACCACTACGTTATCAGCCCATACCACAAGTGAATTAGCTCAAGAAATCTGTTTGAAGTTACTGAGTTGTTTGTTAGAAAAAGGTCTCTGGATATTTATTTGATCACTGCTGAGTACTTGCTATAGGTTTGTCTATCTGACAACACAGGAACAAACTTCATACCAGCCATACTTTTTTTGCAGTGGTAGGTTTTATGTTATTCTCTGTTATCCCACAGGAAGCTGGAGTGCTTTGGAGGTCAGCTATTGGCTCAGGGGGATAATTTCTAATAAACTAAGTTAAAATTAACAGACAGAATTACAGTGATGTTCTGATTTCATTGATACATTGAGGACAAAATAATGCTTAAAGAGTGTTTAAATTGGAAAAGTTCCTTCCCTGCAATTATTGTAAATCTTTTATTTTATCAGCAAAAGAAGCCTCATTTCCTGTCCCACCTATAGAAGTGTTTATCTTTGGAGCACATTAAAGGTGTTCAGAAGTTGGACCTCACAGGCTGGTAGATATGCAGACATACACAACTAACAGAGGGAACTGGGAGCTAATGTGTCAGGGCTGCAGCTGACTGCTGGTCCAGGTTGGCATTCCAGCTCTGCTTCTGGTATAAATTATTCTCACCAAATGAGAAAAGAAAAACTCTGTGGCACTCAATCCATTTCTGTCATTAGGCAGCTGTGTTCTATATCTGAAGATACAGACACCAAATTAACTGGTAGTCCTTAACATTCTGTATGCTTTTTCCTAAGGCCTTTTCAAATTGTGTCAGGTGCATAAATAAATACAATGTATATGGCTATGTGTACACACAAGATATGCATGTATGCATACAAATGCCTTTCCCTCCAGTACCTTTCAATTCTCTTGGAAAAATGTCTGAAGCAGCTGTTCTTGTAGGTTCAGCTAGTCCAAAATGAGGTCTGCATGATTTTGTGTAACTTAGTTTTCTTTGTCCTAGATTTGTAGCATCCAAGGTTTTTTTTTTTCCTAAGGCCTTTTCTTCTGATATTTTTTTTGCTATGCTGGCTATGCAAATGAGTCTGCAGAATTGTCCTTCTAACATATGGATTTGATGATTGTCGCAATGATATGATCTTAACACCAAGCTTGTGTTTGCTGCCCACCATAAGGTAATATCTAGAGGTACATTCTCAAATGCTGCACTGCAGAGGTAAAAGCAAAGAGTAGCATTTTGTGTGCACTAGGTATGCAATAACAAGTGCTTAAGAAGTGCCTTTTCTGGGTATCTTAAACAGCATCCTGTTTCTTTGGTATAGATAAGAATTAACAAGGCTGGTAAGGTGTGTACATTTTGCTGGTGTGAATATCTGCATTTCATAAAGCCAAAAGAGTGTACCGGCAGTGTGAAGACAGAAGTCGGGGGAGGGAGAGCAGCATTTATGTGCAAACAGCTTGAAGCCTGTTTGTGAGACTTGTCTTGGGGAAAAGGGAAGGGGAAAGTCCTCTCTACATCCAGGCAGGAGTTTGCAGTATGGGCATTAAGTTCTGCTCATCACAGTGACGTACCAAACCAATATCTATAGCTTGGGACAAGAAGATGATTAAAAGGGGCTGACTCAGATAGCAATAGAAGAGAGCTAAAAAAGGCTAAAAAAGAATTGCTGAGTGTAAGCAAGCAATCAGAGACATAAGACCTGAACAATAAAAGACAGGTACCTGAGAAAATATTGTCCTTATTTGTTTTCGCTTTAGGATTTCTCCAAACTTTTTCATTCACTTCAGCAAAGGCTTGAACTACATTCATAAGCTTGGTTGAAGTAGGCCACAGCCTCTGAATGCTGCAAGGAGCAGGTGGCAGCTATGTCCATCTTGACAAGGTTTTCACATCTGTTTCTCCTGATGAGCTCACACACAGCCACAAAGCTCACACACAGCTAGGTTTAACCCCATGTAAAGAGACAAAGCCCTATTACCTTGGGAAAGTCACAGTCAGTGGAGGTGTAACCTTGTGAACTCCCGAGGTTTCCTCTGTGCTCTGTTTCGAGGGGCTCCCCTTCCCCTGTGTGCCATCAAGGAAAGCAGTCGCCATCTGGTCCAAAGTGTTTGTAAAGTTCATTGCTGCAATAAATGTCATTCTAGGGGAATATAAACAGGCTGTTGCTCTACCACGTTACTGGGGTATTCACACCAGTATGCCAAAAACTTGGAATTTATTAATGCGAGTAAAATTAAAATGGATATTTTCCAGCAGAAATTGCCTTGGCTGAACATTGGCTTTGGTGCTGTTGGGGACACCTCTGACACTTACTATGGTGCCCCCTGAGCCATTTTTTTGCCTGTAGGCAGAATCAAGAAACTGCCTGCTTTATACTGTTTCAATCTGAATGCAGAGCTCTATGCCTATGTTCTCTTCTGACTTTTTGTATGGGAGGCCAATTATATATGGGTTTTCTTTTACGAATAATCTATTTCTGAACTATTAAAATACGTTTTCCAGAAAGGCTGTTGGCAAAAATAATTGAAGATCTGGAGATTCTGTCTTTTTCTTTACAAATGTGTTTCAATAGTGGACACACTGTATTAAAATCTTACAACTTACTTATAACTTAAATTTACTTGGCTTCAACTGATGTTGGAGACCTGACCATTCAATTAAATATTCCTTCTGTAAAGTGTGCTTTCCATGTCCATGGCACTTGGACACCATGGCCAAAATCTTGCTTGCTTGTATTAATTTGTGAGACTTTTAAATAATTTGAACTCTGTGCTCAGTGTTGTGGAATACTCTTCAATATTGGGGAGGCGTATCAGTTTCCAAGTTTCCAGTTCTTCATCCCTTCTCTCTTCTTATCTGTTCCATAACAGTCTCCTCAGAATTTATTTCACAATTTGCAGTTTATCTGTGTTTGGGGTTTTTTTGTTTNTGGTTTTGTTTTCAGGCTATGGACATGGAAGTTATAGCTGGTGTCTGATTTGAATTTATGCAATTCAAATATAGGAAGCTTTTAACTTAATATGCCAGTTTTTAAATAGCCAAGAACTGTGATGGCATCAATATGAACATAGATAAACAGAAATTCCAATGAAAAGCATGAAAGAAGGGGAATTTGCATATTTTCTCTAAAGCCAGACCGTCAGTAAAGCATTTGTGCAGGTGCATACACAGCATGGAAAAAAAAGTATAAGGAATTTGAAGTTCACATGAAGTTGCAGACCTACGTCCCTGGGACAGCAGAAATATGCTGAGGTAGTTTGCATGACTGGACCTGGTGAAGGGCTCTGCATCCAGTGATAGGCTGGGAGAGTGGTGCCTGATTGACAGGGAAGCTGGACTGAGTTAGGAATAACTGAAGTCAGCAGGGCAAATACCAGGAATCGCATGGGCTGCATCCATGGGTACCAAGCATTGTCTGGTAAAATTGCAAAATCCTTCTCTGTCATCTTGGAAATGTGATGACTGTCAGGGAACAGGACAAAGGCAAATTTAATGCCATTTTTAATGCCATTTTAATGAAAGGTAAGGAGGAGAATCTGGGGAACTTTTGGCCTGTCAGCCTAATCTCAGTTCTCAGGAGCTTGTCTCCCTTGAAGCCATGCCCACACATGTGAAGGATGGGAAGGTGACTGGGAACAGCCAGCATGTATGTACCATGAGCAAATTGTGCCTGCCCAGTTTGCCATGTTCATGTAGTGGCAAGTAGATGAAGGCATTGTGATGAGGGATGTTTATGCTTTAATACTGTTCTGTGAAGTGCAGAGGGAAAGAATGGTTAGTGACCAGAGGCTAGCTGCGACAAGAGAAATTCCAAGTAGATATTAGAATTTTTTTTCTACCACGAGGGTGGCCAGACACCGTAAGAGCCTGGCCAGACAGGTTTTGGCGTGCTTGTTCTTGCAGACATTTGGAGCTAGAACATGGCTGTGAACAACCTGATCTAGTTGATCTGCTTGGAAAAGGAGGTCAAAGTACTTGATATGTTGATGTCCTTTCCATGCATACCTGGGAATTAAGAAAGACTAAGTCTCTGGTTTGCCTATCTGATGGTAACATCTCAAATGCGGATCTCCCACTTTCCAAGTGACTCTTCTAACTAGTGAAAATGATAACATTTTCTTAATGAGAAATGTTGGCAAAACTTAGATTTTTTTTCATACTAGCAAGTTCTGGAGAAGGTGGAAATGACAGTTCTTGGGAGTTACCTTTTCCTATGCCCTATTTCATCTAAAATCAGTTTACTCTTGAATAGATAAAACCAGTTAACACCACTACATAATTTATTCTTTGTTAATATATTTTTTTGTACTGTAGTGGAAACAAATCTTTTTTTGGGAGATTTTCTTTTACAGCGTTTTGTTTCAGACATATTTGACATTAGCCAGAAAAGTAATTTTCACAACAGAAAACAAGAAACAAATAGGACTTGCCTTGTGATTAAAGAGTCTGTGATTTTGCTATTCATATTGTAAAGTGCATGAAAGCACCTCTGATAGAGGGAGAAAATCTTCAAGGTTAAGTATCACAAGAAGGCATTAATTTGTTTAAGCCATTCTCTTTTCATTTGCCTTGGAGAATATGTTTTCAGTAAGAGGCTGAAGTCTGCTAGTTCTTGCAGTTGTGCTGGCGTTGTTCCATCTGGATGGAAGGAATTCTGCTTTTCCCCTCAGCCATTTGAAAATATATTCCAGTGTGGTGATAATCACCACCCTCTTCCCTTCATGTCCCTCCTACCCCAAGACGAGCTATTCTTCTGGCAAGTGAAGCCTCTTCCAGTGCAAAGGAAGGTCTCTGAGCAGGAGTGAGTGGGTGTGACTGCATTGCTTCCTCTCTCATGGTACTGGGCAGGCTGCTGCAGTGCCTCCCAATCTGGCAGCAAGGAAAACCATTACACTGGTGCTCTTCCTGCTGGAACACACTTTACTCCTTAAAACCTAGAGAGATGTGACATTGTTGAAATTTTGCTTGGGGAATATTTTTGCAGACAATTCTAAGTGTACTTCTGCAGCCTGACTTTCCCTGTCCATCTGGGATTTGTAAGGGGCCTGCAACACCTCCAGAAATTAAGTGAAGACCACCTTCTACTGACTTCCTGGGCAGCAGAATAGGTTTGTGTGACTGGGGACCAGAGACACTGTCCCTGTGCACCCAACCAGGTGTCAGAGCCTTCATGCTGTTCACAGCCACAAATTTTAAAAGGTGGCAAAAAAAAAAAAAAAAAAAGAGTGGAAGAGCTTCAGAAATAGGTAGAGGTGTCTCATCTTTTGGGATATTAACTTAAACAGTTGAGATAGGGATGAGATTTTTGTCACTTACCTTCACTTTTATTTAATGTGAAAACCGAATGTCAGGTGCAAGGGTTTGTTTGTGAGGTCCCCTAGAACAGGGGCTTGAGGAAGGCTTGAAGTCCAGTGCTTGAAGAATCTGAAACAGGATGCCTTAATATGGAGTCATTCACTCAAATGGGGATATTCAAAACTCAGAGTGAAGTTTGTAATGTTGGGAGTCAGTTAATTTCCTTAGGCGCCATGAAGCTGATCTATACCTTCAGGCAAAAGTTCAGGTATCAAAAACTACAGCTTCCTATTGTAAAGAAGGAGCTGCTGTTCAGCACAAGAAGCAGGTTTATGTGAGTTGTATTTCAACTATTCTTTTTGTCATTTTGTTCTTAGATCTCTGAGCCATCTATAAGAGTAAAAAAGTTATTGCTAGAGAAATTGGAAACTGGTAGTTGATAAATAGTGCTACATCACTCCGCAAAGAACAGCTGATGAATGCTACCACTGTATGTGAATTGTTTCTTTTCCCCCCTCTCTTTAATAGGAACATTTTAAACTACATTGTCCCACACAGGGGACTGCTAAGTAAACGAGAACTGACATATGATAAATGTAAAGCTGTGGTTACAGCTCCAGAAATCAATGAATTGCATGTCTCACATGTGGAAGGGCAGTCATGCTGTTGCTGCTTCCAGAGTGATAAATGTAATTCAACCTATGAGCAGTAAAACATGAGTGTAACTTGCTAATGCAAGTGCTTGCCTCCAAAAGGAAAGAAAAGTTTGTGAGAAACTGTACTGCTCTGCTGTCAAACCTCATGCAAAGTAATTAGCTCTAAACTTTGCAAGGAATGCAAGAGAGAACCATGTTTGCATGTAAGTCAATAACCCAGAGAATGTTTCTCTAACAAATGTGGTTTAGTACCTGTAAGTATTGTTAATCCATCTCAGGCAGAGGAGCACCAAACAAAATGTCGCTTTGAGAGATACTGAAACAAGGAAGATAATAATGCTGTAGATGAAGGCCGTATTTATGGCACTATGAATGCAAAGATGGACCTCTGAGAATGAACTCCTACAACTCAGCAAGTTGGAAAGCATGCTTTAAAAGCTGTTCTGTAGCAAGTGATTAAATAAATTCTAGAATAAAGAGGAAAATACAGGTTGGAATAGATTTCAGGGACTGGAAATGAAAATTACATATTCCAGTTCTTGCTGGGGATCCTAATTTTGACATGTGCCTGATGGGCTGCTAATCATGACTGGTTTCTGATAAAGAGCATTGAACAGCTTCCTGCCAAAGCTGTTTGATTTTCACTTTAATTCCATTTTGAATTCTTATTTAATAATGGATATTTCTTTTCTAGAGTGATTCAAGGAAATTCAGGCAGTGTCACAGTTCACTGAGCTCATGCCAGGACACCACAGTGTTTCTGTAAGGTTAAAAAGATAATATTTCATGTTAATATGCTGTTAAATAAGACAACCTTAGCTGTCAGGACTGCCACAGCAAGACCTTATTGGGAGGTTGTTGTCAGTAGGCCAGCAGAACATTTTTGAATGGGCATGCAGGAGCTGATTAACTCCTTATGTGGTTCTGGCATATGGGAGGTTTAATAACAGCAACGTCTTAAAGCATATGGAAGTGCTCTAGGAAAAGTCTAGCCCTCCTGTCATGTGCCAAGGAGCTTGGGAAGATTGTTTCAATGATTACTTTTCTCACAAATTAGGATAATGACATGAGATATATCCATTTTGAACAGAGGAAAGTCAGAGGTGTTTAATTTGGAAACAGAACACTTCTGGCTTTTGCATTTTAACTGTAATGCCTTCCTACTTGAAGAGCCTTTTCCTAAACCCTAGTTTTACACAGGCCAGATGCACACAGACAAATGCCTACTTGGCATCACCTGGGCTCCTCTTTCTTTTTTCTTCATTTCTAGAATTTACTGCAAATTTAACATCATTTTGATAGACTGAAAAGAAGATGTAAGACAAAGCAGACCATGAACAGTAAAAATGCAGTAGATTTCCTGGGATCTTTTCCCCTCTTCATTTTGGTTTAACACACTCCACCTTAATGCTTAGTATGGGGAGTCTTCCACTGCCCTTTGGCACTGAACTCCATATCCCACTGGTCTCAACAGGAGGCAATGCTGCTTTCATGCTGCTCATCAAGACATACTGTCTATGCAAATAAGATGCAGATGATTATTGCGAGTACTCGTACCACAGAAGGGCTTGGAGATCCAGATGGAGCAGGCGAGTGGAGATCTAAAGAAAGTGCTGCCCAACACTACTGATTGCTAATGGTGTAAAGCAAGGGCATTATCTGTACAGCTCCAAATGTGTAGGAACTTTCAGGCAGACATTAAATACAGGACACCTAGATGGCAGTAGATTTTTAAGCTTCTTGAATGGGAGACAGGATTGGATGCAAATGAAAAAGCAAAGGCTCATCTGATTACTGTCATGGAATAGAGAAAATTAGAAATGAAAGATGCATTTGTCATAAACAAGATCGAAATTCCTTGGGAGGGTGCATGTGTATTTAATATCTTAACATGAATGTACTTGTTTTTTGTCAGAATAAATTGTTAAAACCAGTCATGAGATACTGAAGCAAAGAAATCTCTGGATTATGGTGCAAGTAAATTCACAACCCCCAAAACTCTCTTTAAAAATGCTGATCAGATATAAGCAACATCAAACTATGGTATCACTTAATAGTGGATGAGAGATTCCAAGTAGATAGTCTTATCAAGATATGAACTATGAATAATTTCACAGCTTCTAATAAATGGTTTCGAGAGGTGTTTTATTTAGAAGTTGATGTCCTTAAATGTCTGGGTTTTTAAAACAATATTTTATAACAGCACAGAACATTTCAGTATAAATATATCCAGGCTTAATCACAATAAATCTCTTCTCTGCTCTTGCTGTTTTCTCAGATGCTTATATGTTTTTCTGTCAGTCTGACCTGTCTCTGGGGCTGACAGTGATACCCCCCTACACACTTTGCTGGCAGCCCAGAAACAAGTTTCTGCTTGTTTCACCTCTCAGACAATTTCACAACAGACACAGGTTATGCCTGGTACCTCTCTAACCCTGGTGTGGTTTAAAGGTAGTTATTCTATCTTAAAAATCCTAACCAAAATCCAGGTGAGTGTTGTGCTGATAGTAGTTAGAAGCCAAATGCTTCATTATGTTAAGCTTTTTTTTTTAAGAGCTGACCCCAAACCCTTATCAACTAAGTGAAACTGATCTGTAACAGTTCCCCCAAACTAGGAGAACTTTAAACCTTTTTTCTCTGCAGTTTCTCTTCAGAATGATTGAACAGTTGCTCATGCACCGTGCCAGGAGCATTTCTTTCCTTCCTCCCTCTCTCCTTTCCCAAGGCAAGTTGAGGTGAGCCCACTGGATGAAAAAAGCATCTGTGTAGTTATTCCTCCTTTTTCTTCTGCTGGTAGTAGCCTCCTTGCTTGCAGTCATTCTTCCTCTAGCACAGCAGTAACTAGACTTCAAGACCCTAAACTAACCACTTTTTTTTTTTTAGTTTCTATCTCTTTGCAGACATACTGTTAAGATTTTGAAAAATGCTGGTAGGCTATACAGAGTTTAAAGCAAAATGTGGGGGAGCACTTCATGTGACATTGCCTTCTGAACACCACTGGATATGCTGCTTGAAAACAGGTATTCAGGTGAAGTGTCCAGGTCTCTGTTTATCTCTCAATTATATTTTATCTGTTCTGACTGGGAAAAATATTTGATGAAACTGAAAACCCACTTTGCAATATTTCAGAACAAGAAAACTGAAAGTCTTGTTGAAAGATCCTGCTCGAAGAGCCTCATGCACTTTACCCAGTAAGACATTATCCATGGGATTTGTTTAAAATCTGCCTTCTTCCTCCCTGCAGCCCCCAGAACCTGTGGCATGGGGTTCAATGTTTTGCCAAGCAGGGGACCACTGAGAGTTTCTGGCAGAAAGAGCATGATTGCCCTGAGTGACTGAGGTGCAAGTAGTTCTGTTGTTCATTTGATTGTTTTTTTTCTTTAATCTAAATTTACTAGAGAAGATTTTACTCTGAGGTTTTTTTATTTTGTCAGAGAAGTGAAATTAAATCTTTCTAGAGTGTGAAAGCTGCTGAATTCTAACTGTGCTGGGATAACAGCAGGGGCACAAAATTCCCTCCTAGCATCCAGAACAGACGGGTGAGTAACACTAGGAATGCTTTTGATAATGGAACCCACAATTTTCACATAGCCAGCCTTTGACTCCTGAGCCGTGTGCAGCAAGATTCCATTGCTAGATGATGTTTGGCTGAATGTGGCTGGGGTGCTCTTGGATCTGGCTGGATATTTTGCTCCATCCTGCCATGGAGCCCTAGGGTCTGAGAAGCTGTTATCCCATACCCTTTCTTGTGACTTTGCCACTACTCTCCCCTTGCCTTTTTTACATAAAAAATGTTTTTAATGGCTCTTGGTCATAGGGGTTTTGTACACTGCTTACAGGGTCAGTAAGGTTTGTTATCTAATTGGATAGGGATAAAAAAAAAGAAATAATGTTCATATATGATACTGTCATGAAACCATTGGTGTCTACATAAAGGGTTATGCTGATAATTAATCAAAAGACACATCTATATCTGGCAACATTCTATTTTTATTTCAGAATCTGCCCTGGGAGCGTAGAAGAGCTCTGAGAAACTGTTGTAAGAGATGAAAGAGCTGAAAAATTCCCAAATGGCACCTAAGTAATAGGCTGCAAGGGCAGAGAGGTGGGAATGGAGGCTCTTCTGTTCATGTTTGAGGCTAAATGTTCAGCATATCAGCTTTACAACATCAGTGGAGTGATGGGCATCTGTTTCTCTGACCTATTCCAAGACAGCATTTTTCTTTCTGTATCTGAAATTGTTCCTGGTTCACCTTCTGAGGACCTTTCTGGTTTGATCTGCAAAGCCTTTTGCAACTCACTGTTCCTCAGTGAAAAGCCATTTGAAAGGCAATGAATTGTGAAGTGGTCTGATAAATAGTTGGCAGAGGAAAAGTGCTCCAGTGCCTGGGAGACCAGTCTGGGATTTGGCTTTTCTTTTTCCCTTTTAGTGTTTTTTTTTTATTTATTTTATTTTTTTTTTGTTTGTTTGGGGTTTTTGTTTTGTTTTGTTTTTGTTTTTGTTTTGTTGTGGTTTTTTAAATTATTTTTTTATTTATTTTATTTATTTTTTATTCTCTACAGAAGACTTCCTAAAGAAGCTTGAGCATGTAATTTAGCTTCACTTGGCCGGTGGTGAAGTGTTGTGGGAATGGCCTCTGAGGTGATTGGTCATCACAGCAGGATGGTATCAAAAGAAACATTGGAGCCTTTTCTACTGTCTTCTTCTTTGTCTTCTAACTTTTGGAGGTATACACTGCCAAGTTCACTTCCTTTCACACTTCTGACTGAAACATATTAAAACAGGCTCAACTTTCACAGGACAAATCCTTCTCTTTTACTTTATAGAGGGTGCAGCTGTAGATGGGATCTGGAAGAGTCATTTTGACATCTTCCTTTCTGCTGCATTCATGTTGGCTTCACATGGCAAGGTTTCACCAAGGGCATGACTGTGTTAATCTTTGCAGACTGATGGAACAGACAAATGACTTCTATTTATTAATCGCCAATATCTTCAAAGAGCATTTGAATATATGGAAAATGATAATAATAAAGAAATGGTGTTTGACAACTGACTCCCTTCCATGGGAGGTTGGTGAGTGGTACAATCAGATATCATGCATCACAACTTGAAGAGGTCAGTTGTTGATGGAGCTTTCAGTGTACCACACCAAAATTGCAGAACTGCTGTTTGTCTTCCTGCTGATTCACAACTATCATTTTCTGTGCCATTTCAGTATCACTTTTCTCATTCTGATTTCACTTCATGATCCAGAAAGGCATTTGCTATTAGCACAGGTAAGAGGATTTTTCACAGAACTTATCTGCTGAAAGTCACCCTGAGCAAACACCCACCTGAAAGCAAACATGCCTTCAGACAGCATTTAGCGCAGGAAGCCAGGGCCCCATAGGGTGAAGAGCAGAATCTGCAGCAGATTCATGCAACCCACAGTAGTGCACAAAATAAGGCTCTCCTTCCCTCTCAGTTTCTGAAGGGATCTCCCTGCTTTATTTGCTTCCCAAGAAGCAAACACTTCTTCCAAGAGACACTTCTTGGCAAAACTGAGAGCTTCATAATAGCATCTGACAAGCAGCCATTTGCTGAAGTCCTGAGGTCCCTCTGTCTTGGCCTGTTCCTGCTGGATTCAGGAAGATGCTGACAGAGAGGTGTCATCATTGCTGCTACTCTTTTCACCCTTTAGCTGAACTTTTTTTTTTTGTACTGAACTCCTGAACCATAGTGAAACCTTGAAGACAGCTGGCCAAATTATCTGGAGGTGGGTAACCTGTTTGTACAAACTGTTTTGTAGCATCGTGTGGTAGAGATCTGGAGGATCTGATCATGAAAATTAGAAGTGTGAGACGTAAGAAACCAGCAGTGCAGGCTATGCATATCTTTCAGCTGAGCTCACAGAAGAGGTAGCTTCCCTCGTTAGTCAGACTCCAGGGGATTGTGTGCTGTGGGTGGCTGTGCTGATTACAGAGGAGTGTGAGCGGTCTTGCCCTTAACAAGCCACAGCTGAAACCAATAAGGACAAGCCCTATAAAAGAGAGGGAGCTGATCCCGAGTCAGTCTGAGTCTGCTGGCTGTGCTGAGAGGAGGAAGAGTTAGGTGGCTGGGGGAACAATACAGAGAAGGTAAGGTGTTGTATGAGGGACAAGCAGGGTTGGGTGGCCATGTGAGGAACAGAGAAGAGTTAGCTGGTTATGCAGAAGCAAGAAAGAACAAGAAGACTGCATGTTCTGGCCTGAGGGTAGTGTCTGAACTTAATGTGTGCTTTGTACTCCTGGGCCTGGGGAATAACAGCAGAAACAATGTTTAGTCTTCAGAAGGCTGTGTGGTCCTGCCCAAGGAAAAGGTCTGAGTGATGCTACCTGGAGAGAGAAGGGTGAGTGATGCTGCTTGTGCAAGGAAACAGAAGGCTGTGAGAGAAGCTGCTTGAGGAAAGTTTAGTTCTCCAAAGTGTAAGCTTTTGCTCTTCCTTCTTCAGGAACGAGCCATCTCTGGTGTTGTGTGAGCTAATTTGCATGGCTTGGCTTGGAACATGATGAGAGTGTTTGGACAGGTTTCTCCACTTACAGACTGGCAGGGACAGTGGCCTGCAGTGAGAGAGAAAGGTGATCAGCAGATATGATGGTTCCCCTTTTCTCTGGTATAGCTGAGCCTAGAAGAAGATAACTATTTGAGACTAATCTGAATTAACTTCAGTCTGTGTTTTTTAACATAATGCTGCAACTAGAGAACAACTCAGGGCACGAAAAACAGTAGAACATTTCTGCTGCCCCACAGTGTGTGGGCACATTGAGTCAGGAGTTATCCAGGCCCTGTCTCAGTCTCACGCCCAGTTGTCTCTGACCCTGACAGGCAGGCAGCTCTGCACTTGTGTTCTTGCCACATAAGAAAGCCAGAAGGTGACCCTCAGGTCAGTCACCGTTAGAGCATCACTTGACAACCATGAGTCGAACTGAGACTGATCACAGACTTGACACTCAAATAGAGACCACAGAAAAGTACTGGGTTCACAGCAGAACGGCTCAGTGCTTTTTTTTGGTGATGCTAATGGGTTATGCCATTTTTGTCCTGTGAGATTTTAGCACCAACATCTCTTAATCTTCCCCTTGTCATAAATGAAAATTGGTCACCTTCTCCTTAGGGATACAGGTGGGCACACTCTGGGCTTGATGCTCAGTCTTGTTTTCATTGTGGAAGGCAGAGCACTGAACCAGGGATCCTGGATATTTTTTTTTTCATTAAGGCAGCAGTCTCAGGCTTTCTTGAAAAACTATCTAGTAAATTAAATCCTTGTTAATACGTGCTAGGATAACTTTTTGGTTTAGATGCTGCAGCTTCACGCTGGTGATAGAACTGAGGCTTGTTTTCTTCTACGCTTCTCATCTCCCAAGAAACTCCACTCTCTAGGGTGGAAATGAATAAACACATTAACAGCTTTAACTGCTGGATCACTGTTTAACTGTTCACCTGTGAGCTTCATCCACCTCTGGTCACTGAAGCATGGTAATGCTAAATATAATTGTGAGGAAAAAGCTCCAAGACTAGTTTGTAGCTTACCCAAGTTAATTAAAACAAAGCCATAACTAATTGTGTATCCTTTTCTGTAATTTGGCAAGCTCTCAAAAAGTTGCCTTGCTAAGACATGATTTTTACCACTTTACTTGTCTGGTGAAGATGGCCATTTTCACTAAAGCATTCGGAGAAAAAGATTAGTACCTAATAGCACCAGAGCACTTGAAATCTTCTGGTTCAGATGTCAATCTTATTAGTGCCTGAGCCTTTTCAAGTGGCACAAAAGCTATTTATTTACAGACTGACACATAATAGCTTGCTTTATTCCTTCTCCCTCCCCTTGAAAGAGATAGTGTTTACTGAAAATCAGCTCTCTTCTTTGGTATAAATACTAAAGAACACTTTCTATCTTCAAAGCACTATAGACATTCTTTTAAGCATTGACTGCTATTATTAGCTATTACTCTAGGCTTAAATGGTATTGAATTAAAGTAATTTCTTAATGATAATCTCATTCTCACCAGACTTAATGGTTTTTAAATTGGGTTTTGGCAAATATGAGACTAGGCAAGGATGCAAGCCTGGATTTTTTCCAGAGGCCATTTAAATCAATGAAGTCATCAGGTTCTATAAATGCAGCATGCCACAGCATGACAATTAACATTTACTGGAATATTTGCATAATATTACAAAGTCTATCAAATATGGACTAAATGTACCTGAGATGCATCCATGGGAGACGAAAGCTTTTTTTCTTTTAGATTGACTCTGCTGATCTAACATGCTGCAAACTGTAGAAAATGCCAGCAGGCAGTTCAACAAATCTCTTTAAAATGGACCTTTCTATACAGATGGATTTTGTTAGATAAATGCTAGAAGCTGTAAAGAACTCCAGTGACTACCATGCCCCTCTCCTCTGTATGAGTGGAAGATGGTATGCACGTTCCTATCCATACCTGTCCACCCCCGAGTGGTGTGTAAACTGTTACATCTTGTCAAGGAGTGTTTTTTATGCATTTTCTGGGTTTTGTCATTTGTAACGACTTCATATTTCTTTTGACATTTCTCAAGATTTTGCAATTCAAATGAATAAGGTGTTTTCAGATGTCTAGGGATCAAATTAAAGTGTGGTCCCAAATACCAGCCACTGGTATTTGCTTCTCCTGCAGATATATGACTGTTGCGTCAATGGGTACATGCCTTACTTTTACAAAGCTGAAGATGTTTTGGATAATCTTAAAAGGAAATGAAACCAAACAGACTCATTCAAGTCCCATGTCCATTGTTTTTAAATTCTGAATTAATGAAAAAAAATTCAACGTGTTGCTGGAAAAACAACCCTAATGGTAGATTGGTGGCAGGGTGGGAAGACATCAGAAAGAACAGGAAGATCTGAGGATTTGAGGTGTTAAGGAGAAGGGAGTTACTCTCAAAGAAGAGGGTTTTGAGCTCATTAGTTTTACAGGCAAATTTTAGATCCACCCTTGCTCTTCCCTTTTGCTGTATGCACCAGGCAGTCCTTGTCACAGAAAACAGTAATTTTGCACAAGTAATGTGATTTCATAAAATGATGATGTTTATGTGGAGGGTGTGATTTGCTGCTCCCCCCTTCTCTGTAGTGCTCTGAAGCAGCCATAATGCTTGTTTTTTTTTTTTTGTGGACCCTCCTTATATAGAGTGAACATTTCTAGAACTTTCGGTTCCTCTGTCTTGGCCCAAAACACACACTGAAATGGCAATCAGAGTGGGAGGAGGTGCGTGGTATGGTTGTTCCTGGGATGCGCTGTTGTTCCATAAGCAAGGCCAGGGCTCCTGTTGGATCCAGAGAAGGAGGGAGGACTGCCACCCAAAAAGGCTGTAGGTAGCCTAATTCCCCACAGGCATTGTGGAGGAGGTTGTTTTGGAAGGATTCCTTCTTTATCTTCTGTTCTCACTCTGGTTTTTTTCAGACCAAGTTAATTATATTTGCATATAAAGTCACTGTTTACTCCTATGACAAGACCATAGGGAGCGATGCTTTTGGCTGGAAAGGATGCTGTATTTGTGGAGGAAGGAGGGTGGGATAATTGGATGGGGCTGAGGTTCCCTTTTCCCTTGCTCCCTGATGCTGTATTAAAGCTTGTTTTTGAGTGGGCCTCTGTCCTATGTAACTTCTCACAGACGTTTCTTGGCTGCTTCAAGGCTGGCTTTGTTCATGCTTTTTTAATACTTGTGGTTACTGCCATTTTGTAACCTTCCTCTACCTCAGGTAATTACATTCTGTCTATTGAAGATTCCTATTGCTGGATCAATAGAAGAAGTTTATTCTTCATTTCCTTTATAATAGCTATTTTATAGTGCTGCAAAATGGCTGTTGTAGCCAGCTGTAATTCGTCAGTGAATGAGCAATCCTGCAGTCTGAAAAGCATCCAAAGATCTTACGGGATGAAAAGTGATATAATCATTATTGGTAGCTCAATTGCTCTTTTGACATCTCCTATAAGTATTAGTTGAGAACTGGATGGTTATCTGGGCCCAAATGTTGTTCCAATCAATTATCTGTGCATTTTCCCCATCCCATCTGATGATTGCTTCTGTCGCTAACTGCTGGTATCCTAGTGTCCCTTGATTGAACTTCAATCTGCAGGATTTTGTCTCTAGTTCCCTGCTGCTTCCCAGTCCTCTAGTGCCCCTGTGCAGAACTGGGCCCTTGAGGTTAGGATTGCTGGTTTTCTTTCTCTCTCAAACAGCTGCTGTGTCATTGCAGCAGCATCTAGACATAGAGCAAGGAGGCCTCCAACAAGCCTGCTGGCAGCATTCTGACGTGTAAAGTTACATGTGTGGTGACAAAAAACTGTTGAAGCAATCTAATAATTCAGGCCTGATGATATCAGCCTTTGCCTTTTGTCCCTAAAATAGGAGGCCTTCTCAGGATTTTGGGTTACAGATCACAGTGTTTTGTAGTTAAGAATGCTTGGGTCAAATAACAGAAAAAAAAGCTATTATTGCTGTATGGCTTTGTGAAACCAAGTATGTGCTTGATTTTCTAGTAGCAAGTTTTATTGAGCTGGCCCCTATAATGGTTCTGCCTCCTTAAAGGGTTTGGGAGACTGAAGGACGGTAATCAAATCTTGAGCAGAGAATGATGCCTGAGCCACTGCAAAAAACAGGTGGAAATGTTTCTGGGCTCTAACACTGGTGTTTTATACCTGAGTTCTAATGTCTGAAAAGGCTGCTCATATTTTTGGGTAGTAATGGTAGCTGGGTCCTGTGAATTTAATGTTTTTAAACACCCTCTCAAAATAGCACATCCCCTGGTGGAACCCAGTGTGATGCTACTAAGCAATCTAGCTAACAGATAATGAGAGATGGGCATGACAAGTAGCTTGCAATGATGACGTTCCAAAGAAAAGCATAAAGGGATCTGTCATTTTGATTCAAGTTTTGTGAGGGATGTGAAATAAATTAACTTTTACTTATGAAATAGGCAAAATTCATGTTGTGAGGAGAGGTAAGAAAGGAACCAAAATTTGGAAGCCTGAGTGAGGCGTGTTCTCCACCATCATTAGAAAACCTGAATTTGTCTTGTACGAATTTGTGATGATAAACAAAGAATCTTCCAGTCTTTAAATGAGCTACCACATGGAAAACATGTTTATAAAGCAATCTTCTTATTGCATCTGCATCACTATAGAATCTTTTGACATAGCCTTTTTATAACTCCCATTTAGATATGCATCTCAAGAAAACAATTTGCTTTTGAGTATGATAGTGAGGTGTATTGAAAATATTAAATAATAAATGATGCAACTTTCTCATTCCCTTTCAGTGAAATGCTTAATAGACAAAATTCAAACATGGAGTTAATTCACCTGTAAAGTATTTGGGCATCTGAATTACGCTTTTAATCTGCAGCAGCTGAGTTATGTCCCACTCCTACAATATTTCCGGAGGGAAGGCTGGACAGGTAGAATCTGCTTTTATGGATTGTAGGGATAACTTATGCAGACAGCTAACAGCCTGTTCTTACGAGGTGGAGAGAATTTATTGGAAGGGCTAAGGATCTTGCTCTTCCTGTCACTCGTGGGTGATTAGCTTGTTCGTCCCCCTCAAGAGCTGATCCATTTGAGTTCAGCCCTGAGCTGACTAAAAGTGCTGCCTGCTGGAGAAATGGGCTTGCAATGTGAGGGGAGGGTTGTGCCCACTTGTGCACCTGACCAGGAGGGATGATCAAGTGAGTTAGCTTGTTTTTCATTTCTGCTAGTGGCTAACATCTGAAGAGAGTTGGCAGAATATGTGCCAGTTTATAGAAGCATGAAGAATGTCATGGTTTGATGTTTGTAAGTCTTGAACCTGCACTTTTCTCTGAATACTCAAGAGGGTGCTCAGCTGGAACATAAGGTGGCAACTCAGCCTCCTGAAGACAACAGGTATCTGTCCATACTGTTTAATATTCTCATCTAAATAACCACAAGCTGAGTATCAGTTAAGCATATTGTTAATCTTACAGGGTGAATATCAATACTTCTCTTTTCCCTGGAGCAGCTAGAGAGATGAAAAGCTTGCTGCTTGATCAGATTCCCCCATCAGCTACCATGACTCTTGGGGTAAGCAGGTGTCTCCCTTGAACTCTGCTTCCTATGCTGACCATTTGCTCTCTGACAGACAGAAATCAGAGGCTTGAAATATAACCAGCTACCAGGTACTTCTGTCTTCCAATTTTCTCCAGCCCCTCCAAACTCCTGAGGAAAAGTACCAGGCATGGCAATCATAAAGGGATTCACTCAGTAAATATCAACACACCATGAAGGTCGTCATGTCTGTTGGCAGCTCAAAACTAGCTGTGAGAACAATCCTCTGAACAGACTTGCATAAAACCCCTCATGTCTGGATTTCAGCTGTTTTGGAACAGAAACACAAGTGGATTAAGATCAGGGAAAAAACCCTCATTTGATAGCATGTTAACCAATTTTTTTAATACCTTAATACCTGAAAAGTCATTTGAGATTGTCAGATGAAAGACAATATGGAAAACAGGCATTAATGAACATTCTGTAGTATGTAAGAGAGTTACACAGTTAAACTTGGAAAAGTGACTTCAGTGAAATTTCTGTATTTTACAATGTCAACTGGTGTAATGGAAGATGCAGCATCCAAGTTTTATGCTGGATTCATGCAATTCTGTGTAGTATTTACCTTCACTTACATTTACTAAAGATGATCTGAATAATTACCAGTTGCTTTTCTAGTTAAACTTAACCTCAGACTTGGCTTGGTGATTTTGATAAAATAAATTTCTTTTTGTCCTCAGGACAAGTAAACAAGATACTAACAGAGAAATATAAAGCTGGAAATAAATAAAATAATTGTACCTAATGGAGCAGCATAAAAGGGGTGCTTTTTATGGTCTTTGAGAAACACTTTCTGCTTGCAATAATTTATTTCCACACCTCACATAAGCTACATGAATAACTAATATTCTCTGATAGAGGCTCTATTCTATTAGGGAGTCATCTTTGTAGTAAAGGCAAACAATAAAAAATCTTGCAAAGACAAGGTAAAGTTATTAGCAAATCTCCATTCCAAAGTTGTTTCCTACTTGTAAACCGTTTCTATCAAGGGAGCAATTTCCTGTGTGCTACCATTAGTGGATAATATTTTCCTTCAAATAATGGGCTATGGATGGTGACTAACCACAAATGGTAATATTCTCTCTCTTTTAAAAGCCTGCACAGCACACTTTAATGTTCTGCCTTGGCGCATTAGAACATAGACTGTTTCCAATGTGAAAACTCATTTGTTTAGAAAAACCTCTCTTCCTCTCTCATTACCTCTCTCAAAACAGCTGAATGAGAGTGGAGGTTCTCATAAAGTTCCAGTTGTCCTGGATTTCAAATGTACGTTCTATAGTTAGCAAACCTTGGAAGAACACTTTACGTGCAGCTTATAAAAAAGACAATAAAGTGTGATGAACAAGGCGACAGGATGTGTGCTTATGCCATGAGATTTGTTACTGCTCACGATGCTGGGCTGTGCAGACACGTACACAATATAAACTGGGCCAGGATTAACCAGGTGCAGGATAACAGCATTCTGTTATCTGTCCCTGACAAATTACAGGCTGCTAGCTGGAATTGCCACTTGCAGGTAGTAGTCATTTAGTAGTAAACTGTGCTTGTTTTTTTCCGCTAAAAGCCTGAAATAAGGGCATGTTTATATAAGTACGTTGATATATGAAATGCTTTGGGTACATGTAAAGGAAATGTAAACCTTCCTAGCCTTTCATTTCCTATCAAACATTTGCTGCATTGCAGGTCTCTCCAGCTCAGTAACAATGACAGTGTAGCATGCCTCATACACACTGTGTTTTATAGTGTCATGGTAATGTATATCTAGGGTCTTCTTAAACCTGTGTTCTGCTTTTATAGAACTGATTTTGATTAAAGGGAATACAGAAACATTTTTTAATGTTTTGAAGTGTGACAATTTATGAGGGCAAGTAAATGCTTTACGCGTGAGTGTTATTGCAGGATTCATTGCTGTGGAGGAAATGTCCCTGCTCTCAACTGAGCTTGTGTGGTGGAACAAGCACAGCCCACAATATTGAATTTCCTGACTTAGTTTTAAGTTATTCTGTTTTCAAATAGTTTTATTTTTATGTTTTGAAAACTGAAACTGCAAAACCAAGGCTGCTGTTTTGCACTTCAATGCTGTGACACTTTGTTTTCTAGAATTGTCTTAAATGACCTACAGCCTCATGTCCTAACATTAGGACATATATTAGGGGGTAATTTTACTCACCATCAAGTCAGAAAAACAAAACCTTTTTAGCTGCAGGAGATAAGTAGTGAGACTACTACCTCTAAAAAGCATTTATATGTACATGTCAAGAGAAAATGTATCCAAGTCACAGCAAATTTTAATTTTTTAACAACAGTGTATGTTAATGGTTTAATGGATTATCAGAAAGCTGCACCTTTGTTCATATCTTTTTTCCTATTTCCTTGCTCGTTGCAGAACAGACTGGGGAAGTTTAATAGTGAATTGTCTGAAGTTCGTAATGAAATATCTGGATCAGCAGTTACCAAGGTGTTTATGAATCACCTTAAAAAGACAATTGTGTCGCTTCCATTTTTGCATTTCCTTGTTCAATTGTTTCAGTCCTCAGTAAGGTAAATATTTTCTAGAATATGTAGCAAAATAATGCCAAGGAAAATCTAAAACATTAGCTTACTGCCATTTAAAAATATGTCAGTTTTTTCAGGCAATGTGTAGAAAAGAAACACAGTGAAACAGTCAGTTTTATTTCTCTTTTTATAATTAACAAAAAACCAATTATAAAGGCCAGAAACAGTGACCTGACCCATTTTTGATTTGTTATGTTTTGGATTGCTTCAGTGATCTAGCTTTTGAACTTGCATAATTTAAGTGTGTAGCTCTTACTTCTCTTGTTTGGATCACTTCCAAACATGTGAGGCAAAGTCTATATTGTAGCATTAGAGCACACAGCCCTCGTAAAGTACTGATTTTTTTTTGCCATGCTTCTTGAAATAGCTGAATGACAGTTTCACTGCATGTTTTTTGGTAAAAGAGAGAGGAAAAAAGCAAAGACAAGGGAATTCAGAGGGTGTGAAACCAGGTGTGACACAGCCTCAGTTTTCCCTTTCATCTCAGTGCTTGGAGTGTCTTTCGGATACATGGAGGCTACATACATGCAAAGGGGCACTCTCTGTTGTGAGGCAGCACAAATCTTAATTTATTGTTAACTAAATTATCTACCAAGGATCTAATACAGCTTTGGTAACTGCTGGATCAGTCACCTAATGTCTGCCTGGACCAAGGAATACATGGGCTACTGCCCAGAGAGAGCAGTGACCAGACTGGGTTGTGGTGGTGGCAGGGCAGTGACACTGTCTGGCAAGCAAAGCATGTACTCAGCCCTGCACTGCACTCAGCTCAGCACTGCAGAGTTTGGATTCTCCCAGCTGGGGCATGAGATATGCAGTCCAGCATAGTTCATTTACTTACCCATTTAAGAGTGAGGCAGTAAATGAGACCAGCAGTTTGTTCTGGCCTTGAACAGCTGACCATCAGGTCTCCTGCGCTACCCACCCTAATCTACCAGCAGGATGCTGTAAAAGATGTCTCTGGTGGTGGTTTCCTTTTCTGAATACACAAGATATCAAGTGGGTTATAAAATTAGGCAAGATGTTTTCCAACAGCCAGTGCTGTTGGACATATGTTAGGTCCTTTGCCAACAGAGCCTTGTTCCTTTTTCCTTAAAATTAGACTTTTACGATTTTCCACCTGTTTGTTTCATCAGTTGGGGTGTGGGCTTGGGCAATAAAGCAGGAAAGCAGAGGTGGCCTGCTCTTTGCTTTGAGACACCTACAGCCCCCTTTGGAGTGTCTTGGGTACTGGTGTGTGGCAGATTTTACTTCTCAGCAAAATTGAAAGGACTTTATTATGGCTACCTGTAACACTAGACTAAGCTCAGAACACGTGCAGAAAGCTGCCTTTTGTGGGTGTGGAGACAGTTTTTTAGCAGCTCTATTTCCAAGGGATCAGGCACCACATCCTTAACTTAGCAGAAGTTGTTACCTTTTGGATGCAGTGCTGGCTTTGCTAGCATGCCGTTTTACTGTTGTCTGTGTCTGGTGATGTGGTACTGGTTCCTCTGGTTATGCCTTGTAACCCTTTGAGTCATAACTACAAATGCCAAAATTGTTCCCTGATACCACATATCACAGGCAAAATTCTCTATTCCTCCAATATTCCCCTCCAGCAACTTTATTGGAAGTGGAATACATTGAGTCTTTGCTATATTTGAAAAGTAGGTGCCCAGGAGATGAGGTCTGAGAAAAACATATTTTGCCTTTCAAGTAAATGATTCTAGGATTAAAATTTGGAGTAGTTCATTTTTCCCCTGGCTTCAATAATTTCTGTTTTTCAGGTACATGTCCAAGGTCTTAAAAGTGTAAATTTTAGAGTTTTTATGTCTGTAAATCAAAAACTGCAGAATACATTTTAACCTCTTAAAAAAAAAAAGAACCCCAAACTGGACTAAGGACTTTATATGCCAAGCTACAGCATCATGCACATATGGAGATGAATTAAATTCTTTGAAGAAGGGAGGAGGTTTATAATGGGAATGCTTTTTGGAGTGGAAGTGTGAGAGGGCACCACTACAATAAATCTAGAGGAGGGAGATAAAATGAGATCTTGAGATACTTTAATGCAGTTAAAAAAACCTGCAAAAAGTAGTTTTGCATCTGAGTTCAGCTGATTCTGCCCAGGAGAGGCTATTAAAAGTGTACTCTTCAAATGCTTATGTTTCTGCATGTCCTTTTATTTATTTATTTATTTATTTTTTTGGTGCAAAGAAAGTCACAAAGTCAATGACCCTAAGGCAGAGCTATGCTCAGGAGATGCTAAAGATGAGATATTAACTCCTCTAGCACTCCCCACTTTGCTCTGACATGTCAGCTCCCCTTGGGGCTGCTGAGCCACAGCTGGCCCTGAACCAGGCGCATTTTGCAAATGTTTGGGTGGTGAAGGCATTTCTCTGCCCTTTGGGAGCTGCCTCCAAATACTCAAGGTGTCAAAGGGGTAAAGAAAGCTGCTCTGTACCACTGTGTTGGGAGCACCTAGGCAAAGCGCTAGAGTTTATGGAGATTTTTGTACCCTCTAGACATGCACAGGGGGCAATTACCCCAGGTTTTGGGCTGTGTTGTGCCAGCAGAGGAGTGTGAAGTAGCCTTGCTGAGACAAAATGACCTACTCTTGAGAGGTCTTGATTCAGGAGCATGGATGTTTTCAGAGGTCTAATAAGGAATGGAGTCCTGTTGAATCCGGAGGAGTTTGGTATCTCCTGCAAGTCAGAGTCTAATTTTGTGGTAAATAGGTTTTTTAACCTTTGTGGGCAGCCTGAAAGTGTTCAATTTAAGCTTTCATACACTGGGCTGACCAAAATAGGAGGATTAGAACAGAATGGGAAGCAATGTGCCCTGGAAAGTGCAATTATGAGGAAATCCATCTGAAAACAGCTGTCTGCAGGAATCGACCAGAGGAGGCATTTTTAATACACCTCCAGGAAATGAGGAAGCTGCACCTGTGGCTCAGCAATTTGAAGCCTGGTCACATCAGCATCTATGTCACTGTCATTTTAGTTGCTTGTTACTCTTCTGCATGAAAAGAATCAACCTGACCATCAGGAAACATGAGGAAGAGAAATAAGTCATTCTTTAGCCATACCTGCTAGGGGAGATGGTGGCCAAGGAAAGGGTTGATTTGTTGCCCAACAAAGCAGGAAAATGTGGACCAACAATGTAATTAAAACATAGTCCCTAAAGTCCTTTGTATTTTCATTTTTATTGCAGGTTCAGTAATTAAGTGTGAGAAGATGAAGAATATCTGCCTGCAGCTTTCAAATTCACTGCTCCTGCTTTGCAGCAGGAAGTTTAGGATTAGGGTGTTTAGAGGTCCAAATGATCCTGGAGCCATAGAAACTTATTTCTGCAGGAAAAGAGAGTGTAGGTGATGTTCTGGGCGAAGGGTAGATAGAATCTCTTTTCATGAAGGATGAAATGGGTGGAAGAACTGCTGGAGGTCAGTGAACCTGAATTTGGCTGTAGGAAAATACAGGAGTAGATGAACTACATACAAGTGCCTAGTGGAAAAAAAACCAAATTGAACCAAAAAACCCTTTAAGTTTTTGAGGCTTCTGAGTCTCTCTTTACAGCATTTTTGGAAGCACAGTGGGAATTATGCAAGGTAGAGGCAAAACACCTTAGAAGAGTTATCTGGCAATATTTCACTGTCAGAATGGAAGTGTTTCTGCAGGCATCTGTTCTTTTCCAGGTACAAGTCAATGTTGTTTTTAATGTCTTACTTCAGGGATAAAAAATATCCTATTAAATTTCAAGTCAGGAAAAAATGAGGAGGGGAGAGCAGCCACATGAAGCACCAGGTTAAGTGATGTTGTTGACAACATGCAGAAACAGTCCAAATGCAAAAAAAAATAAAATGGCAAAGATGGGACTCCACACTCAGTTGTTTACTGTTGCCAAAACCAGGATTAAGAACAAGTGACTGGAAATCAGTCCTATGGAAAAAATATTTAAGGATTTTTGTTGTGGATCACAAGTTGAATGTTCTTTAGGCAGGATAAGGAAATCTATTAAAAAAAGGCACAAAAACTTTACTCACTGTTCTGCCCATCATTAGAAAGGCCTCAGCAAAACTAATGGTCCTATTTTGAGTGGACTTATGAGATTTCTTGCCAGATGATTGTATTGGTAGTAAAAGTTTACATGAGTTCAAAGACAACCTGACAAATTAAATGTTAACAGTTTCCTGTTTAAAAAAAATGTTTTCTTTAGGATACTGAAAAAAACTTCAGAAAATATGGTTTGTGTGTTTGATCTGAGCTGAACCACCAGCAGGTCTGAGCTAAATATATTTCAGGCTGCCACACAATGTCTATTCTTTTGTTCTGTATTGTTCTTAGAGCCAGCAATGAGGTTGAGGGATGGGATTGGAGATTATACCAGAGGATGCTACTGGCTGCCAGGAGCTACCCAGTAGGTTCTGGAAGGCCTGTGCTCAGAGATGACTGGGCAAACTGCCCTAGCAATTACTGCAGTAATAGGTTTCCTCTGTATTTAACTCTTGTATTATGTCCACACCAGACCTTTGCTAGTGCAAGTTCCTCTCTTCTGCTGTCCAACCTGCTGGCTCCTTGCCATATTCCAGCCTCTGCTGACATCCTCTCTGAACATTGCTATACTGCAGTAATACTGCTTTTAGTTTTGCTCCTGCATGCTGTTCTGAGGTAATATGGTAACCCAGGTAGCCATCCAATGTATAATTTGGATTTATGCTTTAAAAATCTGCCTGACCTGAACAATAGATTGCAGTGATTGTGAAGGAGATGCTGTTCTTTTCTGGGTAAGTTCTCATAAAGTTTTATCTGACAGGATGAAAAATAATAAAAGGAAGAGGAATAATAAAATAGGACATTATAGTAACAAAAGAGCACAACAATTGAGAAGATTCAGGCTTCAGACAAAAGCCAAGGGCAAAAATCCGTCTTACTCTATGAGGTTAGTGCTGCTTTTTTGGTTTTAATCCTTTTGCTTTGGTGCATTTCACTCCTACCCTTTGCAGGGTGTGGAAGATGAACATTATACTCTGGTGGTTTTATAAAGCCTATCATCTTGTTTATTTCAATCATTTCCTCATTGGGCTGAAAGCTTTAGGGATTTCTTTTACAATAATTCCCTAGATCTCATTCTTGGCCATTACAGTGCAGCTGATTGCCTCTAAGCAGATAGTTCCTCCTTTTCATTCTTTGCTTTCAGTCTCATAATTCTGTGCTTATCAGCACTGAACTTCATTTGCATTTATTAGCTGTGTTGGTATTTAAAATATCTACTCTAAGACCTTCTTTATCTCTCTGCATTGTGTCTTATTATTTGCTGTCTCTCCCAATTTAACTTTAAATGCAAACTCCAAATGTTTGTTCCAAATGGTTGTCAAAATTCTTCACATAAGCTGCCGAGTGTGGACCGGTTCCCATTTCCCAAATACTAGATTCTTTCTAGCCAAGAGATTACTTTTTCTAACAGCACTTCTTCCATGAATCTCCTTATAGCTCCAGCTGGTTCCACCCCTCACTCCTCCTTTCCTTCCTGTGTGAGGGACATGGCTTTCCAGAGTCCTTGACAGGGCAGGGCTGCTTCTGGTTCCTACTGACATCCTTGTCCTGCTGAAAGCGTGCATGTCATTGTTCCATCGTGCTGGGATGAGCATATTTCCCCAGTGCCCACACTCCCACACTGCCACAGGTATTTTTAAGGGCCAGATTAAATCTACCCTGATGCTGCTGGGATTTTCAGAGTGCCATCACTACTCCTGATGTTGCCTCTGGTGTCAGAAATAATTTTGTTAGTGCTGAAGGCACACACAGGATGCAGGTAACAGCTACCTGAGGATAGGCTGCTTACAGTCAAAGCATGGAGCCTGGTTCCAGTTTTTAGCTCTGGCTTAGACTTCCTCCTCAATTTCAGGCAAACAAGTCTCTCTGCCCTTGTTTCCCCTTGTGAAATAGCAACTATAATGCTTATCAGCAGAACTTCTCTTTTCTGTTTTATTGTTGTTTTTGGACTCTTATTTGTATTTGAAGAGATGCATTGTTACCAAATAGAGCAGAACTGAGAAACTACAAGTCCTAGAATGGCCACGGGAGGCTGAAGGGCTGCAGTACACACCGGTGTAAATACAGCAGCAGTCACCTGACAGGTAAGGACAGAATATCTGAAAGGGTATCAGCTTCAGATTCCTTGTAAAGGAGTTGATGTTAATCATGATACCAAAATTCAGGTATTTATGGAGTCAGAAAATAGTGCTTGCCTGTAGCATAAATTCAGTATCTCTTCTCACTCCCATCTGAAATTCCTTATTGTTTAGAGCTGTTGAACGTGACAGTCTTCCTAAAAAGTGGTGTCAGAGGTCAGGGCCACAGGGGATACAGGGTTTCTGCACTGTCTGGACCTCATGGAAGTACGTATGGGTCCAATGGCTACAGGCAATTGTTATCACCATTTCCTTTCATCTGAACGAGTTAGTTAGAACTGAAACTGTACTTTTAAGATCTTACTGAAAGTCCAGAAAAGCCAAAAGACGATTTCCATTGGCACTAGAAGGCTGAAGCAGTCTCAAGGGTATAACATGGAGGAATCTAAACCTGTTCTCCAAGTTTCTTCAATGTTTTAAAACTTGAAGGTATTTTGCTATGCTGACTATTTAAGGCAGAAGGCTATAGTGATGGGAAAGTGCGAAAATATTCTGAAGTCTGTGGAAATTTAAAATGAAGCAGCCTACTGTCCTTGACATCCCCACACAAAGCTCTGAAAACATGGGAAACTATACTCTCTTCCTTCACCCCCCCTCTCCTCCCCCAGAATTAAACTCTCATAGTCTTTTGTTTTAAATTGTAGAAGAAAATGATGATCCATCCCAAATATAGATGTCAGAAGTCTGAGAGTTTTGGCTTGGAAAAGCAAATAAATACAAATTTCAGAAACCGTGCTGCAATTTGGATAATAACAATAATTGTCATAATAAAAAAATTAAAAATCTTGCATCATTATAGTGTTAATAATGTTTCTTACAAAGTTTTTTTCCAACAAGTCTTCCTTGTTTTTTAAAATTACAATAAACTTGCTTATTAAGTTATTCTACTATGTGCATTTTCTCACGGAGGGTAATTTATTGAACAACATGTCAGTATCTGTGAGTACATTTGGTGCATTTAACATTTTGCACAGTCCTTCTCTTCTTTTGGTAAAAAGTCCTCAACCTTCTTAGTGTTATAATTGTTTACTTCATTATTATTCCAGCTATGATTTTGTATTCAGTGTTTGCTTAAGTTATTGATGAATGTGTCTACACACATACAGATCTTCATGAAGTTATAAATTAACTGTCAGGTGAAGAATTTGGGAAAGACTTCTGGGGAAGGCTAGCACTTCATTTTTTGCACTTTTCTCCTCAGCATCTAGACTGAGTCATAGCAGAAAGCCTTTTTTGTCCCAGTCTTATGCCACATTCTTTTATCCTGCAGACATGTTTGTGCTGCAGCCTTGGACCTGTGCCCTCTCTCCTTGACTGCTTGCAAGGCCCATGCTCCTCCTGCACCCAAGATTTACAAGAGGTTCATCCTTTTTGCATCAAACCATGACAAGAAGGGAAAACAAGTGTTTGGAAAAAAACCAAGTTAAACAGAAAAACATTCTTACAGAAGTCATAAAGTCCTCTAAAAAGTGATACCAAGTGTAGAAAAGACTCCATAAATTACCAGGTTCAGGATTTGTAACTGTCTTTTATATTTTATTATCTTGATACATGTTTTATCTTCTCACATCTGCAATTACATGTCAACAATATATTCATGTCAGGTCCTGGCAATGAAAACTGCATTACAGTTTGTACAAATTCTGGTAATTGGATTTCTAAGATACATCAACTTTTATACAAGAAAACCCTTTAACTTTCTTCTACATCATACTACTTAATAATTGTCCATCTACTGCCTCAATTACAAATTGGTGAAGCAAGTCAGGTTTCTTGCAGTTTAAATCAGAATGTAAAAAAATATTTTTGTTACTGGAGCTTGTTTTCTTCTAGATATATGGAACTAAATGCAATTCTTGGTCCTAATGAACTTTAAAATCTTCATTGAGCTTAATTGGTGGAGTATTTGAATTTATGTCAGAGTCTTGAGGTCTTTGAAACTGTTTTGTGTACTTCTGGTTGGTTTTAAATGAGCTGACAGGGAGTCTGCAATGGATGAAGAAATATTATTTCAATGTGTAAACTGAAGCAGCCCTGTATGCTCTGAGTTTGCTGGAGGTTAGATTAATTTTGATGAAGGGGGATGGTATTTCTAGTATTTCAATAAGACTAATGGAGCTTTGAGTTGCTGCTCATCTTTTCCTGTGAAAATTGGGAGTTACAGAGAACATTATGACTATCTGATTGCACAGCTAAAATATTACAGATGCAGAATTTCCTGACATATTTTATCTTCCAATCCAGTAACTTCTGGTGCATTTGGGGCGTGGGTGGCTCTAGCAAAGTCTTAATAAGCTTTTCAAAACTCCATTTTGAAATCTGAATTCAAGAATCTGATTTTAAACTCTCTCTGAATGATGACCATCTCACGAGTAGCCTTAAAATATTTTATCTATTTCCGGGTGATAATAGAGTACTTCAACACCTGTTTAATAATGGCAGGAAGCAAGGGCACCCCCATGTGATTTGTGCATTCAAGGGGCAGAAGTTGAACAAGTGACAGCAGCAGAGCAGGATTTGAGACTTTTAATGGCAGTCCACTTTTCTGAAGGGTTTCATGAGAACACCTTGTTTTTGCCAAGCAGAGAAAACTGACAGGGTAGGGTTACTTGCCCTGAGAGGGAGGAAATACTCTTGCTCAACTTGTGTAGCTCAGCTCTTATGAGACAGATGGTGGTTTCTCTCAGGGCCTTCCATTCACCATCATTCAGTCAGCACAAGGTCCAATGTTTTGTCTCTTACTAAGAAGTGGAGAGCTGCACTGAAGTGCTGGGTCTGGTTAATGGTGCCCTTTCCTTTTCAAGGATACTCTCTTCTGTTTTGGTATGTTTTTTTTTTTTAACATAAGCATCATTTATCAGGTCTTCACAAATTTGCTCTTGTGACACCATTTGCTGTTCTTCTAATGTGATTGAGGCACATGCAAGTGTGGAAACTTCCCACAACTGGAAGACAATAGGCAAAACCCTAAACTTTTACGGGTGAGACATGTCCTTGAAGATCTGAGCAGAGGAAGCTTTAAACTCTTCATCATGGTTACAGGAGATTCTGCTTGAAAGAAAAATACCCCTTTTTTGACAAAACAGCGACAGAATCATGAAAAAGACATCTCATTTTAAATAAAGCTTTATTCATTAGATATGGCTCATGAATCCTATTGGGATGAACTAGGAATCACATAACCACAGCATGAAATATGTATTAAACAGGTTGTATAAATTTGCAGTGCATCTTCATCATGGCGCAATAAACGACAACATGAGTAATGTGCCTAAGACACTCAGTAGTAATTGAGTCGGCCTTCAGACCTTTTACAAGGAGTCAGCATGATTTGGGATGGGATTAGAGTAAACTGAAGTCCTGAAATTGGGATTTATTCCTGACTTTGCCCTGGCATGGAAGACGAGGTGCAGATGGTTCTGTTAATCTGTTCCTGCTTCTGGGCAGTAGAGCCCTGCAGTCTGAGAGGGACCCAGTACAGCTCAGCTCTTGGTGAGTCAAGTAACTTCAAGCACAGGAAAAGAGTCAGGTGTTTTTTTTTCTCCTCTTTCTTCTATCTAACCAAAACCTCCATATTTAGGTCCTGTTTTTTTTCTAAGACAACCACTTTGTCTCAACATCCTCAGCACTGGAATTTTCAGTCTGGGCATTGTAAAAGTTAAAATTATTACTCAAGTTCAGGGAGTTTGCCAACTTTATTTTCTTCTATAACACTAAGGGGAAAAGGTTGTGTTGAAAAAACCTATCTGCTCTCTTCCTGTAACCTATTTGTTAATCATGTTTTGGTGGCTGACTTTTGGGCACAATCCTGGGAATTTTTAAGGCAGTCTTTAATAACCACTAATATGTCTGCATACAAAACCGGATGATTATTATTCATGGGTGAGATTACACAGAATTAAACTTTCCAAAACTGCAACGAGCATTCAGCTACACATGAAAGTAAGCTGAATTTCCATTTGGTTTGCTTCTTGCTGAGCCTTCAAATTATAAAGTGAAGTAAAGCCAAAAGATTAATACAATGAAAACAAAGATTGGGAAATTAAATGACACGATGCAATTTTCTGCCTCATTGGGCTGGCACCAATAGTATGCAAAGGAAAGCCTGCTTAGTGTTGGTTAGCTGCTGTATAAATGTGGTACAATCAGTCTCCTTCTCCAGGGAAGGTATTTTCTTGAATCATATAGCCATTGACTCTTCCAATTACCAGAGACCTCATGAACAGCTTGAGGCCTATTTTTTTTTTCTTTTCTTTTTCTGTTCTGCTTTTTCATATTACTCCTATTAGAGTTTACACAGGTACATGGTTTCTCATTATCTCTAATATTTTAGTGACAGATAGGAAGAACATTGAAAAGAAAGAAGGGAAACCCTGCAGCCTTCTGCCACCTCCATAATTAAATATTAATATTTCAGAAAATCTTACTTTAGGGAACCCATAATGGACCATGTGTTAATCATCTTTTTCAGTGTACTTTTAATCTATTCCATATTCAGTCTGCAGTTAGGGTATTATAGGAAATATGTCATTGCTTATAACTGTCCAGGGAGAGGCATCATGCTCTAGTCTTCACATTAGTTAGGTATTAAAAACTATGTCCTCGTTATTTTAAAAATTTAAGTAACATTTGAATATTTGGCTACACAGCTATAAGCCCAAGGACTATTTATTCTCAGCGGGTTTAGTTTACTTCACCACTAAGTTTGTAAGACTTGTGACCTTGGGAGGAAGGTTTTAGTGTCTGTGCATACTCTGGTGTTCCTGCAGTGAAACTCAGAACCCCGTTAGTGGCTTCGTGTCATCCTGGGGTTTGTCAAAGCTGTGGGGCAACCGTTGACGTTTATCACAATGCAACATCTAAGGAATAAACTCTCAAATGGTGTTCAGGAGGAACAGTGTAAGTCCCAGTTTTAATACTAATGTGGTGCGTGACCCCAAGTATGTTTATTTTGCCTTTGTTTAACCTTCTGGTTTGATTTCTTTGGTAACTTGAAACCATAAACATTGAAGAGTGGGATGTGCCTCAAAACTGGGTGGTTTGTACAGCACCTCTGGGTCAAATCCCTTTCTGCAGCAGCCCCCTGGCTTTAACACTTTTGTGTGGAATAAAAGAAGCACTTGGCATTTTTTTTGCAGTGCTTATGCCTCCTGGGACAGAATGAGACATGCATGAATTAACATTATCTTGGTGTTCTCTTAACTACTTAATACTTGAATCTTGATTTACTTAATGCTCTTACTATTCACTCCTGTGGTATTTTATATTTAATTTTCTATTAATCTGATCATTATATGTGAGACTGTAGCATTTGTCTGGGGTTATCAGGTTTGCAAAGCAGATCTGGTCAGATAACAGAAGAGCCATCAACTGCAGGTGGGAAATATTTAACCTGAGGAAACTGCAGGTGAATTAGCAAGAATGACAACTTCCCACTGATCAGCCCGGTTGATGGGTTTGGTAGATTCTTTGTGGGATGCTACTTTTTACTGCAGATGATATGTTATATTATATATTTTAGTAGATATATCTATTTCTGTCTATATCTATTACAGAAGGAATAGTCTTATCCTCCTGTTACTGCACCTTTTTGCCTGGATGTGATATTATGGTATTGATGTTTCTTGTGACGTTTTAGCAGCCTGACATTTCGTAGTGAAATTTCTACTATTTTTTTGGCCACCACACTCTGTTTTAACAGGTAACTTGCACCTGTGGGTGTTACGCCTTCTCTTAGGGTGGTTCTTGTACTTTTAGCATCAGTACTAACAAAAGTTCACAAATTGGTTTGGTTATTGTACTAAACAGACGTATGGATTTCAATCCCTTTTCATTTACCTTGAGTAATGTTTATCCAGTTACTCAAATGTGTGTTCTCAGGCATTCTGTTGCACTACAGGTAATACAAACTGCTTGTTGTGTTTCTGAAATGCTGTCTTTTGCAAATTTTTGGAATACCTTGGGTATATACTGCAAGCCTACTCTCTCAAATTAGCTTGCTGAACATACTATGTCTGGTGAATATATTCGTGTGGCCTGACTCATTGCAGTGCTGTGTAATGTGTTTCTAAGTTGAGCTACTTTCACAAAATGACTACAATAATCAAGTATCAGCAGGCAGTATTTCTGCCTATGTTCATATAAATCACACACCAATTGGTGCCAAGCTTCTATTAGGTGCATCAAGAACTATCAGTGCTTCCTCCTTGCTGGTTTTTATTTTTTTCTGATACTTTACATAAACAAAACAGTCTAGGAGAATTTACATTACCTGTGACATCTTTCTGGAAAATTCTTTTGCACTTTGCCTTTTTTACAGTGCCGCATCTTAGTGTGTCCCTCACAGGCTTCCTTCCTGTGACTGGAGGAAATGTTCTCTAGAATATCTTGTTTTTTTGTTTTTTTTTTTCCTCTAAACCACTTTGGACTTGTTCATATTCCAAACTCAGAGCCTGAATTATTTTTTACTACAAATATCTCTGATGCCTGACATTCAGGCTTTGATGACTGTATTAAAAATAAATCAGTGGTATCTACACACTGGGTTTCTCTTCCTGTTTCCCTATTTCTGTTGGCAGATCATAAGGATGAGTGAACATCTGTCCCTTCCCTTTTATAGGCTATCATCCTGCTGCATGACAGGACAGCTGCTACAGGATTTTTTCTACTTCTTTGACTTCTAATTTGAGTAACTAGAGTGTGATTTTCATCCTTTGTATTTTGCATGCTTTCGTCCATCTCCTTCATTACCCGTTGCTCTCTTCTATTCCTCAGACCTCATGAAAGTGCTGATGTTTCTCTTTGTGTAAATACTAACAGAGAGTTCACAGCCTCAACTTGGTTCAGTTCTTTCATGGATGATGGTGCTTTAAATCCTTGAATGTCTTCTCCACAGAGTAATTAGATCAGATAACTTCTGAAGATATAAAGTGCTTCTAATGCATAGAAATGCTTTCCTCCTGACACAGTAATGGAAATAGGGATCCCTCAGCTTCCCCCAGCAGATGAGAGCTGAGGAACTGAATCTGTTCCCCTGCACTGAACCCAACCTTTGTGGAATTCTTGCAAGTTACATCTGGGAGGGTGGCTGTGGTACTGTTTTCTCTCTTTTAGCTGTGTGTGGGTCCCAAAGGCCTTTACACTTTCAGATTGGCCCAGCATGTGCTTGGCTTTTTATTACTTGCAGCAATCAAGCTAACCCACTCTGAGGATTCCTCCACCTTTCCAATTACACTTAATTATGCTGCATGCTGGAGCTGCTCTCCCACTTTGGCCATAACACTCCTGACATGCATTGCTCTGCATGCACCACTAGCACTGTGTTCAGTGATAGTTTGAGTTCTTCATTGCATTTCCAAATGTCCCATGCCCTCCAACATGTCAGTAAATCTCTTAATTTCCTCTGCCTTGAACTGGTCCGTCTGTGGATTTCACTGTCTATTGCCAAGATTGTTGATTTTTGCAACTCTCAGTCCTACTGCTAAATGTTTGGGGTTTTTTCTTGTTGTTGTGTTGTTCTTTTTTCTCTTTTATTTTTTCTTTTTTTCTTTTATGCTGATCTGAATGAAATCTGGACAGTTTCCCTTTAACACTGTATTCCCAAGTCATGTGTAGCAAATATCTCCTGTGTCATGTTGCCATTCACATTCACACAGTGCTTAGGAGATGAGCTTAGCTTGTCTCTTTTTTCCTTTTTTTTCCTGGGATATAATTTACTAATGCCTTTCTGGTAGTTTTGAGGGCTGGTAGCAGCTTTCCTGCACCCATTAAGATGCTTTAGCTGTAGCACCTCATTATCTCTTTTCTTACTCTTTCATGGCTTTGTAGCCACCCTGCTTTGAAGGAAAGAGAGTTCATGCATGGACTGGTTTTGATGCACTTTGTCCCTCTCCAGGTTGCCATCAGTGTTGCAGGCAGGTGATATTGCCCTTTAAATGAAAAGTCCATCAGCTTTCCACAGGAAGGATAGCTACAGCCCACTTTTTCTGCAGCCAGTCTTTACTTCCCCTTCCTCAAACTGACCTAAGTGAGTACTGCTCTTATACTGGTCCGAGAGCTTATTGACTTGTACTAGGTTTCCTTTGAGGAGATGTTTTTTTACTACTAACCTTTTATTCACCTAGCACCAGAGCCTGCTGTTGGCTAGCAATTCCCTGTGGTTTTTATTCTGTCAGACCTTGTGTCCCAGTAAGGAAAACTGCCTCTTTGTGCTGTTGGCAGTGCCATCACTGTCCCAGACACAAGGGTCTGCCACCAACCAAGCAAATCAGCCCCAGGGATAGAGCAAACATGGGCATTTTCAGTTCCCATGCCACATGCAGATACAATTTTGAGTGTTATTTAGACTTCATAAAATCCCTCTGTGAGTTTAAATTACTTGGGTGGACATGAGGATCTGTAGCTAAGTATGCCCAAGCAGCTTCAAGTCTTAAAATACTGAACTTTTTTTCTTGCACTGTTTCTGTCAGGGTTTCCTGGATAGCAAAAGACTGACAGGGAGAATGTTTGCTCATCAACTCTAACTGGAAATATGTTTCCCAGCCTAGATAATCTTCACATTTACCTTATGACTCCTTACAACTGCTCTTAGCTATGTTTGCATTTCAGATCCTCTGAAATTTGGTTCCTTGGGTAAACAGATAATTTATTTTTTCAAAGCAGTTGTTACAGTGGGTGGGCACAGCAAAGACAGGAGTTTTTATGTGTAAATCTCTGGCTTTCTAGCCACTGCAGCCTTGATCAGTAACAAATACAAAATCACTTTTCTTCATAAATTGACACATAATTAACTGATAAATTAATCTAGTTGCAACAATTAAAATAGCTGCCTGAAATTTAGTAATGGTTCAATGGCAAAGCACTGTGACTGCTTTATGTCACTTTTCTACAGCTGTAATAAGTAACTGGTTTGGCATGTGTTTTCCATTAGTGACTATAATAAAGGCTTTATAGTGGCACAGTATAAAGTGACCACTAAAAGTGACTTGCAGCCAATTCTGTGATGGTGAATAGGGTTTAGCTTTACAAGGACTAGTGTTGTCTTAATAACTAGAAAGTTTCGGTACTAAAAGCAGGCTAGATAGGCTCCCCTGTGGTGTACAGGGAGGCAGAGCTACTGACAGCTGAGCAGCAAAAGGAATCAAGTGAAAAAATGTCTAAGCTCCCACAAGTATGGTACTGGGAATTTTTCTGTTCCCTAGCATGGCTACGCAAGCACCCAAACCTTGACTGGAAAGAAATGATTGGCTTTTCCTTTTGGATGAGAGGTCACAAGGCTCTTTCAGTAGTTAGGAAACTGGTTCTTCAAGTGACTGATTTGTTCTCACTCTTGGTTCTCTTTCCCCTACGTCCAAGATCCCAGTGATGAGATCCCACATTTATGTAGGAGCAGAAATCTGACACAGTGGAAAGCTGTGTCAGATTTGAATTCCCTCATGGCTAGGTTGTGGTTGGATTTTCCCCTGCTTACTCATCCAAATCAGAGGGTATGACTTGCATGTTTCGAACCTGATCTCTGGTATCTGAACACGCTTACAGAATCTGTCTTCCCCAAAGGGTTTGAGATTACTGGACAAGAGATTTTGGTGAGTTCAGTGGGAGTGTAATAGAAATATCTGTGCCCTGGAAATTGTACAGTCAGCATGTGACAATAATGGTGAAGGTCTAAATTTTGGATTAGGTCACCTGAAACTTCAGTGAGGTCACACAGATGCAACGACAGACTTAACTTGCCTCTCCCCTGTGTGTTTCCCAGGAAAATATATACCTGCTGGCATTTCAGACCCCTAAAATCTCTCTGTCTTGGTGTGCCAGTGTTGTTGGTTGCCTACCACTCAGGTGTGCAGGCTCCAATTGCCTGTTTAGTGGAGTGAGAACTATTTCAGCCTCCTGCAATCAGACTTTGTTATAAGGTTAGGGCAAGTATGTCTGATTAAGAAGTGCTGGCACTAGCTAGCACAACTGAGTTCTTGTCTAAAATCAACTAGGAGCTGCTGCTATTTATCCACCTGTGTGGTTTCTCTTAAATGTCTTCGGTTTTCTTGGTCTCACTCTCTCCCTTGAAACAATTATCTGATACTTTTTCCTGAACCGTAACTGGTTTCGTTCTACTATTGGCAAATGTCATTCCTACTGATAGGGGCAATTGTTACTTAATAACCCCAGTGGTACCTGAAAGGTTTACATGATTTTCCTGGCAGCTATTCATTATACCTTCACCTACTTTAACAGTTACAAATAATTTGCATGACAAGCAATTCTTATTGCTTTTAATGCTGTTTTCTCAATTCCTTGTGAGAAGTATGGGTCAGTAGTTTTCCAAAGTGTGAGAAATACTGATAACTGGAAATATGTATTGCTTTTTATAACAAATCCTGTGGGATGCCGTCAGAAGTAAATAAATTAGGACATGTTACAAGATGTTTCTATAAAATTGGTTTAGCTTTGGTTTAGTGCTGATCCTAACATAGTTTTCTTTGTCTTCAGCAGATGGTCAGTGCTTATTAGCAACCATTCTAGCTAGAGATGTTCAGTTTAGCATTTCAAATGTCTGAACTCACTCTCAGCATGACATCAAGATTTTTAGAAATTTCCTTGCTGGGGTGAAGATGGAAGAAAACCTCCCATATGGAGATATCTTTGTTTTTTCTTCTGTCTTGGAATATATATACATATGTATGTAAATGGGGGAACCTGCAACTGAATCCAGTTAGGACTGAATAATATTTTTCACTGATTAATTCTGTCAGTTGAATCATCATCACATCTGTGTAGCTGGTGCCTTGTAGTGAGCGTGTTGAAGCTGCACATTTTTAGTGGTGGCATTTAACTACTAGGCAGTTATCCCCAGCTGAAGTGTCTGATTGGACTTTTCTGATGTTTTGAAGCAGACTTCAATGTCAGACACTTGTGAAAACAGTGAAAAGCATAAAGTTTCTGATTGCAGGATAGGAGGATTGAGGGCTTTCAAAATTATCTTCACTGTATCTGGAGAGCAATAAAGAAATAATTTAGGTGGTCGTGTCCATTTTAGGTATAGACATTTCTTTATCTTTAAGAACCGAGGCAGTGTTGATTTATATGCAAACATTCTGCAATTACTTTAAATGTAAACATGCTATGGGCCTTTCGAGAAATGGAGACCCTGGCTTATACATATTCTCCCTTTTTATGGGACAACTGTAATAATTCCTTTTTTAACATAAAATCCTGTATCAGTCTTTTGGCCCAAAGCTTAAAAAGAAAAAAAAGGTGGAAATAGAATGAACAGGGCAACCTTGTCCTGAATCCTAATAGCTTTCTGATGAGGTAAACAATGACTCTTAATTAGAAGCTAAAATTTTTAATTAAGATGATTCTTCAGTAATTATCTCAGTTGTCTGCTTCACTGGATTTTAATGAAAAAGATTGATTAGGTATAAAACCAGTAGCATAATTAAACATTCAGGGTCTACATTGGTTATTGAGGTGAAAGTAATGTGATTAACTTCAAAGTGCATTTTTCAACAAATGGTCTGAGACAGTGAAGCCCATTTCAGGTGTCATGCTGCCCTGTTCCAGCTCCCTCCCTCTTACCCGTGTTTCTCAAAGTGAATATGCAGAACATCATTTTTGGGTAATAGTTATGTTGTTGTGACAGATTATAATGGCATGCTTTTAGCTAAAGCTGTCACAGTGGTTATGAATTCCACATGACAAGGGTTTTTAGTAAATGGACTGGAACTTGTCACGCAAGACTTCAGACCCAAGAGTAAATTTGTTTTTTGTTCTTATAAGAGGTGTGAAATAATTAGTTCAGCAGTTTGGTTTTTACATGTGCTCAGAACACCCCATAGGATCTGACTGGAGAGAAATGCCTTTCTGGGGCTGATGTGACTGCAAGGACAGTGCCAATCACCAATCTCATTTCTGCTTCCTTTACTCTCACTGAACAACCCCTCACTTCATGAACAGTGCCTTTGAAAACATGAGTAAAAGCTTATCGAAGTGCAAAATTTGTTCTGAAGGATAAATGGCTGCTGTGCTTCTGATTGTGATTTTTATAGCCTTACTACACCAGGAGAAACTGTGTTTAGGATCCTGTTAGCTAATCATGGTTAAACCTTGTAGTTCAGTGTAACTGTGAGGTAAAGTGGTGATTTTTTGTTTTTTGGAAGTTGCTGCCATAACAGCTGGAAAGAAAGATGTCTGTACTTCCAGATATAGTTGTGATCTCAGTGAGACAACAACAGCTATAGACACATAAGGAGGGATGCTGGTTGCCTGTTTTCCTTTTTGCCTCACAGGAGAGAGTTCTGAAGTCCTATCTGCTGCTCAGGGAGTCTTCTAAAGCCTTTGTCATGGATCAATCTATTTCGAATCATCCAACAGTGTTAAGCTTCTTGCCAGTCACCAGAAGGAGAAAATGGGTAGAAGTGCCAAAAAAGTCTCTATTTACAGTTAATCCAATGAAAGACTGCCTTACTTTGGTTCATATTGGTTCATATTCAGGTTTATTTTCCTAGTGTGGAGGCATAATATGTTTTCCTATGACTGCACTGGTGCATCAGAGAGCAAGACTTTGAACCACAGGATTAATTCTCTTTTTTTTTTTTATTTTCACTACATCAACCCGCATCAATTACTGTTAGGCTTAATTCCTTTCTCAAGTCCCTCAGCTAACAAAGCAAATTACATTTCACACTTTCCCCATTAATTGTTGGAATATTTTCCTCAGTGCTAAACAGTCATAGTTAATCATTAGCCACATTAGCATAAGGGGTAACACTTCTCTTTCTGTTGATTGCCCAGACCATCAGAGTTAATGTGAAGGCATCATGATGGAAGAGCTTGTGGTTTTTATGAGTTCTTGTGCTTACTCTTCCATGACATACAGGAACATTCCCCGATTACATGGTTCTAACTAGATAGGGAAAAAAGGAATTCTGCCTTCTCCTCTGTTTTCTCCACCTTTGAGAATGTATTTTTAAGAGACCCTTAAAAATTATATTCTTTGTTTCTTTGGTATCCTGAGTGGAGAAGACTTGGGAAACTGTCTGTCTTACCCATATGGAGAGAAAAGGGAATTCCTGCAAGGACCATGCTCAGTCTTAATCAGCAGAAAATCTAGCAAACAAATAAATGTACTTCTGCGGCTTTCGTTGTTGTAATGGTACTATTTATAAGGAATCAAATATGCTGGTATAAGTACTCTCTGCTTGGGGTGTATTGAATTTGAACATACTCTTTTTGCTTGATGATTCCTTCATGTTTGGAAGGTCAGTAGCTCTTCTTTGTTTACCTGGCAAACCTGGGAGCACAGAACCATGAGAGAGCCTGCCTGTTCTTTGTGGAAACCACTACATACCAGGTACAACTGTGTCCATAGCAAGAAAAAAATGGAGATACTTCTTTTACAAACAGGCCTGCTTGTTGAAGGAAGATCCCTCTACAGACCCTGGCACCATTCAGAAGGGTTGGATGTAGTAGATGATGCTATGCATTATCAGTGGGTGACATTCCCTTTCCATGGTGTTCAGAGTTGGTTGATATAATTTCTTTCTCCTGCTTAATCCAATTGACACAATTCCCAGATATTTCGGTTGATTTTTGTCAAAGACACTGTTTAACTTCTTACTTGTGGTGACAATACAACAGGTAGAAATACAGATTTTTTTCCATGAGTGTTTTAACCACTAACACTTGGAGAGCTGAGCTAATCAAATAAAAGACTGGAAAGAAAATAATCCGGTGTTTGGTCATGTAGCTGCCCTAATTTTCTGTTGAAGAGTGTGTTGTGTGCTTTAAAGAGACCAGGGTATACAGTTTTGTGTATAACAGATTAATCAAGACCTGAAATCTGTTGCTGCCCAGCTTCCTGGAACGCATTTGTCACAGCAGTCTTTTGAAATCAATTGAAATGTATCTTTTCCTCTTGCTAACTGACATGATAGATTGGTAATAATCAAACACCATTTGTGCGATGTCAGTCTAGCTTTTCTGTCATGAGTGATTGAATATCCTTTAAATACCATTGTGGCATTGCTCCTGAATTGAAACTTAATGAGAAAACTTTATAAATGGACTAAAGTCATGTTTCCAAATCCCAGTGGGGCACTCAGAATAGACACACCTTGCTTTATCTCTGTGCTTAGCAGGGATTGTTTAACAGGCTGTTCCTGCAAACTGTCGAGCCAAATACAGAGTGTACATGCAGTATTTTAATTAATGTTTAATGATTCTTTTCTGATTAGGCTTAAAATCCTCTCTGTGCAAGTGATTATAGGTAATTCTGTAGCTGTAGCAAGATCATTTGATAATAAGGCTGATAAAGAAAAGCAATTACTTAAATATCAGCAGCTTAATATCAGTAATGACTATCTTCTTCTTGTTCAGGCTTTGTGAAAATGTGTTAATACAGTGTAATCTTGATACTAATTTTCATGACACTGCAATTGAGCATAAACACAAGTAGAGTGAAGATTTCTCAAGGGAGAGGGATTTTCAAAATTTGGTTCCTCATAGTCCTTGACTCCAGCTGATGGTAATGAATTTTCATAATTTACGTGGTCACAATAATTTTTAGGGAGTAGTAATTTTTCTTGCTCAGTCTGGTCAAATCAGCACAAGACTCTGCCGTATGCTTTGCCATGGTTTCTGGCTCACAGGGAGAAATAGTTTATTTGTGGAACTCCCTGTTCTGAGGCTTGTCCAGGGCTACATCTGTGTATGCAATAAGAAGCAGCCTCCATAATTTTGATGGACGAGTTACTGTAATGTTTTTCTCTGAAACCACTCAAGTTAGAATCTACTTATAATTGATTTGTACTATGGTAAGAACTCTGCTCTTTTATAAAAAAAGTACTATAATTTTGCAAGACAAGTGGAGGAATCACCTTCTCTCTCTGGGAGATTTGAAGCCAATTCACATGCACCTATGCTCTTTGTGGCAGGATCAATGCCTTGTGCCAGTGCTACAGAATTTGACCTTGCAATGTAGATGTGCCTGAGAGGTAACTACTTTTCCTCTGCACTAACAAAAATATCAATCTTCAAATAATGATAACTGACTTGAAGGACTGTGATATTCAGGAACACGGAAACGGCAAAATGCTGTTGTGCTGGTTTGGGCTGGGATAGAGTAGCTGTTATGGGGTTGTGCTCTGGTTTTGCGCTGAAAACGGTGTTGATAACAAGGATGTTTTCATTATTGCATAGAGTCATGGCTTTTTCTGCTTCTCACCCCCAGAGATGGGACTGGGAATACACAAGGTGTTAGTCAAGTGACAGCTGACTCTAACTGATCAGAGGAACATTCCGTACCTTACAGCATTATGTTCAGCAATAAAATTGCTAGGAGAAGTTTTTTAGGGCTGCAGTTGTGTAGGGACTGTGTGGGCTTGGCTGCTGGTAAGCAACTGGTTTTTTTTATCCTTCACATTTTTTCCCTTTTCTTTCTTTTTCGTATTAAACAGCCTTTATCTCAGCCCATGAGTTTTATACCTTTTGTTCTTTTGGTTCTCTTTCCCACCTCACTGTGGAGGAGTGAATGAGGCTTAGCTGTCCACTGGGGTCAAATCACAACAGCTGTAAAGAAAAAAAATCACCAAATCCCTTTAGAATTGTTTTCTTGCTTGCTCCAAATTGTGACCTACCTGACTGATCCTGGCTCTTCACTGGTGGCCCTGGGGCTGAATAAAAGCTTGCATTACATGGCTTGGGTGTTTCTGAAAACTGAAGCCTGTCTGAGTTGGTAACTAGAAGACAAATCTCAATTACAAAGGTAATGAAGTGTGAGGAGAGGACGTAGCCCCTTCTTTATTTGTGAAATAAAGCAGAGCTGAAGATGACACAGAGTGCATAGCCTTAGAACAGAAGACTGTGCAGTGAAAGTGTGATAGGGAGCAGAAGGGGGAATGATGGTTGGAGTCCTCCGTGTGAGGGAGCAGAGCTCCACTCTGAGGCTTGGCATCCATCCCACGTAGATGGTGAATGCAGGAATAGTGCCTCTCTGCCAGCTTTGGCTCATGCAGGGGGAACTTGGCTGCTTTTGGAGGCAGGGTAGTCAATCTTCACACTGGTTCAGAGGTCTGTGGCAGGTGGCAGACGGTGCCATGGAGCTCAGCTCTGCTTCCACTGACTTGAAGCAGAGCAGGTGAAACAATCTTCAGTCAGGCTTTTATCTGTGGAACATAATGCTCTCCTTTTAAAAGGAGAACAGTCAGATGTTTTTCTTCCTTTTACCCAGGTATATATTGGCATATATGTAACCATAGCAACTATGCCTGGAAAAATTGAGATTTAGGAGTTTTTAAATTGCTTTCAGCATAAGTTTAACAATGAAACTTGAAAGCAGACAATATAGCTCATGGAGAGGTAGATGATAAAAATGAAAGGAAATTTTATTGCTAAACTTACTCAAGCCAAAAAAAGTTCTAATAAGTGAAAGAATAGCTTACCTCCCTTAAACAGGCATTTTACATCTCATTAACATTTCAGCTTTACCTTCAGGCAAACTATCATATTTTTGTCATAAAATTGATGTCTACTGTCATTTCCTCATAGCAACTATTTTTAATACGGGTTCCTAATACATGCTGAGTTCACACGAGCTCAGCTGAGCTTTGTTCAACTGAGTTTTGACTGCGTGGCTTATGGATTTAAACAAAGACTCCTTCAACTGTATTGTTTACCCTGCTCTGAACCCCACTGCCTGTGCCTGAACAAGTGTCTGAGTCAACATTTACAAAGCAACATAAAAATGTGATCCTCTGTTTTTTGTATCTGACCTGGAGCCTGGGAGAGATGTACAAAGCAATGAACACCCACAGGAGCAGTAGATGTGAACAGGCTTCTGCTACACATGAGAAAATGGCAGATGGGTGCTGTTAAGATTAAGGACCCTCAACCACCTGCAGTTGTTTGCTTTTGGAAATATAAAGTCAAGGCACCTTAAATCACTTGGGTGATTTTGGGAATTGAAGCTCTATGAAATGAAGCAGTTTATTGTACGCTAGTCACATAATGCTTCCTGGAAATGAAGTGATAGGAAACAGAACTGCTGTGTCTTTCTTTATCAAAAGCTTGAGAAGATCCTCAATATAACGAGTAGACAAATTAAACTTGGGAAATGTTGAATGTGTGCAATGCATTCCCACTCGTTATTTAGAAACCTTTATTCAGGAGAATAAATGAGTCTTCATCTATCTGCTCAGAGGACTTTTGCACATAAAAAAGAACAATATACCTGCTTAGGACTTCCATCTCTCAGAAACCAGGCTTTTAAAAAAAATTAGCAAGTTCAGAGGAATGCCACACATATGCATACTGGAAATGAAAGGCTTTCTTACAGCTTTGTTAGTTTCAAGTGCAAGCTCACTGCTTTAACCAGAGCACCATCCAGACGCTCAGAAATACAGATCTGGGGCCTGATGCATGGAGCAGGAAGAGCACATGTCAATATTATGGTTATCAGGCAATGAGAGAGAGACCTCCTGGTCTTGATACTTACTGTATCATTTGGGGATCTTGTGATGCTGGATGCTGAAATCAGACTGGAATTTGCTCATCTCTGCTGCATGGCTGGGGGGCTGGAGAGGCCTGAGAGCAGGAAAGAGTTATGATAATATTTACAGTTTAAGAGTAGAAAACCAGCAACGTTTGTAGGAAGAGATAATACTTAAACTAGCTGATACTAGTAAAAAGTAAGCAGAGAAAAGTAACTCCTGTATTCAAATGTAAATCAGGGTTTTAGAAAAAGAGTAGGCTCAGAAGTGACTCACTGGCTATCTAGCATAGAGTCTTAAAGGAAGGTCACAGTTCTCAGCTAATCTAATCACCTATCCTTGGTGTCAAGGCTTGGCAGAAACCTGTGGATTTGTGGGTAAAATAGTTCAGGGTTTGCCCTCTCTAGATGAGGAATTTACATGTTAGTGTCACGAAAGACATGGTAATTTATACTTAATCAGCCATAATTTTGACTGTTGTTTAAAGTCTTTCAAAATTTAGTAACAAATAAAAAAACTTGTAATCAGATATTAAATATATTAATTTTAGTAATTTATAGTAGTTGTAAAGTAAAATTAGATTTGTCGATAGAATATCCTAAATTTCTTTTTGATGTGATACAAGTGTTTTAAAATGGTGTTTTTAATTCCTGGATGGCTAAAGATGATAAAAACTATTTCTTTCACTGCAGTGAGAACAGGCATGTAGAGTATTGCATCCGAGTCTGGAGCAATCAACACAGGAAAGGTGTGACCTGACGGAGGTCCAGAGGACAGACATGATGTTGATCAGAGGTCTGGAGCACCCCTCCTATGGAGACAGGCTGGGGTTGTTCAGTCTGGAGAAGAAATGACACAAGGGGAGAGCTTGGAGCAGGACAGAACATAAAGGGAGGCCTACAGAAAGAGAAGGACAAAGAAAGGAAGCTGAGGACAAAGTTTTTAGTAGGGCCTTTTGTCATAGGACAAACAATAGATTTAGACTAGAGAGAAGAAAGGAAATTTTTACTGTGAGAATAGCGGAACTCTGGACCAGGTTGCCCAGAGAAGCTGCAGATACCCCATCTGTGGGAATATCTAAGGTCGGGTTGGATGGGGCTTTGAGAAACCTGATCTACTTGAAAATGCCTCTGCTCATTGCAGGGGTTGGACTAAGATAACCTTCAAAGGTCCCTGCCAACCCAAACCATTCTATGATTCTATTCTCTACAGATCCAGAGCAGAAATCACGACCACTAGTTAGATTTCAAGTACAAGAATAATTTTAATTATAGGAAAGCACTCAAACATGAACCAATAATTTCCTTCCTTTGCCTGTTGCATTGATCTTGTCCAAGGGCACAGGGGAACTGTGGGGTTAGAATGCAATGTTTAGTTCGGTACAGAGGTAATTCTCTAGCAAGTGAAAGATGGCACAGATGGAATAGTGAAGTGCTGGGTTGCTGTAGCTGAGCAACAGCTGCTCAAATTTTGGAGCATAAAATCTTATAGATCTGGAAAGCAACCAATATGCTCCCAAAGGAAATGGGAAACCTCCTGAGTTACATGATATATTTCAGGATGGAGGGGAAGATGGTAAATCCTTGATGTATCATATCTCATCACTTTATTTTGATAGCTTTAAAATTGGATCTTGGAACAGAATTCTGGACACCTGCCTTTGATTACTACCTTTTAACATTTATTCCTTCACTCTGTGGAGAGATTGGTTAAAATTTTTTCATATTTTGGCCTCCTTTCACTTTTTCGTTGTCACTCAGGATGATGCCAGGCAGCACTGGACCTACAGTAGTTGTGTCTCACTTCTGTGCTGACTACAGCTCCTCAGGAACTTCTTGCTCCTGTTTGCCCTTCTGGGGCTCCACTGCTGCTTGCCCTGGGCAGCAGGAGACAGCAAAAAGAGAAGCTTCAGCAGGAACTGGGTGCACACAGTGTGAATTGCATGTCAAAAGCAGGTCATGTGCTGTTTCCTCAACATATCCAATTATTTCTTGGGTACTTATGGAAAAACTATTCTCTATTGTATAGGAAGGCATCTATGTTACTGAAGAGGACTTTTAACTCATTTCATACAGAGCCCTATGGAGGTCTAAACCATCTAAGAAATGTTTGGCTCTTGATGAAATATGCCAATAATAAATATATTAGTTGATTTTTTGAAGAGAACAGAGTTATAAATATTGAACCAATGAGTGAGGAAAAACATGATAACATGATTTCATAAGGTTAAATCCTTTTCCCATTAGTGACTAATATTTTTGATGTGATTCATTGTCTCTTTCTTCACAGAGAATCTGTGCTGATATATTTTGAATAATATACCTTGGGAGTGAAAAATAATATCAGATAGGAAATCAATAGGAACACTTATTGTTCATGTCAGCTATTTTTTAGGGGACATTAAAATGATTGTAGTGTTTATACAACAGCATTTGCTCTCAGACCATTCCCAGCTGTGTCATATTTTTGTGAGTGATGTTTACTAATATTTTCTTGCTTTGTTCCTCAAGGGAATAAATGAGAAAGAGTATGCATTGATTCCTGATTTGGGTATCTGAGTGAATAGGCTGAAGTGGGATGAATATTGTCAAAACTGATTCTTCCAAGAGCAACTTCCAAAAAGCTTTGGTTCTTAAAAGAAAAAGATCCAAAAGTATAAATTCGTCAAAGCCACATGTTCCTGGCTCTTCTCTAAGATGATCCAGTTAGCTGAGGTCCCTAAATGTGGATGTCTTACTTTGTAGATTTGCATCAGGCTGTGCTAGCCAAGCAGCAATTCTCAATGAATATTCTTGCTTCTGAAATGTCTAGTTAAGTAGTGACATTGTGAATGCAAATGTGGGAAACATCATGCCAGTGACTCATGATGTTGTTGCTAGCTGAGTGATCAAAAGTGCCAACCTGATGACCTGGCTGAAAAACTAAGAATGTTTGTGTTTCTTGTGCTGATCAAGTGCACGTGCCAGAAGGAACTTTTAGCTCTGCTATTGCCTAAATCCCTGGAGATGCTGAGTGGTGGAGGTGCTTACTATACCAGACCTTGATTTGGATGGGCCCCAAGTCACTTTTATTCTAAGAAGGCCATCAGAGAGAGGAGTTCATCATACGTGCTGTCACTGGCAGCACATATACATGTGGAACTAATGACTGAACCACAAAAAGTAATGTGAAGAGTAGCTGCCAGTGTGTGATTTAAAACTCCTTAAGCAGAACAGAAGGAGATCAGTGGAGCCAAGAAAAGTGTTTCCGGAAAGATAACAGCAAGAATGTTGCAGCTGAGGTAGAAAAAGCAAGGTCTGAGGTAGATTCAGGTGTTACCAGACTTGAAGATCCAGATACTGTAAAAGGTGACAGCAACAAAGACCCTGTGATAATTTTGAATGTAAAGAAACTGAATCTGCATGGATTTCTTGGACTCCAGGTTCCAAGGACTTCCCAGATATCTGGACAAAAGACTCATGAGATCTCCAAAATGTGGACTACAGAGTTTCTTAACACTGCACAATTATACAATATTTAAATAAATTGTCTGTCAGAGGGCAGACTGTCTGTTTCAGGAATGACTTCTCTGGGCTGATTTCTTGCTTTGCCAACCATGCTGGTGGAACTGCAATTCCTTTTGAATAATGTTTCTTGAAAACTGGGTATTAGTGTAAAATTACAGCAAGTCCTATAACTGGACTGCAAAGTTTTAGTATGTTTAGAATTACATTTATCATTGTGTTATTTACTCCTATAATTAATATCCACTGAGAAATCTTGCATAATATTTATGAGATATATGAATACATAAAAAATATTGAGCCTGAAATCCAAATGATCATGAATTGTTACTGTGGGCAGATTTTCAAAACCCCTGCATGATTTGACTGGCTAAAGTTACCTCATTATGTCAAGTGTAAGTGTGTGGATAATGGGGACTTCCACTGCTTACTCATTTAGTTCTAATCATGACACTAACAGCTGTGGTGGTCTGTCTTTCACTCTTGTTCTCAGATCGTGTTTTCCTTTACTTCCCTGGATATTTAAGAATCACCTTAGTTCCCTGTTGTTGATGTGTAGTTAGAAGTTAGAATACCTGAAGAATTAATTGACTACTTCCAGAATAATCATTCCTTGTACTTACACAGCTGCACAAAATTGAGATACTGTAGCTTCAGAGGAATTATGGCATCCTGGAATTTTGTAAAATGGCTAAATACAGCGAATGAACATCCCAAAATACTCATTAGAATGGAAAAAGTCAGTTTAAAAGTCCAAAGTGTATTCTCTAGAAATCTCAAATGTGAGCAAATGAGTGTTCTTGGAGATACTTTTGGTACTACTGTGGGATAAAAGACAAACATTATGTCAGTAAACCCCCCGTGGTCCTTTCCAGGAAAAACATCCACCAAGATTTGTCTTCTCTCTGTCGCATAAACTTTTATACTTTTAAGAATATGTTAGATGGCTGAATTTCCAGAGGATTTGGCAATGATTAATTTGCTTAGTCTTCACTTTTTGTAGTTTAAAAAAAAAACAACCAACCAAAACAATTGATTCTTATGGCATGTGGCACTTTTTCTGGGATGATTTCAAAGTCCAAAACTTTGTTCAACGTGTTCCATTTCACAGCTGACACACAACTGTATTGCTTTACTCTGTTCCCTCAGTGAACATAACCACAGAGCAGCTGTACCATAATTTCTGAAACACTGGCAAACTTTATCTTGGGATAGAGAATTTCTGAATAGGAAAATATAAACTTCATGATACACCCTGGGTAGGAACTCATGCCTCCGAGCTGTCAGTGCCTGGAGGAGTGGCAGAGACAGAAACCTGATTGTTAAATACAATACCCCAGGCCTGAATTCATGTTAATGGTCGCAGTGGAATTAAGAGATTTTGCAAGATCATTAAAATCTTGCTCAGCTCGTTGTGATAAAAAGCTCAGCATAATACTACTAGACTGGCAAACCATGCACAAGTGGCTTGAAGGCTGTTGCTCATGTCAGCCTCCCTCTCTTCCTGCGATTTGGAGGCAAAAATCCCATTTAACTGCAAGTGGAGAGCTGCACTTCTTTGGATCTCCAGCCCTTGCATTTGTTATTAACTCTGCATGGTAAAGGTTTGTTTGTGATCTAAACTACCAGCAGTGTTCACTGTTTCAGCTGAAGCAAAAGTCATGTTTGTCTTGTGCAGCTGGGATGCTCCAAAATTCAAAGTTAATCTGTTTACCTGAATTTCAACTTATAAAATGGCTGTAATGTTTTGAAAGTGGTAATGTGTAAAAGCCTACAGCTTTTGGATAGGTTATTTTAATGGTGGTTAAAAGTCTGGAGATTAGAGATGCAGGTATTGCTGAAGCTCAATCTTTATATCAGTAAAATGCAGGAAAATGACTAAAATAAATTTTGCAGTTTATGATAGTATAATCAATTCAACATGACTGTGTATGTTTCATGGTGCCTTTTTTCCCCAATCCTAATACTAAAAGACACTTTAAGACACTAAAAGACAACTTTCTTAGATGAAGACATGATACAGTCAACCTAAAAGTTGTCTCATACTTTGGCATTGGGAAAAATCAGGGCTGAAAGAGTTGCTGGGAACAAATAATTGTTTTTGTCTCTCAACCTCCACAGTTACTTCACTACTGAGACAGAGAAATAAAGTGGAGATTTTTTTATTTTTTTAATTCCACTGATTCTGCTTGTGCCCCAAGATGATCCTGCTTGAGCAGGAAGGTTGGACCAGATGACCCACTGTGGCCCTACCCATTCTGTGATTCTGTTACTCTGGTCTATCCAAGCAGGAGTACACGTCTCCCTTCAACATATTTCTCAGTTTGCTTATAAATGTGGTTTGTGTGAATGGCGACAGAGTTGTTAATTAGAGACCAGCAGAGTTACCAGATGTGCTGAAGATGCCAGCAACATTGCTCCCTTCAGCAGGGTGAAAAGGATTTACCCTGCAGGGGGCTGTGGTTAGGTAGCTCTGTGAAACCATCTGTATTTCCCCCAGGGCCTGTGCTGACAGGGTCCCAGGGGACAAAATGGAAAGCCTACAACTGCGATGGCCCTTTTTTTCAGGTACTTCTGAGTAGAGGTAAAGTAACCCATCTAATCTGCGGTTCTCAGGCTGAAGCTGCAGTACTCATTACTGTCCTAGTGCTATGGAATAAAAAAGATGTGTGCAATCTCATTAGCCTAATTAAAATTTACAGAGTGCAGCCTAAGCCAAGAGATGTAGCCTAGGTCAAGGAATGCAACTCTAATCTGAGAGGAGTCAGTGGATTTACAAAATACCTTTCTCCTCTCAGTGACCAAAGTCCAGCTCTTCAAACATGTTGTTACTCTCTGTATTAAGACAACACCTTCTTCTGCCAGGAAAAAGACACAGCACTGTGATGTGAGGGTAGAAAATTAGGTACTACAAATATGGCAAGGTGTTTGAAGGAGATCAGACAGACTCATTTTAATTAAAACTGGTGTTTGTTTGCACGAAACAGTGAAGCCACTACGAATGAATATTTTCCAAGATACCAGTCTGTTAATAAACTGTGAAAAGATACTGAAATTCATCCATTCATCTTTTATTAATAGCTTCATAACCAAGCATAGTGACTCTCCCTCCCTTCCTTTGTGAAGAATATTAACTGATGGCAGTTTTGACACTTTCCATCGTTTTTCTTTATAGGCCATTTAAAAACAAAGACTTTAAAATATGATCAACTGTAGTGGCTTACATGGACAGGTACTCAAAGGTACATAGAAAATAAGATTTTATACCCTGATACATATACATATAGTTTTCTAAAGACATGGAACTCCTAGAAGAAAATAGAGGTCATCAGATAGGAACATCTTTTGGTTGCTATCAATAGTTTATCTTCTTCTTATTCATAGTTAACTGGTATTTCCTTATTTTGGGTATTTCCCTCTTTTGCTTACCTGCCAAGACAAATTGGATCAAATATCTGTGTTTCTGTTATTTGAATTATTTCATTATTCACCAAAGATGTGTTTGGCAGGCTGGATAAACAGAAGAATAAGGAAATGAGTTGAGAAAGTTTAATAAACATAAATAAAACTTGAAAACAACAGCCTAAGGTTTTTGAGCCTTCGATGACCCTTTGATTACCTCCATTTTTCATTCTTGTGTGTAAGTATGCACTGCAGCAAATAGAGTAGGAGAGGGAGTGAGCAGAATAAAATCTGCCATAAATAAAAATGGAAAACCAGAAAGAGGTAGAATTGGACTTGACCGCTTGAATGAAGAAACACCTTTTGTTGTAACTCATATTTTCCAAATGCATCTGTTGAAAAAACAGGCTGAACTGTATCCTCCTACATTTGAAAGCATGCTGGTTTTTGAAGCTGAATAAAATGGTCCAGATCAGTTTCACAAGGGTGCTGCTTCCCATGGGAGACTTGACTTGTTGCTCCACCACATGGAAGCTGTGGCTGTCTTTGGCTCCTGGGCCCTGCAGACATGCACTGGTTACATTTGATAAGGTTTGGTTTAGAATGAAGAACTTACCTTTTAGTTGAAGATCCATTGCATTATGCTATAAAGATAGTATTTGTGAGAGGGAGCATTCTCTGAGGCCAAGCAAACCAAAACAGTGCTAGCAATGAGGAAGAAAGTCAGAAAAAAATTAGTACTGTTACCAGGAAATCCTAGCCAGAGGGTCCAGCTGTTGGGTGCTACTGTATTCAGGAGACTCTTTTTCCTCAGCATAATGCTTCTACAACATCTCCTACTCCTACTGGAAACACCTGTTTTGTGTGTATTAGCTTAAAGGTAGAAATATGTGTGTCCCTAAGTGGTGGCTGGGATTCTGTTTCATAATTTCATGTGTTCTCTTAAAAAAGCAAAATCCCTCTTTTAAAGTTCCTGTTACTTTTAAAATTCCTATAATGATGGTTAAAAACCCAAGTCTCATGACAGTAGGGTTATAGTCGTTTTCTTGCCACCTCTGGTCTGCATTTCAGCTATGTGCAAATGCTTCCACTTCCTGCCAAAAGAAAAGTAAAAAAGAGTAACTATTTGTTGGACCTGATGCCTCAGGTTTTCCAGGTTGATGCATCCCTGTCCCTTCCCTCCAACAAAGTCATTGCTCAAGGTCCAGTAAGTTTTTTTTTCCCCACCCTTTTGTTGTTGATTATGTTTGCATTACTGAAACTTTACACACTTTTTTCTATTTGTCTTTTCTCTTTTCTTCTTTCAGAAGACTGGCCTATCTTTCGCTTGCGCAGTTTTTCCCCACAAAAAACAATCCTTGCTTTTGTGGGAATACAGGTGAATTGAGGGTTCTGCCTAGACCATTCAAATCACTGCAATTTAATAATTGCCAGACTGAGGGTGACCTTCAAACAGAAGGTGTTAGTTTCAATTTTCTAGCATGTTTTTTTGAAAGAATTTAAGCCAAGAACATCCACAGGCAAACTCATTTTTCTCCTTCCATCTTCCAGGGAAAGCTGATTTGATATTTTGTGAGAGCAACATATATTGACAAACAGACCACAATCTTCTTTATTAATGACTGCAATGTTGTGGTGTTAAAATTTGTCTCAGTCTTCAACGCACTGCAAATGTATTCCTGCATGGCAAGCCTGAAATTGTAGTAATACTGTTTTCTATTATGTTGTAAATTGACCTTCTACAATAAAAAGGCAGCACAAGAGGACAGCTTGGATTGCTTCTTGGATTTTTCAGAGACTTGCTGCTTCCCACCTTTGACCTTGTGAATTTTGCAGATAATAAAGAAATAATAAATACTTTGGGCAGCTCAAGTTCAGGGTAGGTTAGATCAAAACTAAGGGGGGACTGTGACAAACTGTAGCTGAATTTTAAATGAGTATAAGACTATTATGACTGCTGATGTCTAGAATCCTAAGTTCTATATTAAGGTCAAGATAATGGCTTAGTGTTTTATGAGCCTTTGTAGTCTGAGCGGCACCATCTCTTTAATCTTAACTTTGCCTCAAGCCAAAATAAATCTCAATGTTGTAAACTCTATTGTAACATAACTGCCCTGTTCAGGAATGATCGTTTTTTTTTCTAAATGTCACTAATGTCTTACTGTGGCAAAACAAGAAAGGAAATCTTACTCCTTCTCTTGAAATGGCAAATCTGGAAGTATTGTACCTTTCCTGTGTGAACAGAATCTTTATTTTTGAGCATTTCATCTCCTGCATTATGAGCTTGTTCTGTTATATTCATCACTGCATAATTCAGGTTGAAAAGAAAACTGACTGCTATCTTCAGTGGCATTCTCTGAATGTGCACAGCTTATTTGTTTATGCGTCTGCCATACCCCAAGACATATTAGAATAAATCAAGAATGGACCTTATGAGTGTCTGTCTGAATGTTTGAAAAAGAACTGCCTTGATTGTGTGGAGGGAGAGAAAATAGCAAGTAGGGTAGGGACTTTATTCAGTGTCACAGCCCTATAGTTCTGTTGCCTGAACCAAAAATATGTAAGACTGTGCCTATGCACAACACCCAGTATAATGGATTTGTCAGAGGAGCCCTTCTATAGATGATATCTCTGTGATTTTCCTCAACATTGTGCTGCTATAGTTATTTTCCTCATATTTTGGTTTTTTTTGTGCTTTGTTGTCAGCTCTGTTTTTGCATTCACATGTATCTATTCAGCATCTGTTCCTTGTTTTCAGGACCTTAAAAATTGGGAGATCATTTAGAAATGCAGATAGACTCCTTCACCGTGTACTGAGATAGATTTTGTAATTTCATGCAGCATTCTTTGATTAGCCATAGGATGCATCCTGGATTACTCTGCACATCAGGTGGTTTCCATGTTGCCACCCATTCCTAGAAAAAGTTGATAATGAGGTGCATGGATGCATAGGTATCGTAATTAGTTGCCAAAGAGAAACAAAAAGTAGGCAGTGTTTAATAGTCAGTGTAGTGCTTCGCACTGTCCTAGAGAAACATTATGGGGAAAATGCATTTTTTTTTCGTGTGTCTGTATTTTTATAAGTAATAATTTTATATTGGGGTACTTATATTCTAGATGCTGGTCTGGTGAACTGATATCTCTGACCATGAACAGGAAAGTTGACTAGATGATCTTTTGAGGTCCCTTTCAACTAAAACCCTTCTATGATTCTGTTCCGTCTTAGCTCATCAAGTCTACCTCCACAGCAGTGGAGAGAGATGCCTGCAGAAGATGACTTGTTGTGTATCCCAAGTTGGTCTATGTGAGGTAGTAGGAAATAATTGCTCTCTAGGTGCAACTGTCACTCTCCACTGCATGGAAGGAACCTTGTTTGGTGTTATAAGAGGAAACATAACTGGCATCTCAGTGAGATACCCTCGACTGAAGGGAAATCACTTTCATAAAGCATTTTTAATGGGAACATTCAAGTGTGGAAATATTCACAGCGGGAAGAGATGTTGGTGTAACTTCAGCACCAGATACTCTGAACCAATTCATCATTTTTTAAGCCTGGAGGAAAATCTTACCTCTCATATTAACTTGTTTGGTACATGGCAAACAAAGTTTGCTGTGTTTTTTACTGTAGACCATTGTAATCAAATTAAGATTCTTGCCAATTGCTGTTCAAAATAATCGACATCCATTTCTCTCTCTCTCTTTTTTTTTTTTTTTTTTAACTTGAAACTGCATTGCAAAATCCTGGTTTTTATCTTCACTTCTTTGAAGCTCAAGTCTGCTCTCTAAATGCAATAAAATGTTATTTAATGCTCTTTCTGATGTATATTTATATCTTCAGGATCTCTGTAGGCTGACATTTGTCATCCATGCCAGACATTAGGTCTGCCATTCTTCCTTCAACTCATTCACCTTGTATCAAGGAGGGTGTGCGGATAAATTATCCTTTTCTGCTGCCATGTTTGCCATCATTTAACAGTCTTGTGTCAGGGCAGAAGTGCCTATAGGTTTTGAATCATGTATGCTTGTGAAAATTATTCCTTAGAAGTGAAAATATTTTCTATTATGATGCATTCCAAAAAGTTTTTCCCTCCATGGGAGTGTTTCTGAACAAATTTTAAAATGTCTTGTGTTTACAAATCCAGGTAATTCTGTTTAAGCAATAATATTATTCCAGGCTATTTGGTGTGTGCATTAAAGAGCTAGGGTTTTCTTTTATTGTTACAGTAGGATCTCGAGGAAAAAGTTTAACAAAACCCAATAAAAATGGTTAGTGTATATTATTGTGCAATCTCAGGCACTGCACCAAGTGAATTTTGTTTTATTGTGTGGTTTTATTTGAAAACTGCAGTACTTTCAGACGAGGGTCTGGAATGCTGCCACCTTTCTCTCCCTTGTATTTCTAAACAATTTATGGCATAAGAGCTTCCTGGTGTAGAGTGCCTTTTAAACAATTTTGTACAGTGTTAGGACAGTGATGTTTCAGTCCTATTTGAGATCTGCTGAAGTTACTGTATTGCTAATAATAATGCTCTGAAAAATCGCTGTTAAAGCTTAAAGCCCCTGGGGACTTCACATTGATGATATGATGCACAGCAGCTCACCTCTGCAGAGATCCTGATTCCTGCTCTTTAGGCAACCTGAAGTCTTAGACATTTAAACTTGACTTAAACCAAACTTGCTTATGATGATAGATATAAATCTCTGCCCTGAGAAACAGTTACTGTCAGGATCTTGACCTTGCCTTAACTGACTGTGACAGCCACTATACCTCTATCTATCAGCTATTCTTCCCAATCCAATTGCAAAGGGAACTGGTTCTAAGAAAACTCTGTTTAAAGTCTGTCTGGTAGCAGAATTTAATAGGTGTTGACATACCCCAGTAAGCTGGTAGTAGCTCACAGGTAATAATGCATATGACAAAATTTTCCACCACAGCTGAGTATGGGCAGCTGTCAGGGAGAGCTGCTCTGGACTTCTTTATGAGAACCAGCATCTCTTGTGCCAGAGAAAATATTTTGCAGTGGCTGTTTAAAATTAGGTCTCCTAAATGCTCTCCTGTGTTGGCAACAGGTTGTGAATTTAGAGGAGATATTTCTGTTTCCTGCTTGGCTGGGTGCAGAGAAGAACCTGAAAGAATAAGCATTGTGAAGCCTGCAGTATGAGAACACTTGCAAAAGCAGGTGTAAAATGTGCTTTCTGTTTATGCCTGTGCAAATAAAACACGATTTTTCCAGTCTTGAACTGAGGTAAATGTCAAAGGAATATAGAAATTCTGTCTTTTTTTCTCATGTGCGAAGTAAAATGCCCATGGTGATTTTTATTTTATCTTCGTGTTGTTTATCTCTATCAATGTGTCCATTAGTAACTTACATATAAATACTTGGTCAGGTTTCTCATTTGACTACAAATATTGCGAGAAGACATAACTTGTATTCCTCTACCATGCAAGTCACAAATAATACATTTTCTTCTTCTTAATATTTTTAAATTAAAGAAATTGTTAATTTCTTATGTGGCTTATCTTCAAGAGTAAAAATTTGGACCGTCTTTTTTTTTTTTCTTTCTTTCTTACATATAGAACAATATATCTTTTAATAGGAGTCTTCTGATTTTAAGCTATTTCAGTTTTTAAAAAGATTTCATCTTAGTAAGTATATTTCTTTTTCCTGTAGCTATTTTTTATATTCAACAGTCCTCCAAATTTAATAGCAAAAGCAGATCAGTATTTTTTGCAAGTAATTATTATATGTGTTAGAGTTCTTGCAGTTGTTCCCACAAGGTTATAAGAGATGAGTGGAGAATATAACCCCTTTGAACACTCTGTGCACATGCAGACTCATTTGGGGGACAACTGCATGGCACAGGCAGGTACACGGACCCTTAATGCCTATAACTGAGGCAGGGGGATGAAGACAAGGAACTCACTTTACCACATATGAATCTCAAGGATATTTGTATTGTTACAGGTCCCAGACTTGTTACACCCTGTTTTTAATCATTAGCTCTTAAAGATGCAATTAATTAGATGTATTTTAACTGCTTGCGTTAGCGTGGGATGATCCAGAACCATTCACTGAGCTTGAAGAGGAAGTAGAGTGGGCAGCCCCATGGGCAGTGCTCATTGGCACCCTCCCAGTGCTCATTGCTGTTCTTCCTGAGGCTTAGGAAACAGACAATCTGTCTTCCTAGGTATCACTCCTGATCAGGAATCTTGCTCTCCTCCTTTGAGGTTGCAGAGAGAAGTGGTCTCTTTCCTCTGAGCTGCTGAGTACTGCCTGCAAAGTGGAAAGAAAAGCTCTTTCACCTTAGAGACAAAAAAAAACTTGTTTGCTTTGTCTTATAGGATATTTAGTGGTTATGAAATTTGTGAAAGACAGTATGGAAATAATTTCAGAATAATATACACTGGGCTTTACAGAATTATTTTGGTACATACAAATAAAATATGTGATTGTAAACAGTTATTACAGTTGTATAACCCTTCAAAGCAATTTTTTATACTGGCATCTGAGAATATTCATATTTCTATACAAGTATTTGACATAGCAGCCCTGCTACATGTGTGATGGCTAGAAAACTCTTTCCTTGGAGTGTATTAAATCTGAGGTTGCAGTCTAGGACACTTACAGTTCACAATTTCTCCCTCTTTTTCTCTAAACAAACTCACACTAGATATGGCATGCACGTCTGTGTGTTCTGCTGTGGGAAATAAGTGCTGAGCTGGCTGTATGGCTTGCATATTAAAGAATTTAGCTACCCAAGCTGCAAGTGACACAGCTAGTAATAAACACAGGTAAGATTAATGACAGGAGGCTGGGAAAATTTTCTCCGAAAATGAACCACTTTTGTGGTATTAATAATTGTTATTCATTACAGGTTACTTCTAGCAGCACAACAAACACTGTTGTCAAGCTTGCTAATTCCCTGAGCTTGTTTACCCACTTGTTTAAGAAGATTTTGTGCTTAGTGCTGTTTATTCATGTTCTTCTCTCTCTCTTTTCTAGGGTTGGTTTTGATTTTTTCATGTTCTCCAGAGCAAGTGGATATGCTCCCTCTTTGCAGCACTTGACATGGCAAAACCTGCTAAGAGGATGGAGTGAAGTTTCAGAAATATAAAAGGAACTCTGCTGCCTCTCAAACAAAGGAACAATACTGTAAGTTTGGAGTTACTTTTTAGCAATCGAGCAGAGGCAGTTATGCTTTGATTAGCTTGAAAAGGCACAGTCCTTCTAAAAAAGATAAATAGTTTTTTGGGTTTCCTGTTTCTCCCTAAATCTTTAGCAAATGAGTTTGTTCTAGGCTCGTTTACACTGAGAACTTCACTTTGGCATTAAAAGACAAATGATTGCCTTATGATAACTACATAGTATATTTATAATATAATTTATATTTTTTATATTCCTCTTCAATTTTTATATATCATATGAAATTTATGAAATAAATTATATGAAAAATTAAATAGTGTAAAATTCCTCTAACTTCTAGACATACTAAGTTTTCAGGATAACCATGACGCTTCTTTATTATCAGCTCTCCTTCAGTTCTGTTTTAATGTCTCCATATTGCATAGCTGTCCATATAGTCTGGTAACAGGAAAAGAATATCAGTAGGAAAAAAAACCAAACAACATAATGTCCTAGCAGGATGCCTCTCTACTTTTATTAGTATAACATCCTAGCCAGAATTTGGCAAAGAATATCTTTTAAATTTTGGATTGATTTATCAGAATTCAAGAATCTGATTTCAAGTCAATAGAAACCAAAGAAATAAAAAACCCAGAACAAAAAAAAAAAAAAAAAAAGGAAAAAAAGATGCTGTGGTAAAATACCCAAGGCTTTATTCACATAATCTAAGTGTGAGGTAATAGACATAGCTGGCTTATATTTCTGGTCCTTTGATATTGAGTGAGGAGGTTAACTCAAAGACCTTAAATTACCCTTTGCCCTGAATTGCCTCATGGAGGAATCTGTCCCTCTGCCACTGGCTTTAAAGAAATCCTGTATGACTGGCTGGATGAGGTAAATGATGAGAAATTTAGCCCTTTAGAGGATGCTATTTTTTCCTATGTATCTTCTGTAAACTCTGAGGAGCACTTTGTGTCTACTGGAGTGGTATCTAGCATGATGGGAGACGATTCACCAGAGGACCTCTCATATGCTCTCGTGGCAAATTAATGTCAAAATAAGGATTTCACATTTGAAGAAAGTTGTTCAGACTAGCAAGAATTATGAATAATATTATTTAAGGAGATATGGTGGGCCCAAGTAGAATTCTGCTTAAGTTCTTAAGGGAAGCACCCAGAAAAATCCAAAGACTCATGACCAAGTCACTGAAAATTCAAAAGAAATGAAAATGACTAACAGCAGCTAGAATAACCAGAACTGCTCGCCTCTCTTCAAACCTGGTCATGTCAATAAATTTAATGTCCAACATCAAATACTGAGATGCTGGAAGAGTGTAGGAAAGCAAAGAATCTCTGACAAAATCTCATCAACATATCTGAGCTACGATCTTGCTCTTAAATTGGACTCCAACAAACCCGTGCTGTTCAAATGACCCTTTCTTAAAAACACTGCCAAAAACTGCAGTTAAGTGGAGACCTGTGCTGGCCTCTGCTTTCTCTGGGTAATATATACCCTGGAGAAAGGAAATAACTCACAGCATAATCAAGTTAGATCTATAATTTCTAGGGTATTTTGTATTGTCCTTTCAGATAACGTAAGGTCAGTAGATAAATCTAAAAAAGTAAAATGTCAGAATAAGCATCAACCTTGTCTTCTGTAAAAAGGGATCTTGACATAATCCAAAACAAAGATTTATAAGATCATGTCCTTGTAAATAATGTTCCTGAATGTTCAGATCAAAATGTTCAATAAGAGTTTAGCATGGATGGCAATCCTCTCAGTTATGAACAAACTAGTAAGAATTTCTTGTTCCCTCACCATTCCATGGATACACGAAACACAGGCCAGGTACAATGTCAGTGTCCAAAACTTAGACCAAAGTTTATTTTTTCCAACATTTTCCCTTATTACTTTGTTTATTGACAAATGAGTTTCTATCTGGATTCATAGTACATACATAGTTTGTATCTTAGGTGAACTACTGGGCAACGATGCTGGGGTAAGGTCTCTTTTTCACCTGTAACTCTGTTACTGAGCTTCTCCTAAATCTGGCAAGTTGTTGTATTTTTGTAATGCAATCATTGTTCACTATGTTTTTTGGAAAAATGTCTTGTAATCAGAAGTATCTGTAAAAGAAACAGGAATTTAGGAAGGCAACAGTAATTCCTACCATAAAGCAAAATGACCAATGAAAATTTTCAGAAGGCTGTACACAAATCTTTCCAATGTAAGGCTACCACTGGAGACTCGATTGCTTCACTGAAAAATGTCCTATTCTCTAGAATTCTTTTCCACCTCATTCCAAACACTTTTAGCAACAAACTACTTTGGCTGGTTTTTCTTCGTATATAATTTTTGTTAGGTGGGCATTAGCTGAGAAACCTGGACCTGTGTGTATTTCACAGGAATTGAGACATGAATTCTGGTCTTCTCAAAGCCATAGCTTGCAAATGCACCAGCAAAGATACATGGGTGTAACTATCAGCGTGGGAGTATCAACATACATATATATGGATTTGTGTGATTAAACTGAAAACAGACCCTCAAAGTTTTATCACCATTTTAAACAGATGCACACAGTGTTTGTTACTTTCAAGACCTGATTTCTACACTTTTCTATTTTGGTTCAAAATTAGGAACAAGCCCCATTTTTTGTGCAAAGATATTCAGATCTGTTTTCTAGGCTTCAAGGCAGATATGGAAAACTAGGAGTGAGACTGTTCCAGATCTCTGGCACTTACAGGATGTATGCATAAGCTTGTAAAACGTAGATGCTTCATGCCATCTAAATGGTATCATGTACGACTTTGTGCCATATGTGCTTATAACTGAGTTTATTTTGACATGATAAGGTGTAATTCTTAGTTCTTAATCCTATGCAGAATCTATTGCCCTGTGATTCACACAGAATATGTATGATCTTACACAAGCAACTGGGATGTTTCCTTTCTGAATGTAACAGGCCATGTACTAAGACTAAGCAGCTTTGCAGGCTGCCATAGAGAGCACAAGCTTTTAAAAGTCTATATAAAGTTTGTTGAGACCTGATAAAATCAGAGCCTTTGAAGTTCATCAATTGCTACTTAGAATAATGGGAATAAGGACTATTCTCTCCTTTTAATTAACATTGGCTGGTGGATGAAGCACTAAGAGATAAACTGTTTGTTGAAGCTTAAGAGTACACCACGGAAGTCTGAGTCAGTATTGTTACTTGAATGCATCAATGAATAACAATGAAAGCCATATAATGAAAAGTTTTTTCCTCTCATTTAATTCTAATATGCCATAATGGAAGCTTGTGTGGTATGAGAAGCCTTTTTATATATAATTATATTGTTGAAAGCCCCCCAAAAATGAAAATTGTGAATTCTGAAGGCCGCGGAAGGACAGATAAATGAATGGCAAATTCCACTGAGCATTTTATCAGCTTCCTGCCATTCTCTGAACAGTGCCAGATAAAACCCCCAGTGCTTAAAGGTCTTGTGAAAGGCTGTGCATAAGCTTGTAAAATGTGTATTAATTATAGAAAGTACATCATAGTCTTCTCAAACTTCAGTTAGTTTTCTCGAAATACACAAACATCTCTAGCAATTTCCTATCTGGCCAAGATGGCTGCTTTTAAGCTTGAAATTGCTGCACTGTCTTTATGAAATTAATTGGCCAAAGATTCTTGTTATTTACAAATAGACTTTTACCTTATCTCCTGCTGTTTTTCATATACTTTCTATTATAGACAGAGCAGGTAGTGAGATGACCCCTTCCCTTTGTTCAAGAGAAGCTGATCTGAACAGCTTAGACCTCATCACAGGCACTTGGGCTCAATCTGTTCATGATGGCTATTCATTTCAACAATTTTCCAATTTCAGATTATGAAATTAGGGAAACGTGCTCTTTTTCTGTTCTACAAAAGTTGAAAATTCTGTATATTTCAGAATTTAGGAACATGTTATTAGGTAATGAAGAGCAGAAGCAACCTGAAATATTTTTTGGGTAACACCTTGGAAAAAAAAATCTATATCTGAACGCACACAAACACACAGACACACACACACAGAGGGGAAAAAGAAAACAAAGTGGAAGTTTGTTAATTGTACAAGCTGAAATTTTTCAAAGATTGAGCATAGCCCATCCTCTCCTGCTGTTAACTGTGGCATGGCCAAGAGCTGTTGGGAAAAAGTGAGAAAGAACTTCCCTGAAACTATCTTTCTTGGAAACACTGAAATGCTTCAATGACAGGCATGCTCAGGGTGAGATCAGGGATGAGTTGTTGCTCTTGGGTGCTCCTATTGCTGCCCTCAGGGGAAGGACAGGGAAAGCAGAAAGAAATGTAGCTGGAATACAGACTTCAGGAGACAGAATGAAAACAAATAGCGCGTGAGTTTAGGGGAATATGAGCAAAGATATGGAAGAAGTGATATCAGAAGGTACCAGAAGATCACAGAGGAATGAGAGACTTGAGCTGAATGGAGGTGGAAATAGAAAAAAATTGTGTATAATCAGTGGAAGAAATACTCTTGCAGAGCCCAGGGCTGAGAGGATCCAGTTGAAGTCTGTCTATCCATGAGGCAAGCCTATTCCTTTCTTTTTCAAGTCTTTCTGAACATTTTACAGCTGTTTCCCTCATTGATATGGTTACTGGTTGGCTTGGTTGCTTTAGTTTGTTGGTTTTTTAGGAAAAGTTTTTGGTGCTATGGACAAAATTCCTTTGCATCTCTCTAGCATTTAACAAGCCCATTGGATCAGCTGTTGGATCACCTAGAGACTTCTGAATAGTTATGAAGTCAAAATAAAATTATGTTGAGGCATACAGTTAGTGCATGTAGCTTGGTATGCAGCTGAGACGGGAGCTGCTGGTTGAGCTCTGGGTGATGGGAGCCCCAAACAAGAGGCCAAAACTGGTGCTGACCCTTTGCACAGGAAAGGGCACGGGGACCTGTGGCCCTGCCAGGTGACTGGAAACTCAGGGACACGGCAGGAGCCAATGACACAGAGGGAAAACCCCACACTATCACACACAGACTGTACAGAGGGTATAAAAGCCCAGGGGCTCCTTGGTGTGGGGTCCCTGCCTCAGGCCCAGCTCAGGTGGTGCCAGTGTGTCACTGCCAGAGGCAGCTCCTTCACGGACAGACAGACAAGTCTCCTTAACATTTACATGGTTACTGTAATTGGAATGCATGCTACATTGCTATTCCTACAAATATTTATGAGAATGTCAACAAAATATGTTTGTCTTTTGGGGATTCTTATGTATGGAGAAACTTTGTTTTATGGTGGTATTCGTTTAAAATAGTTTTACCATACTCATGAACTACTGTGCAAATATATTCTCTATTTTTTCAAAGGAGAACTGAGAAGAAAGCACATCCCCATTTTTGCAGTATTACTGTGAAGGTGAACAAAAGTAGCTTCTCTCCATTGTAGTCAATCAGAAGTTAATGTTGCAAATGTGTTTCAATTTTATCTCTGCTTACATTCTTGAGCAGTTCCTTTTTTATGTCACACATGAAAAGCATACTACCTTTGTCTTAATATTAAGTTACAAGTCAGGCTTGTCCTTTGCATCAAGCAGGGCCAGGCTGATGCTTTTTGAGATAGGTAATGCAACTTTTGATCATCATCACAGAGCAGTGCTGTCTTTACTTCTGCAGCACTCATGGCTGCTCTGTGCAGGGTTGTCCTCTCTCCAGTGCTGCACTTCAGGCATTATGGAGCAGATGTTAAAAACCCACAGCATGCACGATCCACTGCTTCCCACCATTGGAGCAAGGGGTTTATCATATCCTGTAGGGAGGTCACTGAATGGCTAGTCACAGCTGCAATGCAATTCCTCTAGGAAGTCTTAATGGTCTGACTGTGTTGGGTTTTTTTGAGAGAAGGTCATTAACAGTTTTCTAAAGTGCTGCATTTTAAATGAAAGTTTAAATCCTCGCTATTTTTATTTTAATTTATTTTGCTAACAGCTTCACCCAAGAAGTATAACACTGAGTGAAGTCTTAAGCTGGCTAATTGAATTGTCTTCTTTAGCCTGTGGTCAAGCATATCATGGGTCACACAAACAGGGCAGTGAATCACAGTCTGGGAAGTCAGCTGGTGGCTCCAACTGAGCGTGTTGGGCTTTTTGCCTGTGTGTCGGCAGTTTGCTGGATCAGAACCTGGGGTTAGGAGCCTGTGATCTCAGCAGGAGGAACAGCTCTGCCTCTGTGCTTGGCTTTTAGCAGTTTTTTAGCAGAATTTAATTTGATTGAAGGTTAGTATTCACACTTTTATTAGGGCTTGGATAGCTCTACTAATGTGTTTTGTAAACTTCATTTGCACCTTCACAAATCTTAGTGGGAGTTCAACATTCACTGCGAACAATAAAATGTTTGGCTAGTTTGCTCCCAAATTTTTGTTCTTTGCCAGAGGCATTTAAAAAACAATGCTCCAGAAAAATGCCTAGAAACTGTGTTTGGTTGGTTTTTTCTCATTTGTTGCTGCTTTCCAGTGCCTCACCCACTTCTCCCTAGAGAGTGGAGAAGAAAAAGGAAGGTTCACATCATATTTTTCCTATCCTAAACTAACATCCAAAATTCTCTTTTTTGGTCAACAGCAGCCAAAGCAGGTAGTGGAGCTGTTGACTAATTTTTGTTATAGATGGGTGTAAATTGTAGAGCTGTCCTCTGTCTCAGTCACTTTTGGTGTTTCTGGCTTGTTTAGAGGAAATTTCTGGTGTCACAGTGATACTGTGCAGTTTCAGTCGGGTTCAGATTTATGTCAAGCTTTTACTTGCATAAATGTCCGCTGAGATTTTAGAGGGCACAGAAAGGTTCTAATTTCTCAGGAGATGTCTAAGATATTTTGTTTAGCATATCAAAAGGAAATTTAAGAGCATTCAGAGTAGTATGGAGAAGTGGGAAGATGGGAATCCTCCAGTAATTTCAGTCATTCCTTCTGTGGTGATATGTATGGGTCAGGTGGAAAATATGCTTGAGACTGAGTCTTTCTGTCCTGAGTGGGTGTAGCTGTAGAGACTCTCTTGCTGTAAGCTGAAAAGAGAGGTGGTTTCAAGCTTTACAGTGTCTTGCTCTTGTACCTAGTCATGGGGAATCTGGATTTTTAAAAAGCTCCTTTGTTTTCCTGAATATTATTTTCAACTGTGTTCAAATGACTAAGTTGGAATAATTTTTTTTTTTTGGTTAAAGCAGCAGTGCAGGCCATGGATGAGCTGTAGAAATCTGCTTGGAAGATATGATCTGCCCTTTTTCTCCTGGGCTCTCCTGCTTGTAACAATTGAATAAACTCTGTCAGAACTTTACCATTAGGACTAGAAGTAGAGTCAAGGAAGCCTGTGAGATTGTTTGTTTGTACCTCAGCTGAATCAATTAGTTCTCAAAAGTCATGAGATATTTCCATCTTATCTTTGAGCTATCACCAGGGGCTACATGAACAGAAAACGATTCCCAACAAATTGGGTAACTCTTTTTGAGCTCAGACACACAGCTGTGTGGTGTAAAGAGGAACAAGACTGGAGATGCTACTTCTCTGTGTCATGTTAGGAGCTGCATCTAACTCAGAGACAGCAATTAATCATCTAAGTTAGTGTGAGAGGTTACAAATGTCCTTGGCTCCTAAGGTTGGGTCACCCAAAGAATGCTGCAAAGACCTGGAAATAATCCCTGTAATTACTCCTTATGAATTAATTTTAATTGTTTTTTAAATACTAATGAAAACTAACTTGCAGCAAATAATGTCAAGACCAGGGAAATGCAATCGTGCATTTCAGAGGCTGGGTAGGAACATAACTTCACATGAATGTTTGAGTGTGTGCATACATGCCCTTTTGAGTCCTTTGGTTGCCCTAAAATCATGGCATAGATTACTTTTAGACAGAATTTTTTTAATGGTCTTTATAGTGCATATTTCCTCGGAACTAAAGTGGAGTATGGAAATAAGTCCTAAAATTCACACAGATCTGTTAGGGTGAAAAAAAGCCTGGGTACATTGTATTATAAAATCTGCTTGCAGTTGATATTTCACTGTATTAACAATAGTGAAAAACTTTTATGGAATTTCACATTTACATAAAGTCTCAAATAGAGCCTCACTCTGTTTGATGATGACTAAATAATTGTGAGATCCAAAATCAATTTTTTTTCTGAGTATTCTACCACTGCTGTTTGGGTTCTGCTACACCTTAAACTATATGCTTCAGATTTCTGCTACAGTTCCATTTTTATGTAAAGAGGAATTAATTTTAACCATAAAAATATTCCTGCTTTGGTCTCCAGTTGAAAGAAAAACTGTTCTGTAAAAAAATAAAAATAAACTTATTTCTTTAATTAAAAGTAATATTTCCACATCTCCCACACTTGAGCTGAAATGACAGAAAACAAAAAGCTAAAATTTGTCATGGAAAACCCCAATCTGTATTAATTTCTTAAGCAGATTGTCACAAAGACTTGAGGTTTGTATACAGCAAAAGAAAAAAGATCAATTGAATTAAACAAAAATTATTAGACACATAAATTCAGCAAGGATTTTTTTTAAAAAGCAGGAATGTTAAAGAAATCTTTCAATTATATTTTGTCATTAAGCTGACTTTCAAACTCACCTGCCTCACAGATCGGCTGCACTAGTGCAAGTCCAAAGTCTAATCCAAGTAACGCACTTGGATTTGCAGACATTGTTTAATTACTGTCTGAAGATATTTGCATCATTTGGGACTCATTAACAAAGACAATTCTGCTTTAAGATGTTCTTAATTTGGTCATATATAAAAGCCATCTGAAACATTTAAGCTTTCATCACACAGATGGAGTGATTTCTAAATTTGTAGCTTATTTGTAATTTAGTTAAACAGTACTTATATGCATTCCCATGAATAAGTCCCAGCTCAGATCTTTGTCATTAATTAACGACAGAGTTGGTAAATCTGACATAAGAGTGTACCACGTGTCACACAACAGTCTGGGCACAGGTAGCCTGTGAGTTCCAGCAGCAGAGGAGGCAAGCCCAGCTCCTGTCACTGGCAGCGACAGCGCAAAGGAAAATATGTGGGCTGTGTGTGGAGGGCAGAGTTGTTCCTTATCCACTGTCTCTCTCTTTGAGTGTTTTTGCTTATCAGCAGCTGCCACTCATTTTTCCCATAACCTGTTGAGATTTTTCTTTAAGTCTTCACTTTTGAGTTGTGTTTTCATCTTATAGAATTGCTCCATCCAAAGCCTCTGAGACAGGCTGTCCTGTGTGTGTCCTATTGCTAGTGTAGGTCCTCTTCACATCTTTATTCCTGGAATCTCTCCCTCTGACACCTGCTGTCTGGCCTTGCTCACACCCACTCACAATGTTGCTGCAAAGATAATTTCTCTACTAATTTGAAATCAACTGTCTCTTTCAGTTCCTCAGATGCCATTCCTTCTCTCTCAAACATGAGTCACTTGTCTTTATTTTAAAGACATTTTCTCATGTCTCTCACATTTTTTGTTTACTACTGAAATACCTGTTTAAATCCTTGATTTGCTGTGATACTCTGATAAGTTGGTGATGACCACAGACACGATTTTGGTGTTTTGAATCGTCTTTTGGCTTACAAATTTAGATTGCAAGATACTATTGCAAAATGAATAAATTTATAGGTGCACCCTCACTCCCCCCACTGTATTCAGCAATTACCTCCATGTCCCTGATTCCCTTTGAAGCCAAAAGTAGCAGACTTGCATTGAGAAAATGCTAGGAGCTGGAATTTTAAAGACTTAAAGTCTATTGTGAATATATTCAAAATGAAAATGCATTTTGAAATTTTGCAGGCTGCGGAAGCAGAACAATGTCCATTGTAAATAAATTCATATTGTTCTTTATTCCATTGAAAAGAACACAAATTCAAAGAATGAGAAAGGTGACATGAGGGAGATGCTTGGATTCACATAGCCTAATTTCTGGCTGAGTTGTGAAATGCTCCCAGGCCCTCCCCTTAACCCCAGCTGGTTATTCCCAGGAGCAGGCACAAGTACCTCTAGAGCATTTTGTGGGCCCAGTGTACAACTGTGATAGTCCAGGTACAGTCTTCGTTCCCTCTCCCATCTTCATCTCTCAGGAGAGTGAAAGATCCTGTCCAAGTATACACCACTGCACTAGCTAATGCATTTACTTTCCAAACCAGCAGGAATTCACTTACTAATTCACTCTTCAAAACATGATTTATTCTGCAGAGCCATCTACTCCAATTACTATTTGAGCTTTCTAGAACCACAGGTCTGGGTAATTATTTTCATTGCCTCCCTTTGGTTGCTTATGCTGTATAGATCTGCTGTTTAATGAGTCACTCAAAGGCCAGAAGGAAAACGGAATTCCTGAAGCACAGATTGTCTAGACAAAAATGCACAAGCAAATATTTCCACTGTAAGCAAAGATACAGTGTTTGCTTGTGATAAACTGGTTCTGAATAATTTGTTTCGAAGCTTCCTGTGAGGTAGACAGATCTTATCACAGGGATAAGAAAGGGGAAGAAAGGAATGCGGTAACGAGGGTGGTGATTTCAGTCATTCATTTAATTACTGTTATTTTGAATGTTGAGAGTGTAGCCCCACTGTCTAAGATACTGCTAGTGTGTAATAAGAGACAGACAGTTGCTGCAGTGTAGCTTCTACACAGGTCAGTAATAGCAAAGTTAAATTTATACTTTGGCAGAAATCATACATGTATGCACTACCCCACATAATTGTACTTGGCATAGGCTTTTTTATTAGCTGTAGTTTTTATTAAATGTTTACGTTACAAGCAGCTGATTTCCACATTTCATTACAAATACAGTCAACACAGTTATCCATACAGGATTTATTTTATTGGTGGATTTACAGCATCCCACATGAGACAGCATGCTGACTAGCTGTGTGCAGAGCCAGCCGTAGCTGAGGGGTGTTAAACTTGGGTGTGATGCTGCACAAGTGTGGCTGGCTGAGGTGGTTGGGCCAGGGCCACAGGTACAGGGGACGAGTGGGTTCTTGATGTGACAGTGGTGTCCCTGCTGCACTGGGCTCTGGCAGCAGCCCTTCCCTAGTACAAGCAAGCTCACTCAGAGAGCACACAGGTTGCTGAATCACTCCCATGCCTCCCAGTCCTGGAAACACTTTAGATGGATGAACTACAGAGACCGTCAGCATAAGAAAAACAAATTTGCTGAGACTGGGTTGCTGCTAATAAATTCTGCTGGACATGAGAGACCCTGAGCTGTTGCTGCAGGATATTCTTCAGATCTGCCCTTGAGCCTACAATTTCCACCTTTTTCTTAATTTCCTAGAATATTTCAAACATCTGTGCTTTCTGATAATGTAGGATATTACATTACAGGTCTACAGGTCTGAATAGGAAAGAGTTTTCCTATTCTGTGGAGAATTTCCCTACTGCTTCTGTAGCATAAATTGAATTTTTTGATGGTTGACCAGAAATTCTCTCTTTCGGTGCAAGGTTAGGGATAAATGGCATCTTACATTGATACTGAGCACTTTTCTGATTGCATTTTTTTGTATAACATCCTTAGAATGTTGGCACTGATTGAAGAAGTTGATGAAATGATGATGACAGTTAGAGTAATAGTATTTTTCATGATTTTGTGTAGAAACACAGAGAAGAATTGAGATGTTGGGTCTGTGCTTTGTGTACAAGGCAGTGTATTTTGTGTAAGTACTATGGAAAAAGAGATGCAGTTGAGGGTACTCAGCCCTACACTGTAAACAATATGTACTAGAAAAAAAGAAACATATGAGTAAGAAAAATAGATTTGTATTCTTCTGTCTTCCAAGGGTGTGTTCCCTATCTCTGGTGTCAAGCCTTGTTTTCTGAAGTGTGTTTCTCCTCTGGTAGTCAAAACTATCTCTTTTATCATGTCATGAAATGATAGCTCATTCTCTTGCCTCTAAGCTATCATACACACTTAGAAAGAAACTCATCAATATAAATGTTTGTGTCTATGTCTGATTGGTTTATCATGTTTAAAAAGGAAGAAAAGGGAGATTGATTGCAGAGGCCATAAAAGTAATGACGCGTTTAATGAAAACATACATTTTATAGGAAAAACACGCTTAAAAATTACTTGAAGCTGCTGCATGCGAGTTAATGAAATTAAATGACCTTCAAAATTTTGCTAATTTGACCTCAGGTCATGCCTTTGAGCCTTCATCCAGTTTTACATTTATTTGCATACATGGCATTTATTTTTTATATTTAGTTTATCTCAAGAGCTTTCAGCTCTCCCCATTGAACAGTGTTGCTGCAGAGATGCACTGCAGTGGTTACACAGTGTGAAAACCAGGCTGCTGGCTGTCTGGCTGCCCCTGCAGTGGCAGTTACCCTTCCTTCCCCCATTCCTTCACTTTATGGTGTTGCCATAAATTTTCCTTAAGGAAACAGTGTCCCCTAAATTGTCTGTTGCTAGCTGCTTCTTTTCATATCAAAACCAAACCATAACCAGGTCCAGCCCGAAATATGGCTGCATGGCTGAGTATTCTGTGGGAAATAATGTCAGAAAGTCTCTATAGAAGTGAGTAAATAGTAATATGGCATAATTTCATTTCCAGCTGAGCTGGGCAACTCTGACAGTGAGATAGCATCCATTGTCAGGCTAGTACATCTCTCTGAGGTATTGCTTGTTCATGGAAAGGAACACAAAAAAGAATACAAAGTGAAGGCTTTGGTATGTTGTAAGTGTGGTGGTACTAATGGCATCCATCCTGATGACAACTCTCAAGCCAAGTGATACTAAAAGGCTCATGTTCATATTGGTCAAAACTATTATTCTGTACAATGAAGGAGTTGTCTCAGCACTACCTAGCATTTGGATTCTGGTTATGCGGCCCTTTGGGCTTTGAGATGTTGTAGCAGTAATCATGAATTGTAATGAATAAAGTTAATTACTCATTAATTGCATTAGTGGGGTTTTGTTGTTTTAAGTCACGAGTAAGTACTGAGGAGGCTGTGTTGCAGCATGCAAGAAGGTGTTTTTTTTTAGTGTGGTTTCCCAGACATGTGTGGTGCAGTCCCAGCTGTGGGGAGTAAGGTGGTGGGGAAATTTGTTACCAGAATCAAACAGAACTGGGAGGTAGTGTGAGCCATGTGCATAATGTACAGAAAGTAGTTTCCAGAAAGAGCTGTCTGCTGACCCTCACCTGCATTTATTTGGCAAGGGAGTGAGAGCCCAAGGGTGAGGGAGCACATGAATGATGTGAACATGCAAGATTCATCTTCCTGAGCTGGTACAAGTGGCTGTGACTCGTACACTGGCTCTTAGCTGGGATGGATGTAGTGCCAGGTACAGCACTGGGATAGATCACATCCTTGATGGAGCACAGAATGTGTCATGGCTCCCTGCTTCACTGCTGCCTCACCCCCAAAGAACTTCCTCATTCATTTATGCTATAAAACACTCTTGGGTATATTTGAAACAACAATTAAATTTATGAGCAACTGAAAACTCTTGTCCCTAGGATCCCTCGGTGGTCTTTGGTGGTCATCGACCCTAAAGTTATACCTGACTGCTTGAACTTGATGTTTCTTCTCAAATTTGGAGCTGACTTGGCAGTACTAGTCTGGTTCACTATTTTGTGTCCTCTCTTTGGTTAATGTTCAGCATGTTTTGCAGAATGAGCATTGTATTTTTCCACCAGCTGAGCAAATAGCTCTTCATCTGGCAACAACCTGGCATGTAGTATCTTGTCTGAGTAGCTGGAAGAGTAGGAAAAATCCCTAGTGCTGAATGAAGATAAAAGTTTTGACCAAAAGACTCAGTATGATAATACCTCTCCAACCATCACTCCAGGAAATGAAGTTGGCTCTTTACAGATATATATAAGGAGAGGCTACAGTTGTCCTGAAATTTTGGCACAGCTGCAGGTATCTAGGAGCTGTGACATCCTGCTCTTCCTCTAACCATGGCAATATCTGCAAATACCAGACAGACACCACAGTGTATTTATTGCAACAGGAAAACAGCAAATAGCTTGCCTGTGTTCCACTGGAAAGGGTCTGGAATGAAAGATGGCAGATGTGTCATTCACTTCTGTCTACACGTTATGGCCTGATGTGGCAAAACCTCTGTGTACAGTCCTGTGAGCACCTAGCTCTCTGGGAGTTCATATCTAAGTTCATAAACAGGGCAGATGTACGCCATAAAAATCCATGAGAATCTGAACACAGACTGCCGGTCTCTGAGAAACCACTAACTGGCATGAAACTGAAGCACATGTCTGACAGCCCTTATATGTTGTATTCACCCAGCTTCAGACCACCATAATGTTGGAAGACTAATTTAGTGCTGGGCTATACATATACATGTACATATACATATACATATACTTATACTTATACTTATACTTATACTTATACTTATACTTATACTTACACTTATACACTTATACACTTATACACTTACACATTTATACACATACTTATACACATACATATACATATACATGACTTTTTTTTGAGGTGGAGGAAATAGAGTGGAAAGCCTTGTTCCATTTCAACTGAATTTAATATCTTTGAGTAAAACAGAAAGCTACCATTTGGCTGTTTACTTTTCATTTTCTCTCTCATTCTAAGATTTCTGTATGAAGGAAAATACTAGACTGTTTTTAAAGTGGAAACAGTGGTACTCATTCCCCTTTTAAGATGCATTTTAATATCATTGGACAGTACTTTACAACATATCAACACTATTTTACATTGCTCTAAAATTATAGTAAGACTGTTTTTGACAAATCTGTTGGTTTTTTTTTTTTTTTTTTTTTTTTTTTATTTTAAGACAAGCCTTTGTGGGAGCTTATGGAAATACAGTAACATTTAAAGCATGGTCATAAACCACATAAATGTCTTTATATTTCCACCACAAATCCTAGCTTACTATTTATACTTAACTCTCCCCCCTCTACTGGAAAATGGTAGAGGTTGCTTCTGTGGCTGAAGCATGCTCCTTTATCTGCAATTTGAGATGCACAGAGATGTCATTTTCCCTCAGGGAGACTCAGATACCACTTCTAAGGCCAAGGTCCCACCTGTACTGGGGGAAGAAACCAATGGAAGTGATGCTGATAAATTCAGTGCAGGATGAAAACTGGCCCCCTGTTGTTTGCCATGCCACAGCTGCTCCCTGCTGAATGGTTTTCTCTCATTTCACTACTTCTTCGTCCCCTCTGAATGCCTGTGTCTTCCCTGACCATTTTGCTTGCAGCCTTTGCGGCATTTGGGTCCATCGAGGGCCTAAGGTGAGCCGAGGATTTCAGATATTCATGATCAGTAAATTTCACTGTGCAAACAAAATCATAAATCCACAGTGTGTGGGCAGGGTTGTCACGTTTCAGAATGCAGCTGCTTTTGTTCCTGAGGTGCCTATTGAAAACGCAGCATGGACTCTCCTTTCTCTGGGCTCTTTCATCTTCTGAGTGAACTGTGGACCTGAGTATTTTATTCTGGCATCCACAGAATTTACAATGCCTGTTTTGAAGCAGTCTTCCTGATAAGATGTATTGAGGAAACAATGAAATAAAAGTAGACAAGATACTTAGTTCAGGCATTTTTCTTCACAGGCAATGAGACTGATACATTTTCTGGCTCTCAGAATAGGACTATTATGCTTTTAAGAAATTTTAGAACAGAAAGAGGCTGAGGCCCATCTAGGTCAATCCGCTCTAAATCTTCAGACATTATGTGATTATTTTTAAAATATGCAAAATGTAACAAATAGTTTAAAAAATATTAGAAATTTACCAGAAAGTGCTATAGAAGAGCTTTCAAGAAGCTTGTGCATCAATATACCTGCCTCACTCCTTGCTATCAGTTCCTTCTTCATGTTACTGGGTGCAGACAAGCTTCTGTATAAAATGCTGTATTATTTTAGACTAAAATTTGACCAAGACTCTACATGGTAAATTCCACTACAGAATAGCCACAAGCCACTCATTTCTGTCTTCTACACTACAATCTTCTTCTAATACTGCAAATTATACAGTAATTACAGATGGAGAAACATGGTCTCTTCAACCATTAGTACTCTGCAATTTGCAGTGGCAAATGGAGGATTTATCTGTCTAGATTAACTTGTATATTAGTAGAAAAGAGGAGTTGTAATAACATGATAAAATGCAAGAACTAGGAAGGAGGTTAGGAAGGCTTTTTGCTGTTTTGTGTGTTAGGTGTTTTCCCAGATTAGTTTCCAGATGTGCCTGCTGGGGATATAACACAGCTATTGGCTTTACAGACTGATCTCACAGAGATCCCAGTGAAAACTGGATTTTTGTTATGGATGTCCCCAGGGATTTTTTGTCCACATTATCTTTGGATAACACATATATTTAAGACTTTTTCCTCCTCTTTTTCATTATAATAATTTTTTTTTTTCCCCTATACTTGAACTTGCATCTTTGGAATAAGCTCAATGATACATTCCAGTTTTTTTCTGTCTCCTGAAATATACCTGATTCTTCTTTCTAGAGAAGGCTGAGCAGGGCATATCTGCAGACATCCTCTCCTGCTCCATTCTCTCTTTGATATATTTTACTCGCTCCTTAATTTCTGGACAGGTTGGGCAGGCTCTGTGCCCCCATGTCTTTAGTGTAAAGGGGAGCTTCTAGAAAGAGAAAGGAGGCTGGCAGATGAAAATGAATGACAAAGCTCCATTAATTTTGTATTGGTGGTGGATAAAGTAGGCACAGGTGTAAAGCCTTTTTTTTGGCATCAGGAATATTCATGCAGAAAATACAATGAACCTTCTGCTTCCTCTGAAGTGTTTGTTACCGGTGTGCCAGCAGCTTCCCTATAAACTCAGTTCCTCCCTGATACTCACAGGGAATTTGTGTGCACAGCCTCAAATGAGCCCTTGGAAAGGTGCAGGGTACTATCTTTCCAACAGGTGATGATGCTGTTAAACACACAGCTGGCTGGCTGCAGTCATCCAGGAGCAGTACTGGCACAGTCCCTACAGTAAAGTTACAGACCTGATAATTATCTCAAGCTACTCAACCTTGCATGCCTTCAAGCATCTTGCTAAGATGAAGGCAATCATATCCTGAACTCCCACAGATTCTTGTTCCCTTTGTAGCTGTCAGCAATATTGCTTTTAGCACCAGCTCCTTCCCAAAAACATCCACCTGAGAACACGGCTCCTGCAGGCAGTGCCTGTGTTTGGGTGTGGAGGAGCCCATCTGCTTGCAGCCACAGCAGGCAAAGGATTGGGTGCAAACCAAGTAAGGCAAGCATAGCCAAGAAGGGTCACCCTTCCTGCGCACAGCACAGTGAAACGCACGTGCAGCACGGTCCACGCTGGCCATGTCAGACACAGCCTCTGGCAGCCTCCATGCCCTTGCTGTCTGAGTTTTGTGGCTGTTCTGTGCCTGCACTGACAAAGGCAGTGACATCCAGCATGCATGGGCAGGGATGTGCAGCAACTGGAAGATGTAGATTGAGAAGGATGCTTCTGCTCTCAGCCATACATGTTATCCTCCATACCATTCTCCGAGAATTGGATGTCTGAGATTCTGTTGCAGTAAACCTAGGGCATAGAATTTTCTTTCCCTCCCAGGGTGATTTGGGTGGTGATGACAGGGCTGCCTGTGCTGCTGGGGGCTGAGTGACTCATAGTATGCTCCTACATGGCAGGTGTTGATGTCTCCCTCCATGTAGCCAGCACAAAAGCTGTGGGTGTGGATGTCCCCCGCATATGGGGGCTGTTCAGAGCTGGACATTGATGAGGTGGACCTTGGGCTCCTGCAGGACATCACTTGGCCTTTGAGCTCTGGGCACAGAAATGAATGAACATCCAGCAGGTTGTTGTCAGTTCTCACCGGCCTGAGGGAGGCCTCCCTCCTTAGGGCTTGGTTTTGCNAAGGTGGATCTTGGCCTCCTGCAGGACATCACTTGGCCTTTGAGCTCTGGGTTCCCTCCTTAGGGCTTGGTTTTGCCTCTGGAGACGTGCTGCTATGTACCTTCTGTCTGGCTTTGGGGAGAAGGCATGGTCCATCTCTCCAGAGCCATACACCTCACAGCCTGACTCTGACTTTAGCCTCTGCTCTTGGGAAAGACAAACTTGTCTCCCAGTGCACCAAGCTTGCCCTTAGGACACAAGTCCTCTTTGGGAACTCATCTCTTGCACTGCTGGAGCTCCAGCTGGAGGCATAACAGGTGTTGTCAGTTTGGAGCCAGGCAAAAAGGCCATCTCTAAGTAGGGGTTGCAATGGACAGGCTGCTCCCATTCCAGCAAGGTGATGTTATTCCTCTGGTGAACAGCACTGTACTCTTGGTGAACCAGCAGCTGCTCAGTCTGGTGCACTTTGGCCCCAGGGCCCAGCTCAGTCAACTGAGTGATCCTGATCACCACATGCCATGTACTATATTCCTGGAAGGCAGACGGAGAAAGTGGTTAAAAGGATCAGAGTCATGAGTTGCAGCAGGCCAGCAGTTACCTGCCTTCTGCTTCATAAGGCAGAAGCTCCAGGAACATTGGCTGGAGGCTGCTAGAAAGCAGTGGCTCAAGCCCAGCCTTCTCCTGAGCAGTCTCTCAGCCGGACTCTGCAGTGCCCAGGCACTGGGAGTACTGTAAGGAGAGGGGATTGAAGCATGGTACTGCCAACAGGGCACCTGCTCATGTTGAGATCTCCCCATCCTCATCCTCCTTACCTGGCCTTGATGAAGTGGTGGGCTGCTGTGAGGACCCACCATGTGCTGATGAAGGACCTCCTGCGCATATGCCACTTGTCTGCTTGCCAGGGATGCTGATGAGCCAGGACAAGGCCTCTGGCTGGGGATCTGTGCCACCCACAATGTGTGTCATGCCGTAGTCATAAGCCATGGGGCCATACTCATCAGCCATGGACTGGAGTACACAGTCTTTCTGCTGTAAGCAGAAAGTCATGACTGTCCTGTTTGATGGCTTGCTGCTGCTCAGGCTCAAGGTCAGCTGTCTGCCCTACCTGCCAGGCATTGCAGGGACAGCAGGGCAAGAGAAACTTGTGGCACGTGTGTCCATCGACCCCAGCACCTGGGTGCTGGTAAGGAGCTGAGGCTTCCCCATGTGGTGTGGCCAGGGGACACTAAACAAGCACCCTCCAGGGAAACCCGTAAATATCAGTCAAGCTCCCTTCCAGAGCCCTGGGCCAACTATCCACAGGTGTCTCTTGTGCCCAGCACCAGCCCACACACGGCCAGGAGGATGAGAAGGCACAGCAAATACAACACTGCCAGTGGCGTGCCAGCTCCGAGGAATGAGAGCTCCTTGCCCTCAGCATGGCCACAGCCACAGTTCCTGCTCATTGCCCACAGTGTCCTCAGCTCCACTGCTGATATTACAGAGGGGCTGGTTTCAGGTCCCAGGCCTCTGAGCCAGGGAAGAGATGGGAATGGTGGGTGGGAGGAGCAGCACAGAATCATAAAACTATAGAATGATTTGGATTGGAAGAGACCTTAGAAATCATGTAGTTCCAACCCGTCCGCCATAGGCATCTTGGGCGGGAATACTTTGTGCTGGGCCAGCTTGCTTGAAGCCCTGTGCAAATTGGCTGGGAACACTTCCAGGGATGGAGTATGAATTCCTGCTCTGGGCAATGCATTTCTCTCTAGCTTTCCTCTGCTTGCAGTCTGAGGGTGTGCAGGCCTTCCAGCAGGCTGCCATGCCTGGCTCCCTGCACTGCTTGCCAACAGCTCGCAGGAAAACACCCCATGTGGCATTGCTGCCACTTTGGGAAGCTAGTTCATTGCCACCTTGCTCTCTGCAGCTGTTTGCCACCAGCTCCTTCACACAAATAATACAGCTGGGAACATGGCTCCTGCAGGCAGCATGTGTGTGTTTGGAGTGGAGGAGCCAGTCTGGTTACAGCAAATCCAGTAAACCAAGCAGGCTCACCTTTCCTGCACAGAGCATGGTGAAACACAGGTGTGATTTTTGGTAAGATGGACAATTTTCCTTCTATTCTTTGCAGTATGAAAATTAGACTGATTTTTTCCTGTCATGTTGTATCTCAGTATAAGTCAATTCTGTCATGAATGTGTGGCATTTGGGCCTGAATATATAACATGAAAGGTATCTGTGTCACTGCCCGATAGGATTACTTCTCAGCTGCTGTCAGCTCTCTCTCCAAAGGACTATATAACTGCTAAGTACTTCTCACAAAGAACAAAGCATAGAGAAAACACTGATGAAAGCACAGGTCATTAAGAAGCATTTAGATATATCTGATAAAATCTAGCTTTGCTTTTCCTGCCAGCTACACACAATTAAACAGATTAAATTAGGCTGCACTGAGCTCTGGGTGGCCACATCAGCTGCTTCTGATACCCAAGTTGCTTCTACAAAGCTCACTCAGAAATTTCCACAGCCTAATGTAGTTTTCAGTCTGCAGTGCTTTCTCATAGACTGATAATACTATCCCTGTAAATAAAACCATATGTAATCTCTGCTCTTCTCTGAAGTAAGATTAGAAGGTGCTTAAAAGGTACACAGAAGAAAAGCATGTGCATGATTAGCATCACCAGATCCTTCCTCAACTGAGTAACTTTCCCTGCTTTCACGGCTTCCCTGGAGTCAGTGTGGTCATGGCTAGAAGACAGTCAATGTGAGATCTTATGTGTTTGTATGCAAAATGTTTCTGTGTAAGTAAATAATGCTCTGAAATTTCAATTTCAGTTTAACAGAGCTAAGCTCTGGTAACAGCAATCCCTCTGGCAGTGTTACCACCTGGCCTAATTGCTCTGCCTGTATCATGCACCAGGCTGATGCATCAGTACAGCTCTGGGCACCCAGGAACCTGCCAGAGTGGGGACAGGGTCAAAATGGCCTTAGACTGCTCTAGATGACTCACTGATTCAGCTTTGTAGAGTATGAGAACATCAAAGGTCCCTTTCTACGGTGTGAGACCCAGCTGCTTTGAAGTGCCTGCCAACACATGCCCACAGAATCTTGATACATTAGTTGCATTCTACTTTCTGTTAATTTACAGTTTGAATTTTTGGAGACTAAGATAGTTATGGCAAATCATCATAGCGTTTTCAATGAACTGTCTGCAGGAATCCCTATCTGTTGCTGGAAAGTACAGAACAAGGGCAAAAAAATTGAAAAAAAGAAAAGGTATAAAATCTTCTCTTTCCCTCATCCAGTATGTTCTTCTCATTGCCCGTCTAAAGACAGAGAGCTCCCAGGCTTTCTACACTCATCTTTCAGCCTTCCTAAAGGATGATGTTCAAAGAAGTGGACCAGAAATAGTTATGGCTTTCTCCATTGTAAAGTGTGTTTGCTCTTCATTTCACTCTCCTCACCACATCACAATGAAACCTCTTGGTATGTGATCATAACTTTCCAAATATGGCAGAATCAAAGTTGCTTTTTCCATTGAAGTGTCTCTGCTATGTGTAAATGTATACACTGAAAACCTTCTGAAAATCCTTAACCAAAAAAAAAAAGAAAAAAGAAAAAGGAAAGAGGCATTCAAAATAGTACCTAAAAATTAACCTGCTGACTGATGGATGTATACAATTAACATGTGTATATATACCCGTTATTCTAGTCCCATATTGTGTCATGCCTTTTTAATGTTTTCAGTCAGAGCAAGAAAAAAAGACACACACAAAGAAGAAAGAGTGAAAGACTTGGGAAAGAGGTAGAATCTCTATTTGCAAGCAAGTTAAACTTTCTGGACACCTCAATATTTGAGTGTTTCTTCTGAACTTTTTTAGAAGTGCCCAGTTTTCAGAGAGCACCGGTCCTCCGATAGTGATGATTGCCTGAAGCATCAGTGCCAGCTGAGCATCTGCAAACACCTGTTATTTTGGGAAATGCAGACCCAATGATTTACACTTTGGATTGTCAATCTCATTCAAGAAGCCAGTGAAGGGTTTGCATGTGGTTTGGTTTTACTGTTTGAAAGGCTTCTCCATTCTAATGATAAACCTTTTTCTCAGTGAGAGGTTGAATTTCTGATATGGTAATAACTGTCCATATAAAAATGACAATACATTTTAAAAGAGAGACACTTTAAATCATTGATGAAGGCACAATATTCTAAGTATGTCTTAAAACTACCAAAGGTCATGCGTGGATTTTCTCCCTTTCTTCCCTTCCAGCCATTTTTGTTGTTGTTGTTCTCTGATGCCTATACAGCTGGCTTTTTGATACTAAACTTCAGGGATGGAAGGTACTTAAAAATTATACCACTTAATGCTCAAATAACCCTAGTGTTTCTAACCCCTTTTTTTCCTGTGAAAATTTTTGGTCTGCCAGAATATAAAGTGGTGCTCCTTTGCATAACTTGACAATTTTATAATGCATAATTTTAGTGTCAAACAGGAGGAATTAAAAGCATGTGATACATTTTTTTTTAAATGGAAACAGAAGTCAAAACATTTGGAGACATACCTCACAGTGAATGCTTATTGAGTAATTCCAGCTAGAAGCGCAACCTCTGCTGGCATAAGGGTCATGTAGAAAGTCCTGTTATTGAAAAAGATGCTGAACAACTAGTCTGAATGGGATATATTTAAATTTTATAGAGAAATACAGACTTTGGATAAATTGCATGGCTGTTGGCTTTTCATTTCAGCCTGTCACAGCATCTTGACTGTGTGTATAAATATTGGGATCAAGCATAGATGTTAAGTACACATTAATATTTTTTAATTCATACAGTTTTGTGGTATTATGTCTTACAATTAGGTTGAGACATGTTTCAACTCTAAATCAATTCCCAAACAAAAAATAATTGAGGGTACTTAAAGACTAGTTGGAAGTGATTGATCAGACTCTTCAATTAATTAGGAAAAAATCAAAGAGATGATGGAGCGTGTGTTGCAGAATCACAAGTGACTGCACCAAGTAAACTCAAATCAACAAAAAGCTAGTAAGAAATCACATCATTACCAACAATATACTCTTGAAAGATGAGTACAAAGTATCTACAGAGGGAACTGAAACGGTAGAAAATATTTGAATACTCCAGGGTTCCTCCCCATCCAAAGAAGTGCAGCTTTTGCATGGATGTAAGGACATAGTTGAAAGTTTCATAAGAATATGTGTATTTGTTAATTAAAAAAAAAAAAAAGGTAACTCTTCTCTTGCACAAAAAACAAGCTGAAAAAGATAGTGTCTAAGTAAAGATGGTGCTTAAATGCTTTTTGCATATTGAAGTATATTAGGGGGATTGTAGGTGTGTCCAGACTGAGGGCCAAACTATCATCTTGTTGAATGTCAGAACTCACAGCAGTTTTGAAGAAAATTAGAGCTTTACTACTGGGATTAAAGTCCAGGATCTGTCTGTATGTAGAACAAAGGAAGGAGCTTAGTCTGAGAAGGAATAAGCTCACAAAAGCTTTTATGGAATAAACAATGATCACCTGCATTTTAACAAATGGTCAGCTTATGAAAAGTGTCTCTCATTTTTATTTGGCCTGTTAACAGCAATGTATCAAGAGGAAATAGCTCCACATTCAAAATATAAAATGCAGATCTAAATCCTGTTTGAATAGCCTATCCAATACAACAGCAAGTGAGGAAATAAAATTCCTACTGAAGCATGGGGATAGAAAGGAGAAATGTACCTTCGCTTCACTGCATCAGCACAGGACAACCCCACTGCCTGTAAAAAAATCCTGCTGTGGTAAAGTATCTCTGTTTCTGAAAACCCTAACAGAAACAATCTTTGGAAATCATGACAGAGAGTAAAATTAATTATATACACATTTTTTTTTCCTCTCTGGTCCTTAATAGACAACATTTTTGGAGCAGAAGAAAAATGTTTTTGTTTCCATGGTGACAATATCCACTCGTCTCCTTCCTGTCACAAACCATGGTTTCTGAGCGTATTTACGAAAAGTGAAATGTGGGTAACTCAGAATGATAAAGCCAAGTGCAGCAAATTTTCAACTAAACAAATATTTGTATTCAGTCTTGTATCCATTGGCTTTGAAAATTTTCAAGGTCAGGATATTTGTTTGCTGTGCTGATAGCATTCCCATTAAATATTTTGTCCTGCTCACAACGAGAATTCTTATTTAAACGTGTCTTGAATGTTGCTGATGCTATCCTTAAATAATTGAAGTAATTAAAGCAGGAAGCAACACTGCATAACATCTTTCAAAACAGCAAAGAATGCCACTGTAGCTCTTGAGGACTTAAGGCAGCTGGTATATACAGCATACAAGAATACATGCTGGAAGGTCAAGTCTTTAATTTATAAGTGGCTTCAGGGTGTCCTTCTTCTCACAGTGGGCAATGCTAACTGTGCTGTCAAAGTTCAGCAACAGTCTGTGCAGAAAAATGTTGAACTGATCTGCTCAGGCTCTGCTTTCTTCTTTTCAATTCCTTCTCAGTGCAAACCTCTCAGCTACAGATTCAGTCTCTTTCTTAGCTGTTGGACTTGTTTCTCTCTGAATAATTTCTTTAGACTCACTGGGCCAGACTTTCAAGTCTTTGCTCCAGAAACATTTATTTGTAGAAGATGAAAAGGTTTTAACAAGAGGAATGGACAGCTGCACCAATATGTACAGCATGGTAGAACTTGGCTGTACGAAACTGTATATTGATTTCAAGACTCAGCTTTAAAAAAGAAATGAAGTGTTTTTACTGGAATCATTTCAACCCAAAGCAAAATATGGTGGTTTGGGTCTTTTCAAAAGGGAATTAGAAAAATAAACAACAACCCACTCTTATCAAATTTAAAATATTACTTACAGGAAGTGCTCAATAATCACATTTTCTCATTAAAAACATGTAGACAAAAGATTTCTCTGGTAGTTTTTTCTGTAACTTTGAAGAAGTGGTTTGAATAAACAAATTCATAAAACAAATTCAAAAGACAAATTCAAAGCATAAACTATTGAAAGGACTGGAACTTCAGACTCAAAAATGATGCCTCTGATTTTGTTGCCCTCCTGCCTGCTATTTATGTTTGTGTCTGTAGGGAGCACACTGTGTACACCATGCCTGCACCACAATGTACACGCAGCCTGTGTTCAGAGGACACTCTTTAGGGCCACAGCAGCGCACCAATTAACTCAGCTATAGGTGCAAGGTGACAAAGAAAACCCATGTGTCTTTTTTACCTACACGTGCTCCTGCCAGTTTTGTGCTGAAGTATGATAGCCCTGGAAGCACTGTGGGTGCTGCAGAGAAAGTGGTTAGACAGTAGGAATTGGCAGGTAATGAGAGAGACGAGACTTTACTTTCCTCTCACTAGTTCTTTTCATCTAAGGGTTTTGGCCTTTTTTTCCCCATATATGAACAAACATTATATTTTTGTTATGAATGTGATTCTATCTGTCCAATTTAACAAACAACAAAATTAAATTTAGCAGCAATTTTTAATTTAGCAGTTTTATATAAAATAATATAATCAAGTATATTATGAAGCACATACAAAATTTGGTAAAAATTGATTTAATTTAGGTTCGTATAAAGCATAAGCAAAACCGACNCCTTCGGGTGGCACATGGGCACTAAACTTGGGATTACATAATTCAAGCATATATCCCAAAAATAAACTTAATTATTTCATGATAAGGCCCAATTCACAATGTGTACCTGGACAAGGCACAATTTACAATGTGTACCTGGAGTTGTCCCAAGCTGGCTAACTCCTAGGCTCAAGTCTTCTTGGAGGGTCTGTCTATTTCAATCCCACATCCTGTATCCCCCTAAATTGAGAATAATTTCAAGGCTGAAGTCTTATTTTGGGACCCTTATTATCTGCATCCTGTGTCTAATTACTCCCTGCTAACATCTGCAGGAAGAGTCCATCTGTTCTGTCTCACTATTTTCTGTTCCTGTCTTGGTTTTTAACAATTATTTCCTATTGATATGGTTACAGTATTGCTAATATTGTTACTGTTTAGTGAGCACGAATCAAATTCATTTATCACATTTTGTTCTTATATAAATGTTCTTATTTATCAAATCCAGTACTGACTTGTGAATAAACACCATCTGAGAATGTTACGATGCCTGCTCAGACCAGATAAAGACCATCTAAGTTGAAACATGAAATCAAAAAGGTGTTTTTCCGGGTACCCTTCTCACAGCCAGTTTTTCGCAGGTGGCTGCTTGGTATGCTAAGAGATGTCAGGCATCTCTAACATTGGGTGTAAGGGAAAATGCCACAGTTATAACTCTAGGGAGTGTGATGCTTTCTGCATGCACAGCTCCTGATGTCAGGCTATTAATGCCTCTTTGAGACTAAAACAACCTTTAACTGTTGGCAGGATTGGGATCTCTGTTAGGGCTTGTCTTGATTACCACAATAGCTGTGTTTCACCTCAGGGTACTATGTATTTCAGGTAGCCTGAGGTAAAAATACAAGTGAAAGCATTGCACCAGGTAATGTGCACAAGGGTGCAGATTTTACCTCCACTGTGGTTTTAGCTTAGAAAACGTGATGCATGGTAGAGGATATCCTGAGGTGAAAAGGCAAGTTTTGCTGGCAGGGAGTTGGAGGCCTCTTTCCTGTTTCTTTTTTCAGAAAAATGGCAGGAGTTTTGCTCCTTCCCTTCTGCTATGATTCCTTACATGTGCTCATTTTGTAGTATTTTGTGTTTAGTACTAAAAATGAATCAGTGAGGAAAAAATACCATGGGTGCAACATGATGGATGCAAAAAACCTCACAGCCGAGTTGAGGCACTGAATGAAGAATTACAATTGGATTTTGCCTCAAGGCATAAAACCCCTGAAAAATGTGAGTTTGTAATGGAAAGGCTATTGCTGATACAACCTTAACTTGAACATTGCCAATAGTCATGCTATCACTTTATATAGCTGTTTAATGGCTAGCTTTTTGCCTTGCCAGTGGGAACACAGCCAGCTGAGGTGATTTGGTTTGCATGCTATAAAGCAGCTCAACCTTGGAATCCGTTGATGTAAAAACACTCATTCTTCATTAGCCAAATTTGAAATAATGGACTGAAAATAGAAGCATGTGACTTGCATGTTGAATTTACACTGGTGCTGTGTACACATGACTGTTGCCTCACCTCCAGAGTTTAATGGACTTAATGAGCAGTTAAAATGTTTTAGGCAGCCTGTGATGGACATCTGTGGCGTCAGTCAGCAGCTGCAGTTGGCAGTGTGTTCTTGAGAGTGACCCACAAGCAGCAGAGCCTGGCCTGCAGGAGCTGCTGCCTTTTATAGCTCAGGCAGTGCTCCTCAGCTTGCTCTGTTTTGTTGTGGCGCATGTTTATTCCTGATTTCATTGCTAATTACATTATTGTAGCTTGTTCCTATGTTCCCCCCCATTTCCTTGTCCCAATGGTTTCTTCCTCAATTGTACCCTCCCCTAAACCGCCCTTCAACATGTCTCCTCCCCTTATTCCAGTACCTTCCCCATCCATCACCCAAACCCTGTCCCTCCATCCTGACCTTTGCTTGTCAATCTCCATAGGGGCCAATCCCTGAAATATCCACCCCCTTGGAAATCCCCTAAACCTCGACGTCCCATTGGCCCATGTGACCCCTTTTTCTCTTCCTTTTGTCCCCATTGGATTGTGTTCTGTAAACCCGACCCTATGATCCTTCCCTATGCTTCCCTGCTTGGTTTACTGTTTATGCCCGCCCCTTAATTTGAATCCCTATAAAACTCCTTGCACAGGAGTGCTTGGGGCTCTTTTGTTCTCCTCCCTTCAATGGAAGGAAGTCCTGCCTTTGGAACGTGAGGGCAGAAGAGCCTCCTCTCTTCCCTTCGTCTCTCCCTTGACAGCGGTCTGCCTCCATAGAGCCAAAGCTCTGAGGTTCTGTCACTGACACAACTCCTGCAGTGACAGTTCCCTACACTTGGCGTGGCCCTTCCGGACTGTAGTGGGGTGGGTCAGAGCTAGCCGGGCTCCGGAGGGTTGCATCACTGTTTTACTGAGCCATCAGATCTAAACAACCCACTTCCTTTTGAGATGCAACAAATATAATAATACTCAAATGGCATTTCTTTAGCTATTGGTTTTCTCCCTTGCCTGAAATAATCGGAAGCTGAGATTACAGTCTATAGGCACTTCAGCTGTTTCAAAGAATATTTTGGCCTTCGTGTCAAAAAAAGTGCATTGGATTAGGGCTATCAGAATGCTTTGCGAATGAAGCATGTTGAAATTATATGACATTATGAATTGATTAAGATAAAAGAGCCATGATTTACATAAATGTATAACCTACATAAAAAACCAAGAATGCATATGACATAACTTTATATATGTATATACTTGCATCTAGTATATAAATATATGTAACAGTAATATGCATGTCTTATATTATGAGCAAACATAAGTGCACTAGTTTCAACTTTACTGATATGATATTAATTTTAGTTTACTCCCAATGAAAATCTCAGAGAAGTGGACATGTTTTCAAATTTCAGTTTAACTCTGTATTTCTAGCTGAAAAAACATTTTTCACCTCGCCCTAATCCAACTGTACAAAAATCCAATTGTAATTCTTTTAGGGATTCCTAGCCAGGATCCTTGAAATAAATGCATCACAGAGGAGTGAGCACTGTCTGAGAGATGTTATTTTCCTTCCTAGCCTTAATTACTTTTAAAGACTTTGGAAATGTCTGGGATGACTTGTGAGTAATATTTGACACAGATACACAGGATGGGGTCTCTGTCTACCCAGGAACTAAGAAGCTGAAACTTTTTAATTTTTTTTTTTTTTTTTTGAGAAGTAGGTGATCAGAAACAAAATTTCAAACCTCCTGCCATGTTTAGGTACTGACTTAACTGAGATTTTCTTTTTTAGGAGGAAGAATTCAGATTTATAGATAAACATGGACAGAGAGGTGCAAGCAGCTTAATTCTTCCTAGTGTTGTAGGGCCTAACTGCATCCCTCAGAGATTCCCCTGCTCTCACCCTGCCAGTGTTGCAGCCTGAGATGTGTGACTGTGCACTGTTAAGTGCTGCCAGGGATGCACAGCCACCATGCACATCTGCCGTGACATGCCAACACCAATTCATTTTTTCTTTTCTTCCATTCAGCAAGAATCCCAGTGTGAATTAAGTTAGGACAACTGTATTTAAGAAGTGGAAATAAGAATGAAAACAATAAAACTCCAAATCTGCATTGACTTGTTTTTTCTGTCAAGCATATCCAAGTGGAGATTTGACTGTATTTATGCAAATGCAGCTTTTAAAGAAGCTTTTCTCTTAGTCTTAATTATGAAAATCCTCTCGAGTCAGTCCACAGTGGGCTACGTTGCTGTTTTTCATAACTGAGACAATTTGAGTTATCTTGAAAATCTTCAGCTGCCTTCTGCTTGATGCCCAGAAGACTTTGCTACAGCTCTGCTCAGGGTCAATTGTTCTTTAAACTTCTTTTAGACTCTGTTCGACATGACAAGCAAATCAATCTTTCCAATTCAGGAGCTGATGAAACTCAGCGTTATATAAAGCGTTGCCATGAGAGTAGGAACTGAGTAGATGGCTTTCAGACCTATTCAATGTCACTTTACACAGCTAGGATTTCTGCAAATGCAGAATACTTGCCTGCCTGAGTTTGTTGAACACAAATAACCAGATTGAGCCAAACAATAAAACATCCTTATAAAGAAATGGCTCTGTGTCATTTTCTAGCTTCTCTCTCTCTCTCTCTCACTTGGTGGATATATATGCATGCAAACACACTTTGCTTTTAAGAGGCAACAGATAACTATATATATGTATGTAATTTTCTGGGCATAACCCATAGATTTTATACAGTGTGCATTTTTAAATGAGATCACATGATAAATAATTATTTGCACTTAGATGACCCATATTATTTCAGTAGATTTTTTCCAAACAGTAGCATCAGATGGTGACATAAATGTATAACTTTGTCATAGTGCATGAAAATTTCCTTACCTGTCTGTCATTAATAGTAAATTCTCCATGCTTAGTGAAACAACTTATGACCATATTTTGCAAAGATCATAACTGGGCAATCCATTCAGGGCTAACCCCTGGAACAGTCTCTCTCCTGGTAAAGTAATGGGTGGAATTTTGGCTGAGGAGGACTCCATAATTTTCAGTGAGTGCTTGCTTAAGCTTCAAGATGTAGGATGTGATGCAGGCTCATGATTGCCTATTTGAGAAGGGGATGTAGAACAGGATATCAAAAATGACTCCTAATCTTAGGTGACTAATTGTGGGTAACCCAATGAAACAGAAATATATTACTGTTTGCAAATTAGAAAATTTAAGGCATCTCAAGTTGTGCACTAAAAATGCCTTGTGCATCAGTTATTTGCTCAACAGAAGTCTGAGGGAAGACAGTTCTCTTTCTGTAATACTGCAAATAGCTCAGCCATCAGAAAGTGTATCTCATGCACTCTAAAATTCTATGTTTTATTTTTTTCTCCATTAGCCTTTTAGTCAATGAGAATTTCTGCTACCCCGTTTTCCATGTCAGATTGAAATGTGAAATTTAGATCAGCTGGTCTTACAATGACTTGTAACCACGGTCATGGGAGTTGTTTGGTCTCATCATGGTTTAGTTTAGAATGCCATTTGTTTTTGGGTGATTTTAAAATAAATTTTTATGAAGAAATATGAACTCTTAAAAGGATTTCTGTGAAAAGGACGTATAATTATAGTTTTACCACAGTATGCAGAGCTTACAAGACTATTAATAGTGTTTTTTCATAATGTAAAATGTAGTTGGAAGTCATTAGGAGTATCTCAATAACTTCCACTAGTGAGTCTTAACCAACTCAGAAAAATCAGGGCTATTTTTCATTTGAAAGAATGCTTTGCTACATGTTAATTGTCACTAAATGCATAACAATTTTGTTAGATACTGTATGGTTTTGATGCAGTATAGTTCTTCTGAGAACCATCAGAATCCTATTGTTAAAATCAATAATATACCATATTTATAATTTATTCCATTTAGCAGAACTCTAACAAAACATGCTTATTTCTTAGGCTTCAAATGTGGAAAACAGTGTTATCAGGTTAGTAAACTGTGATGCTGGAGAAGATAGGGAAGTTAATTTTTTTTTCCACAAGATCTAGGGGACTTCATCCTTAGTCTCTATCCTGTGGTACTGACTCTGAGAACCAAAATGAACACAGATAAAAAAACTAAGCTAATAACAGTGATCTTGAGAAGAATGATGCAATACTAAATTTATAATGTTAAGGCTGCAATTTAGTGAATTTTCTCAGATATACTGCAAATGATTAAATATTCTTCCCTCTTACAATAGGTTATTTGAAAAGGTGAAGGGATTCTAACATAATACTTGGCAGAAAAACTTCTGAACACAATTAGCTGTAGTAGCTACATATTCTCAAGTTGTCTTTATCCATATGCTTATAATCTACAAAATTGTCAGACCCAATAATTTAACTTCCAAAGGTGCTTACACTCAGTATGTATTTAAATAGAGCTATATCTGGAAAGGGCTTCAACCTACTGCTTTACAGAGAAGTCATCAGGAGGCTTCAGATCAATTTCTCTTATAAAAATTCTGTTATTGTACTTCCATTAATTCCTGTAACACTGACCTTTATGACATAGCTTTTCATGCTTGAGAGACTATTTGGATTCAGCAGAATCCATTCAGCTGCCTCTCTGCCTTTGGGTTATAAAGGAATCCTATTTAAATATATGAAGTAAATCCTACTTTTTTGTCCAGATAGGAGGAAAAGGAAATGTTTCAAACCTAAATAAGTTTTACACTTCAAATTGTATGAGTAGAATAGCTCATAATGAGCAGCTGAAACAGTATAAAAAAATTGAAGAAGTGTTCACATTATCCAGTCTTAGGCAGCGGATAGGATCAACTTATTATCCAAACTCTTCCTATTGTCAAGCTCTTCAGAGAGCTCTGATTTACGTAGTCTGAACCACCTTCAGAAAAAAAAACCAACCTGTTTTTCTCTCCGCTGCCTATTGGCCAGACTTGAGAAAAAAATAGTTGTTTAAATTATGTGGCTAAGAATATGTGGGATCAGTAATGCCTTTCATCACAGGACAGACTTATTGCCAGTGTTTAAATATGTGCCCCAATATGTGAACGAGGTGGAATTGGACATCTTTTTCCAAGCTTCACAGAAATCATGTAGCAAGCCAGAATGGTGTGGAGGACCCAGAGTTTATCATTGGATCTGTGCTGGATTCAACAATATATTTTGGTTTAAAATTTTTATTTAGCAATTCTGATAAATTTACAATGGAAACATGCCTTGTTTATTCTTGAGGAGTGCCCATCAAAAGCTGGGCTTGCCTATGAAGTGAACGAGCTTAGCTCTCCTTCCCTCAGCATTTTGCCTGGGTTTGCATGGGTCACTTGACATCCTATGGTGGAGGAGTAGATCTGTAGCCTTCTCTTTATTTTGAGGGTTTTTTTGTAGGTGTGGTACATTTTTTAACCTTTTTTTCCTCTTCAGATACTGTCTGGTGTTTCTCGGGTGTGATGTTTGTCATGGGTTCTTTAGTTTGCATTAAACACAGAGATGTACTCGTAAGAATTTGTTGGGCTCAGTTTGAGCTGAAGAAAATTAAAAAATAACAAAAAAGCAATACTGTTGCTTTAAAATAGTATATATAGCACATTTAGGTAGGAAATTGTACACCAAGTATTTTCAGCCTCATTTCTGTCATGAGCAAAACAGTCTTATTGAGCTAATTGCTTGTTGCAGTCCTTAATTGTTTTTATTTCCTTTCAAATTATTTTCTTCAGAAATAATTGATCTTTTTTGTTGTTAATTAAAGAAATGTTGATTTGCAAATAAATGTAAATGACATATTAAATCTACACACTGCTATTCCTTAATTTACTTTTTTATTTATTAAAATGTTAAGTGATATTTTTTGTCCATTGTCGGATACTTGAACTTATTCTTTGTGTCAGACTACTGTAAATGTAAATAGTAATTTTATTGAATTGGAGTTCTAGTTAATTGCAGAAAATACATCTTTTTATTTATTAATAAAATACAGTGACTTTTAATAGATTGTTCACATATTTTTAAATTAAAACACTTTGTACTATGAGATAATTGATTTATTAATGAGAAAGTAGTCATTGTAACTAGTGAATTAATCAAATTGCTTATGGTTACATCTCCCCCAAGACTGCAAAATAATTAGCTTTTACTCTTTCATTACTTGCTTTTGTTTGTAGATTGGACATGGGAGACAAAGTATTACCTTTTAATCCCACTCAGTTTTATACATTGAATGAACTAAATACTGTACAAAACTGCTAAACAAGAATAGAGGGGGGAAAAACATCTTTCAGCACTTGAAATATTGCTGTTAAAATAAACATTCACACATGAGCTTTACACATGATCTCACCTGTTGTTACCCATCAGTTTCCTGGTTTCATCTTTTATAAAAACTTAGCTACAAAAATGTTCTACTTTCATGCTGATTTCAACTACTTAAATGTTTTTAAACAATGTAAAGAGCACTAATCTTAATCATTATTGCAAATTTGACTTTTGAAATATTTATTTATTTTTCGAGCCATTTCAATCTTTTTGTTTAAATAACATTCTCTTAGATTTTAGTTCCTGAGTGGTACTTGAATATGTCTAAAACCGTAATAATTTCTTTCTTCTTCAGGGAGTATAGACTAAACCTGAATAACTCGCAGGGTGGGTTTTGTTCTGAGGGTGTTTGAAAAGCAACTCAAAGAGACTGAAGCAATTTTGCCACAATACTCTCAGGTACAACTACAACTCCCTAAGTACATAATTGAAATTGATTCAATGTGAAATCAGTTGAATAGGATTGATTCCTATTGAAATCAAGGAGACCACAGAAATAAGTAACAATTAACTGCTTCAGTCAGGGTGACAAATCTTTAGTCCCTAGCTGTACAAATACAGAAATTGAATGCTGTATCAGGCAAGAATGTTAACGTAATTTTTTTCCTTTTGAATGCAGAAATTCATTCAGAAAACGAACTTCTGGATGAACTAAGACAAAAGAAGTAGAGTTTCAACATGGGTGCAACTGCGAAGAGCATGGTAATGTGCTCAACTCTTTCTCTTGTCAATTTGAGGGTCTAAGTTCAGATTTTTAATGAACACTCTGAATATAATAACAATTCTGTAAAGGTGTGTAAGAGGTACCTCAGAAGGCTGGGGATAATGTCTCCTGCCGAGAGAGTGTGTGTGTAAAACTGTCATAGGTAATGATTACGGTAACACCTCTTGCATCACAAGTTATTTCGAGGGAGGGTGCAGAGCTGTTGTGCCACTAGATGCTGCTCTAAGACAACATCTAACAAAAGGAAAATCCTAAAATCCATGCAGTCTCCAATATTGCATCAATCACCACAGTTCCATTTAAAAATAATTTACAGATTAAATCTTAATCTTTAGAAACAGGTTCCAAAAATTTAAAAAAAAAGAAGGGAGGGGGAAAAGCAAATAATGAACTAATAGTAAAACTTACAGTATCAGAGCTACTGCATGTGTGGGAAGAGAGTCTGAGTAAGAAGGCTTCTTTATCAGAAACCTTTGGTTTTATAAGACTGTCTTATCTAATTCTTGAAGAGCTTTCTGTTAAGCAAATTCACGTGCTTCAAAGAAGTAGAGCATAAATTTCCTAAGTCTTTCTATTTCAAAATATGAGATTTGTTCCTGCTTGAGGTTAGTGGTTAAACAAGTTTGCTGGTCTTGGCTGAACTAGCATGGATCCCTCATGGTGCTCAGCTAACTTCATCTTTCTGTATGGGCACTTAAAAGTTAAACAGAAGAAATGTTACTTACATCAATATGGAAATAAATCTGCAGAGCTGTAGAAAGAGGATTGAACAGTGTCTACTGAAACAGGTGGGGTTTTAGTTTGGGCTTGCAGTAATTCACTTGCAGAAACAAATATGTTTATAAAAGAGACAGAAAAACCTTTGAAAAGACAGTTGGCTCTTGTGGGAATCAGTGAAGGTTGGGACCAAGGTCCTTAGTAAATTGATTCAGAATGGGAAGAGATATGTATGTGTGAGCTTTTTGCTGGATAACAGGCTAAAATGGCAGCAGAGCAGATGACACAGCCAGATACTCCCTGGAATGAATACTCAGTTTTTCTTTGACACCACTGAACAATTCTGTGTGTGCTTAGCTTTCAGTAGTCACATTGTTTAGACCTCAGAAATTTTCTCATCTGTACTTGATTCTCACAACTGAGCAACACACAGATATGATATTAATCAAAGATAGGTATTTTTTACAGAACATGTGAAAATGAGCTACATGTAGTAGCTCACTGATTAAATATGAAGTGGGCATTGAGAGATCATTAACACTGTGAAATGGATTTCTGACATCTTACAAAAGCAGCACGTACCCTTTCCTTTAGCTCTGTGGTGGGTCTTAAATGAATAAAGTCTTTCCTGGTCATTTTCTTTTTGCATTTGGAGGTGATATATTCTGCCAGTTATGCTCTACAGGAAATGATTGAAATTAGTTTTCATTATTTCATTTATACTGTACTTGCCTGTAAGATTGCAGCTTGACCTCATTATACCACCAGAATCTGTAAAAGGTTTTTTAAAAGCCAAACACTTAAAAATATGTCATTTTAAAAAGAATTTTAGTCAAATAGCATTAAAATATAATTCTTTTTAAGGCTGTTTACACACAGTTGTCCATGTATATGAAAACATTTTAAAAGTCTCTAGATTATGTTTTACAATAGTTTTTCCCTGTCTATAGGATACAGAAATACTGTGTACTATATTAAGGTGTTCAAGTTACCTTCTACACATCTGGTCTTTCCTTCTTTTCCTCGGGGCTCAGGGAGATGCACACACATGTGTACACACACAGGACTGGATACCAAGTTAAGAGCTAATAAAGATTTCAACCACTGTTCTCTTTGATGAGCTGTGACACATAACACAAAGCACCCTGCCTACTCCTGATATTGTCATTTTCTGTAAGTGCTAGATTCTCTTCTGTTTTTATTAGCTAATTCATCAACACTCTGCACCCAGGAAGAGACTCAATAAAGCCAATTAATTAGGCTGCTCTTTTAGGCACCAAGGAGGCAGGAATAGAGGAGCTGTCTAGGGCCACAATCCTGTGCAGTTTGTGCTATTTCCAAAGCCTAATTAGCTTAGGTCTGGTTTTGAGGGGCAAACAGAGGGGAGAAATACTGAGGCTCTCAGCTGCTTGCAGGGCCTTTGTACCAAGGTTTGTTTCGGTAACGCAGCAAAGCAGCAGGACACGTGCCTCCTGGGACCACTGCCAGCCACGACAGCATGCAAGGGGAGGGGGAGGAGGGAGGCACGGGCTGCCTGTGAGCAAACCCAGCCGAGGGACAGTCATGCCCCATTTTCCAGAGAAGCAGTAAAAACCACTAAGGAGATTTCTCCATCTGCACAGCTATTACATATCGGAGACAATGTCGGTATTTTCAGTAGATATATAAAGCTACTGTGTTTGAGATTTATTTCTGGCTCATAAAAATAGTTTTGTCTCCTTCTGGGCTGAGTGTATTAGACGGCTTTCTTGTTTCTGTGATTCAGTAACAGCGTCATTCTTTACAGACATAGTGTGCATATTGCTGACATCGTTCCAAAAAATAGATGGCCCAGGGCCACCTTTGGGGAATTCTCTAAATGAAAGAATCGGAAATGATCATCTCACACTGGGTGTTGAAGCACTCTCTTTGCATGCTGAGTGTGCTAAAAGAGGACCTGGAACAGTCCCTGTGCATGTATTTTCACAACAGACTATTTCTGCTTTGAGTTGTCAGCCCAGTGGTTTGATAATGTTCACTCTTAAAAGCCTTCAGTGTGCATTTACCTACTAGAGTTTGCATTGTAAAAGGCCTGTAAATAATTGTGTGCCTCTACTGGAGAGGATGTTAGTATCCTCTCAAGAGCAGGGATGAGATTTTTACTTCCTTCAACAATTCCCCCCTCGCTGCAGTGGGAGCAAAATGGGGCCCTGCTTGCTGGAAATTCTCTCTCCTCTGAAATCTGAATGTAAGAGAGAGTATGTGCTGCCACAAGTTATCTCTGCACCTCAGAAATGTTGAAGTTTCCCCTTTCTTTTCTCCTTCCTGAAAAGAAGTGCTTCAGACAGCATGGAAGCATAGGATGGATGAGGGTGCCATGGATGAATCATATGGAAGGTACTGTGAAAAGACTTAGAAAAAATAGTTTCATATTTATGCCCTCCCCTCCCCCCATTCATTCCTTCACCTGTTGTGACAGGAGGGAAGAGGAGGTAGCACAGTTGTGTCTGCACAGCAAAAGCACAGTGATCTGTCCAGGAGGCTCTACCTGTTGTGGAACAGCCAGTATGGGGCCAGTGGTCATGAACTTCCTTTTCCCACCATTTCACCATCTGGGAAATGGTGCCTTCCTGGAGCTGGTGGACATTCTGCTCCAGCTCTGCCTGGGCTGCACTTTGGGGTCACTGTCTCTGTGGGGCTGCGAGGGCTCTTACTTGGAGCTCTGTCTTGTCCTTTATGAAGTATGGAAATGGGCTGGGATAAAGGCCATTTAGCTCTCTAACAAATCTTCACTTCTCTGTAGATCCAGGGCTTTGTGTGGTCCTGGAGAGCAAATGGCGAGCTGAAGAGGACATGATAACTGAAGGGCAGACAAAAAAAGAACCTGCTCAGGCGCCTTCATTCTGCTGTCTCCATCAGGCTTGACTTGGATCTGCCCTTCCAAAACCTTGGAGACACTGCTACATAGGGGTGGGGCACATGTGATATAATATTTAAACTAAAATGGTAAGAATTTACTTTCATTGATTTTTTGAAGAATGGCTTGGTGGCTTAAGCATAAAGCTGGATGGGAGATTAGGCATTTTCTTCTCACTGCTCTGCTCTCTCCATTTTGTGTATGGCCTTGGTGGGACAAGCTAATCTGACAGGTACAGTAATGTTTTCATGGCATTTGCTGATGAAATATAATTGAAGTCCTCTGAGGTTATGCATGGATGGAGCTTGAGGAAAGGAAAAGAAAGGCTAGTCCTTTCTTTTACAATATTATAAAAACTTAAAATTAGAACTTAGAAATTCACCCATCAGAACCAGTTTTTATCATCTGTGAGAAGTTATTCTGTGCTGGAGGCACTCATCAGTTATGAAGGATAGGCCTACCACGTAAATAAACTAAATCCATCTCATTTTACATGGATGCTCAAACAACCATCTTATGATAACTCTCAATCACTGCCAAAGTGAATCAGACTCAAACTGTAGGAGTAAAAGAAAGTTTCTCTTCTGATTCTTTGGATCTGCATTGCAGAAATCTGAAATCAGCTTGCAAATAGGCTGCAATGTCATATGCTGTAATCCACAGCTCCGTTTATACTGATGTGTGTCTTGTGTGCTCTGTACTGCTGTAATTCCTAACTACAGTGGGAGTATCAAAGTTTGACTGCAGTCTTAGCCCTGATTTTAATGGCATTGTTGATTTTTATCATGGGTGCAATGCCGATTAAAAAAAGAAAAAAAGAAGCTATATGCATTATAGCTCATACTGTCTTCAGTTTGTTCTTTAATGGTACAAGAAGTCCCTTCAGTCTGAGGTAACATAAAATCAAAATAGCAGAATAAATAACTTGGGGGTATTTGGAAGGGAATGAAAGCTGTTTCTTGGTCCAAACTTCTTCATTGTTATAGAACTTTAAGTGTATAGAAACCTCAGAAAGCAAATATTTTAACCAATCCAACCAGTACAGAACCACTAGGGCAGGGAGAACCTGTGAAAAGCACAAATTACTAAAGGGGGATGTGGATTAAAGAAGTGCAAGTAATATGCTACTAGTTATTTGTTACAAAATAAATTAAGTATCGACACAAGAAGTTACACTATATTTTTCTCTTTGAAAAGCTGCTGAAGCAAATCTTCTTTCTAAAGGGCAGCATGAAGTGTTGGTCTTGCGTTTCTGTCATGACATTTAACTCATTAGCATGCAGGTGCACTCTCTGGGTTTCATGCAATACCTGTCTCTTTTCACTGTGTTTACAGAAAATCTAGCAAGTTTGCAGGCCAAATGGCTCTCTGAATGTGAGTCCACAAAGCAGTGAACAAGGCAGCACACTGTTCGGGGAGTTCCCAGCACAGCTAGCATCAACAGTGGGCATCAGCAGTGACATTAAAACCAAACAGTGACTTGTAATTGTTTGTAACTGACAATCACAGTAATTAATTATAGGTAATGTTGCAGTTACTCATTATTCTTCCTTTTCCTTGAAATCAACTGTCTTGTTTTTTAGCAACTGATCCATGGTTAATAGTGGTTAGCATTATGCATCTGAGCTCCTGGTTTACTAAACATAATGAATTATTCTGCTTTGTGGGGAGCCAACCACACATTTGGTGTGTGAAATGGGAAATCCTTCACAGAGAACTGCAGGCACAGCAGGGACTCTTATGACTCCACTTTGGGACTGAATGGTAGATGAAACTCCACAGTGAGAGGGAGCCCTTGCTCCTGCAGCTCTAGGGAACTGCCTTTTCCCATGCCCTAAGGACTAGAAGAACCTGCAGCTTTTTTCCTCAAAGGATCTGGGCTCTGGTCTGGGACAAGGGCACATCTCTCTGGCAGCTGTCAGTGTTATTCCTGTGCCCCAGCTCTCGGGTGGCTGCATGGCTGTAATGTCTGCATTTCATGTTTTTGTTGGTAGAGATATCTTACCTAACTCTTAGTCCTGCAAAAGCTGGGTGCCAAGATAATTCTCTGGGCTCTTCCTATATTTACAGAAGGTGGGAGAAGAGACATGCATCTCAAGTAAAAGCAGTGTCTAAGACAGCCAAGAAAAATGCCCCTTTCATGTACAAAATTATTTCTCTTTGAAAGGGGACTAAGTAACTAGCTCAGGCTCCAAGCTGTTTTTTAAATGGTCGAAGTTAGATGAGGCAATTCCACCTGCTGCATCTGCTTCTTTTGTTAAAATCCCTTAAGCCAGGGACTGTCATCTGCCACCATGGGCTTTGCTGTATATTTAGCATGGCAAAGTCATAATTGCAGATGGAGTTCCTACACACAGTGTAATATGAAGACTTGATAAAAGGACTCTTAGAGCTTCTGACTGATGTTTAGTACCTGACATCACCACCTTATACCCATATAAGCAGATGGGCAGCAGAAAACTTCTGCACATTAACCTAGCACAGATTATGCAATCTAGCTCAGACACAAAATGATGTTTTGGAAGCTTAAAATGCTGCTGCATGTCTACCAAGCAGCTGTCAATATCCATGTGCTGATCTCATTCTCACCATTTCCTGTGTGCTCCTGTGGAAGGTGTGCACACAAATGGATATTTCAGATTGGCTCACAATAACTTGTTAAGCCACTGTTATCTTGTGCTTCAGCCCATACTCAACCCTCACACTGGGTCTTTTTTTACTAGGGTTTCATGCTGACACTTGGGCATTTATCAAAATCTGCTGTGCAGCCATGAAGATTTTTGCTAAATATGCAACAAGCGTCAGTGTGTAGGATATAGGAAAGGGAGTAGAGTGGTTATTTGAAAAATGTTTAGCATATTTTCCGTGAGTTTTCATGCATGATTTTGCTGGTAAAGGTTATCAGAAAAGTCAATACATGTATGCTCAGAAAACATAGTAGTAGTTAAACCTTTTGGCAGGTGCATTACAATGCACGAGAAGATCATTCAAAGTTGACCAGTGAAATTCTGTTTCTCCTGAAGGTAGAAATGCCATGTCAAACTCCTGGGCTGCTTTATGAACCTCCTGGCCTGCTAAGCTGAAAGCCATTACTCTGCTCCCAGATGGCAGGAATTTAATTTGGAAAGTCAAACCATGTCTCTCTTCCTTGCAATGTGCCCATTTGGCAGTCTTTGAAAACAGGTGAATGAACATTGTTTTAAAACAGAATTTTTATACTCGTAAGAAATGCCAGCTTGAGACTAATAGAAACTTGGGTCCTTTGCTTACCTGTGGAATTTGCACAGTATGGGTGCTGGCAATGATCACAGCATCAACACAAATACTTCTCAACTCTTACTAGATGGAAGCCAGAACAGGTACCTCAGGGGTGCATCTCCATTTTCCTCAGCATGGATATTGCAAGGTTAATCCTCATGAGAAAATGTCATGAGAAAATGTCAGGTGATTGCCAAGGGGCCTATGCAGTGCAGCCCTGGTATTTTGCTGGCTGCCTGCTTGCTGGGCACCCCAGGTCTCTATGCTTAGGTACCAGCACAACCGGTCCAAATGCTCTGCCCCACATGAGGCGACTCTTCTTCCTGTACTCTGTCTCCTCCTCCTGCCAGTGCCGTTCCTTATTCACAGACATAGCATCCTACCTACAGTCCACCATCTTTGGTCTGTCTCTGAGGCAATCCAGATCAGATTCAGCCCTCATGACTCTGCCTGTGAAGATTTTGAGGTTTAAGCTCACCTCTTGACACAGTCCTGATAGTCAGGAACAGGAGAAACACTGCTGGCTGCAGTGCAGGCTGCATCTGGTTGAGAGATGTAAAAATGCTGTGCTTTGTACAAAGAGAATACACATCTATCTGAAGCAACAAACCAGGCCACTTGTGCGTTCAGTGCTGGATTCTTTTAATCTGTTGCTGACTTCCCACCTGAGAAGCTTTCACCCTCCATATAGTGCAGTTTGTTTCTTGTTTCTGCTTCTGGCCTTCTTTCTTGTCACATTAGTACACCAGGGAGATATTCTTATCTTTATGAGCATCACAGCCCTTTCTCAACTGAGTGTCTAATCAGGATGGATGAACTGTTAGAACATCAGAGACAAATGACTTGTTCCTCACTGGTTCCAATAGCAGAGCTAAAAACCTGATTTACCTGAGCTGTCTCCTTGTCCATGATGCTCCATTTAAAGAGGTTCTGTTATTTCTGTAGTGCCTGGAAAGGCCGACCTGGAAACAGAGACAAGGTAGAATAAAAGGATAAAAAGGTATTTATTGAAAGGGGACAGCTTGGGCAGTGCAGGAACCCTGCCAGAGCTACACTCAAGTCAAATCCACAAATGGTCACAAAATAGACAACCAGTCACAAGGTCTCACACTTTTGGTTTTTGTCCATTAGCATATTGGAGTTAATAGTCCAATTATAGTTTCAGGTTATGAAGCTCTGTCCTCCTTGTTCTCTCTCTTTCTTCACTGTTGTTTACACTCTTGGCCATAGAATTTGTCCTTGGTCCCAAGCTAGAAAGGAATTATTTTGTCTACTTACTCTGTGAAGACAGCTTACCAACTCTTTAATATGAAGCCCAGAACTACACACTAAAGCAGCACAGAATCTGAAAAATATAAAAGCTGAAACTTAAGGCATCACTTCCCCCCTCCTGCTCCTTTTCCTTCAATGCCACCTAAAATATTTTCTTCTCCATTTCCTTAATGTTTTCTGAGTGTGGAAGCAAAAGATCAGGAAGGAAACAATTGTTCCACACATTCACAAAGGGATCCATAAATGACTTTCAAACAGATTCTTTCAAACACTGCAGATGCACTTCAGGCCATTAAGCTCTCAGCAAAAAGATTTGTGTTCCTCCCATTTCAATCCCTTGACAGGTCCAATTTCTAGATGTAAAAAGTTTTTAATTACGTATTTAGAAATCTTTATAAACTGTTGGGATTACTGAGCAGAAACTCAGCACAGCGAAGGCCATAAGGTCTGCTCAGACAGGAAATCCTTTATAAATAAGCATGCACTGAAATAAAAAGCAAAATAACCATTACCTCAAGCTATGAATCAATGTTTTCCTAAAAGCTTAAGACCCTGAATCAGTAGACTCTTAAAGAGTAACCCTAATCTTAAGCGACCTAACTGACTTCAGTCATATATATCTCATTGGTTTACTCAGCTTGGAATTTCTCTTATGAGTTGAAAAAAATTCTTTTTAAAATTCATTTTTAGAGTCTGGAATTGAGGTGTCAATGCAGTTTGCAAAAACTCAGTGCCTAGAAAAGGGCAAAAAATAAGCTAGGAAAACAAGGGAGGGCGTAAGTTAGTAGTGCTGCTCCCATTTACCCGTGTGAGTCATAAGGACCCAAAGGCTCATTCAGGGGCACACAAGCAGAATATGGCAAAGCCAGGAAACAGATACCAGTCTTTCAAGTCCTGCTCTCTATATTTTAATTCTCTGGTGTATATCCTGTAGAAATTCCAATCAACCTTTATCCTCCTTTAGACCTTCTGCTAACAACTCAGTAGGCAGAAGGGACTGCACAGTTGGTTAGCTAATACTCCACCTCCTGGGGATCAGGAAATACATCTTCCTTTCTAGCATTTACTTAGAAACTCAAGAGTGATATGCTTCTGGAATATGTATTTTTGGATAATAATATTTGAATTTCAAAGGGAAATATTATAAATTTTTCTAATTCATTCAGATAATTTTATCCAACACGGTATTGATAAGCAAGCACATGAAGCAATCTAATGCAGCTAATTTCATATCACAGGAGTGCAAACAATAAAAAGCAGACTGCCAAACCTTGAGAAATTAAATATAAGTACAGAAGACATAATAAAGAGAAAGAAAACACTGGGTAAGTTTTCTGAAAAGAACAAAGATACAATTACTTCAGCCAAAGGGCAGCAATAAAACAGACACTGACAAAATGCAGACATCTCAGGTGCTTATTGACTCAACTGTTTACAAAAAAAAGTCGTTATCTTAGCAAACGCCACATTACATGATAATAATCAAGCTACTGTACTGTACCTGTGAGATATAGAGCACCTTTTAATGGAAATCAAAGTCACTTTTCCGAATAGTCGAGAGAACTTTATGGTTCTTTGATGATACGGACACATATTTTACTTTTTTGCTTTTCTTTTTACTCTTTATGGTCATGAAACATTCTGGGGTGTTTTTGTTGGCTTTTGGTGAAGTAACTGCAGAGTTAGGGTGGACACTTTTAGTATGCCCAACTAAGGCACATTTGAGGTCTGAATGATAAGCTTGCAATATGAAATAAATGAAAAAGATAGAAGTGAGCTTATCTTTAAACCCTTAGTCTCCAATTTTTCCATCCATCCTTACTGTTAGCAAAGTGTCTGTTGGATCAGTGACAGGGAACCTCCTTTTAAGACCTAAGGTAACAGCAGGCTCTGGGAAAAGAAGCTGATGAATGCTGAGAGAGTGTTGAAATTTGTACCTCTTGTGGGTGATGAGAAGTGGGGAGAGACCTTATGTCTTCAGGATAAGTGATCCTGTGGCTGTTCTTGGAAGTCATTTCCAGTTCTGTTTCCAAAATATAAATGTCACAATCATGGCAAGATAGCCTTGCTTGATACAGAGTATATTAGTCTCATCCGCCTCTCTGCTTCATCCTGCTTTTCAACTTTGGTTTTTTTTAAAATTTATTTATATTTTTCTTTTAGGGAGAGGGGACAGATGAGTATTGGAATATTTTAACTGAGGATGAGCAATTTTCAGTCTGCTTATAAGGGCCATCTTGTCATCCTGGTCGCTGTTAGGCTGAGTAATCTGAAATGCCAACCAAATTCAGAATACAAACATCACTTCAAAGATTGAAATTCCTTCACTCCTGTCCTATTGTTTATTTTTTTTTTTTTTCCCCTTAATAACTGTGATCACATCTGTCTTAATTAGGCTAGGAAAAATACCCTCTGAAAATTGAAGAAGAATCCTCTACCTGCAGATGCAAAAGGCTGATGTATAATTCTACAGCTGGAATGTAAATTGGAGGTACCTGAGCCTGGCTGTTTCAATAGTATGTCTGCGATGGATTTTAAATCTATTCTTGAATATAAAAAAAACCCCCCATATATATATATACCAGTTTACCTGAGACTGGAAAGCATAAGAAATTTATGTTTTCTCAGTGCAGTAATTTCCATTACAAATCAACTGCAAATATTTAAGGAGCTGTATTTGCTGATGTACATTTCTCTCTCAGTTGGTATGACATGAGAGGAAGAAAACCCAACCTCTAACTTCTTTGGGAGGGCCAGTGTGATTAAACTTCCTGACTGTGGCTGTACTTTATGTTATGTGAATATATAATTTGTGGGTGTATTTAATTTTGGATATGGTGGTACCAATTAGCTTCTGATATCATGTTTGTTTTTTTTCCTCAAAAACATCCCTGTATTCAGAAGACTTTTAAGGTGAAGAGGAGACAGGAAACAGGTAATTTTTATATATCAAATTTAACATCTACTGTATCTATGGATAACAGCTTCTGAGGTGAACTGCTGAGTGAGTCACAGTAAGCCTGGCAGAGTTAAGTGTGGAAAGTCGGTCTAAGCACATGCTGTAATGGATTTGACCTCGAAGAGCACTGCAAAGAGAAATTGCAGATAACCATCTGAACTGACTTCAGAAGCCAGTAGCCCTGACTCCCTGGATACCAAGAGAAAAGGGAAGGACTAAATAGATGGAGTGAACAATCAGAAATACTAAGTTGAATACATGCTTAATATTTGAAGTGTTGACAGTAGAAGTAAACAGAAAAGCAGTCCATCTCCATGCTTAATTACAACCAAGTAAGGAAACTAAATTTTCTTTAGACAGTTTTATAGAATTGAGATATATATTCAATAGAAGTGAAATGTGAAAGTAATATAGGAACAATAAAGACGTACAGCTGGAAAAATCTTGAACTCATCTTAAACTCGCCTTTTCATGACAAATAATTACTGATTAAGAATACTAAGGAGAAACTGTGGAGAACAAGACTTGCATTCTCCTCAGCAGGCCTGAGTTCAAGGCTCCAGAAGGGGCAGAAAAGGGAGTATACTCTAACTCATATTTTATCCAGTATATATTTTATTGGATGGACTTTACACTTGGTTGTTCTTCTTATCACATTTATTAGTAAAAGTAGGGATTAGAAAGTGCTTTGAGGATCCTCTGGAACTGGGAACTTCTGTGAGCAAGTATCACTTGTTTTCTCTCTATTATGTTTAAAGAGAGGCAGAAAAGGAAAGAAAAAAAAATGTGTGCATATGCTCACTGCCATATCTGCTCTATAAAACTCTGAGTCAGAGTCAAAATAAGCCCTTAAAGGGAATATAGACAGGAGCGTATTTAGTTTTGATTTATTAAAATAGTTTTCAGACTGCAATCTTATTTGTCCTGTGAGAATGACACTCTCTGGTAATAGGAGCATTGAATTTTCATGTGAAACATTTTAGAGAGCATATTTTTTTTTTCACCTACAAGACTGTGACAAGAATTTGCTCTTGTATGATGAGGTGGAAGTTATGGCTGCTATGCTAAACATGTATTTATGATCACTGCTGGCACGGCTGCTGTGTATTTTGTTTATGTTGTTACAAACCTACTTGTGACACATTATAAAAAATACATTCTTTTGTGATAGTCTTGCACTGAGGCAGAATAAATCATGCCTTCTATATCTGCTCCAGCTTTTCTGATATTGCCCATTTGCTGTTCCTTACCCTAGAGAAGGGAGAGCTTGCGTGATTTTCAGTCCCATCCAGGTAATATTGAAGGCCTCATGAAAGGGTAAAAGTAGATGCCTTAATACAGCTGTCAGAGAGGCAAACCCCAAACCACAGCATGAAGCAGCTACTATCCTTCAATCAGAATAATCTGCTTTCATTAAATGCTAGTTTGGGAATGGTCTAGACATCCTTTAAGCATGTGAGGAACAACACAGTGAATAATTTCAAAATGGGGAAACCAAAAAAAAACTAAAATAGAAAAAAAGCTTCCAAAATGAACAAGAGCTGGCAAGATCCAGCACTAAGCAAGAAAGACTGAAGTCTTTAATTTTATCTGGTCTTTCATAGTAATATCAGCAAAAATATGACTACTATCTCTGTGTGCCTTTATCACAGACACCTCTCTGTTATACTTAAGGAAAAAAAATGAAAACACTGTCAAATAATTGCATCACTATTTTAAAACCTCAAGATTGGATTTTTTAAAAAATACATTTGTTTCTTTTCACTTTCCAAACCAATGTATTTCATTCTTGCTTAATTAGCAGCATACTAAGAGTGTTTTTGATTGAGTATAATAATTTGATTTTTATATGGACGTTCTTCATAGCCTTTCTTCTATTTGCCTGTCAAGATTCCTACTGACATCCACAGTGCAAACCCAAACCCTATTGTTTGATGTTTAAAGGATATGGGTTTATGCTATGCCTGTAGAGAAAAATGCAGATGTGTATTTGCACGACTGGTGTCTCAGTGTTTATTTGCTTTTATGTAATAAGAAAAAGTGATTTGAGAGCAGTTTCAAGCTTAATGTATTTTGGATATTTTACTGTCTTCCCCCATAGCTGTGATTGCCAGGAATGAATACAAAGCAACTGTTACTGAACCCTGAGAAAGAAATGATGGGAACTTTAGTGGATATCACTATAAAGCCAACATTTGCTATCTGTCATCACAGGTGTTTTTAAGCTTTTCTCTTAACCCAGAAGATAAATTGCACCCATATGCTATATACTACTGGGCTGTAATTTTTGGTTGATGCTGAACTTTCAATGGTGTTTAAGTACTGACTCTTCAGAAAACAGCTGGTTATGAGGCATTTTGTTTAATTATGCTTTGTTGTTTTGACTCTCCTGTAGTGTTTATCATCCTGAAGAACACAGCTGAAGGTATAGGTCAATGACCCCTCTATCCATGTACTCTGGCACACAGATCCACAGAGGATTAGCCACCTAAATGGAAATTTTATTCATTACTTCTTTTGTGTTGCTATTCTGAATGACTTTTTTCTATAAGGCTACATGAGTAAAATCTAAGGTCAGCAAAACTTTTTTTGCTCAAGTACTTTTAGACAATGCTTTCCAGCATAGTATAAGGATAGTTTTCATGCCATGCAGCTCATTTAATTCAGTAGAGAAACTAAGGGGAAGAAAGGAGCGCAAGCAAACCACAGAGCAGTTTGCTAAATGTTCTCAAATTTCTTTTGACACTTCATGGTGACAGAAAGCCCTGTGCTAAATATGTTTGTGCTCATCTGCTGTGAAAATTCACTGTTCGATAGCTTCCAGAGTTTCTCATCTCTTACCTATGGTGTGCAAACCTACGCCTCTGCCCATTGGGCTCCCTTGCAGAGTGTGGATGGCTACTGTGAGTCTCAAAGACTTTTAAAGGATTTTTGTGAACTGGGTCCATGGTGCATCTCTACTTTTAATCTCCTCATGACAGAGAATTGTCAGTGTGTCATGCCTTTCATGAGAGGCAAAGTGAACAAATTCCTTAGAATAAAAATAACTGTGATCTCATAAAACCAAATAATTTTTGCTAATTTTTGACAAATATGATTTAATTGTAACTTAAAGTAGCAAAATTTGGCAATACAATGATACTTTTTTTTCTTATGTCATAAATTTGGCAGTTTCACAGCTGGCCCCATGGACTGGGGGTCAAGTACAGAGAGGTCAAAATGAAGCATACAGTCATTTAATTTATTATTCTTTATTTTGTCCAACTACTTCTTTGGCTTATCTCATTTTAACACTCTTGGTGTTCTCCACTGACTACTTCCTTTGAAAAACAGCTTAAGGCTAATTCCACAACAATGTTGGTTTCAAAGGAATAGAGCAGGTTAAATGAAATTTCTATCACAGCATTCTATTAGATATCTGCTAAGAAGAGCACATATAGTCAAGATTACTGTAAATTGTTTGATCATGCAGTCCTTGGGTCCTGTGTTTGTAGCCTAAGGGAGAAATCTGTATTTCTGTATATTCATGTTCTACTTACACTTACAAAATAATGATATAGTACAGTGGAGTGATATATTCAAAAAAGCTATTTTAGCTTAAGGAGGCCTGGAAATCTACAGATGGCTCAGAGAATTAACCAAATCTACCACTCCATATTTTTCAGGTTAAAGCCAAAGTCCAGAAAAGCCCCTTTAAGGCATGCATGACTCTGAATTCTGGCACTACTTGGTTTCGCTAATTCTTGTCTTAAAAGACAAAGAAAGTGGGTTTTCTGTCTAATCTAGGAATATAAATCTGCCAAGGCATACCGATAAAGACTGAGTCATGGACAAAAGCAGTTTGAACAAATGATGAAGGTGTCTGAAAGAGCTGGTGTAACTACAAACCTCATCTCTCTGAAACTCCATTTGCCTGTAGATGCCCTATCATGTCTCTCAGGTTCAAGTGCAGCAGTGAAATTTGGTGTTTCAGCATGTTGCTGGTTAAACTTAGCTTCTGCCTCAGCCTCAGTTTACTTCTTATGAATCAGATGTTCACTTTGCTAGATGTTCACTTATGAATCAGATGTTCACTTAGCTAGAGCATTCAACGAGAAAGTTCCTTGCTGAAGCTGCACTAAATGTATCCAGGTCCTACTGAAGTAAAAAATTCTGATTATTTCCCCATGGCTCATTCAGCTATGCAAAATCTGGTTGGGAAGGCATTTTCCTTTTGGAAATGGATCACAGAAAAGAAGCCAACTGGGTTCCAGGTTGTTCTCATGAGGCCTCAGCAGGCTAGTACTCAGGGCTGTTGGCAGACCTACCTTCTTACCAGATTCTGCAAAGTGAGTAAAATAACATTTCTACCTCCATGTAGCTTTGCCTCATCTGGTCTTCTGATCCTTCCAAATAAATGAAAGCCACACATGTTTTGTTGCAGATTTTTGGAGTGGAGACAAAGTGCAAGGAGAGGGGATGATTAGACTTCAGGGTGGTATCTCCCTCTAGCATCATAAATAAAAAATATTTAACACTGAATACAACAGCATATTTGTGGACCTTCTTTCTAAAAGCGCATCATAATTTTTTCCTGGATTTTTTCCCTTTTCTCTCTTGGCTGAACCTCTCTGCTAGAGTAGAAAATTGAAATTTGGCAGTATAAAAGCTTCAGACAGTGAAGCTGACTTTTGATCCCCTAGGCCTTTGATAGTTTGAGAATGGGAACAGAATTTTTGATTTTTTTTTTTTTTTTTTACTGTGTGTATAAATCAAACTTGCTGGACTGCTGCTGACCCTGTTTGACTGCAGCATTGTGGTGGGGTTTTGCTACCAATCAAATGCAGGGGCCTGGACTTAGTGCAGTGAAGTCTGCTGAGAGTGGGTATCAGCATCTCACCCAGCTGCAATCTCTACATAGATCTTAAAATGACTGATATACTTTTCTTACCCAAAACCATCAGAGAAAGCTTTCAGTCACTTATGTACCAGTCAGCAGTGACAGTTACGTGAGAGTGGATACCATCCTATTTTAACACTCCAGCAGAGCAGTTCTTTGTGTTGTATCATCCTTATGACAGGAAGGCTCAAAGGAAGAGAAACCCCAGGTCAGGGGATTCGGTGAGTATGGGCTCCCAGAGAAAGGCTGGATTATTGAAGACATTTTCTGCAGCTCTCTAGGTTTTCCCCAAAGTTGCAATTTTTTTCAGTGATGGCATATTTAATTGCTATTTTGTCTGTTGCAATTTGTAGGGACTTGTTTTTTCCCTTTTCTCTGGAGAACTTTTGAACTGAACAACACTTAATACTGAAAATGAATATGAGTACACAGTAATGTTTTTTGTCTGTGTCTGTCATATCAAAATGTACAAAATTGGAAAAATGCTTTCTTCTAAGCATTAGGAATAGATGTTGCATTCTTAACCATAACGAATTTAATTGAAGTCACAGGAATTCTAGTTGCATAAACAACATACAGTGTGAGTGTAAGAATTTTTCCTTTAAAATAAGTGATTTGCATGTTCAGGGTCTCAGGCTCAAATAGGGTTATTTAGAAACTAAATCTATTACATATGTATATTCTGGCATATCAGGATAAGACTTTTACCCTTTATTGCATTTCATCCAGGGAAAAAGAGCGCTGGGAAATTGCTTGAAAAAATATGACATAAGAAGCAGAGAAAATGGGCTTAGTGGCGACGGTGGGGTAAAACCCGGGAGGCGTATCACTGAGTCATGCTGTGCCAAAGTTAGATTTTAAAATTGTTTCTGTCATCTTATGAAACCCCACAACACTTTTTTCTGAATACCCAGAAGCTCTTATAACTTTCCTTCAAAAAACAGTTGGCTGCCCTCATTCTTGTTCCTTCAGATATTCGTATACATTAAGAAGCTGATATAATTTTGATACATGGCATTTGAATAAATAATGTCCCTTTTCCTCACACAATGGAAGAGAGCCTTCTCAGCCTGACAGCAGCTACCAGAGCCAATTGAAGAGTGTTACAAAATGCATTGGAACTGTATGAAAAAGTTGCTATTTGTTAAACTGGACTGATTTCTCCACCTGGTACTGCCAATTAATTTGCCCAATTTAACCTTTTAAAATGTCATTCCTTGCCCCCTCCTAAGGATGCCTAACTAATGCATTTTTCTGTCTCTTGAATTCTTAAAAGCTGCTGCTTTTTCCATGGCTGTAGGAACATCTCAGGATGATTGTGAAAAGGAATAATATGTATTGCGAAAGCAGCTTCCCTCCTGGGAAGGGAATGATAATTTTGCCCCACTTAAAGTCATTGTAATGTAATTAATTTAGTGCTTTTAATCACCTCAAAATATGAAAATGAAAAGCACAGAAATTAGAATTATTTAAATTTCCATTTAAAACTGGCTAATGTCTGTCCATGGCATGGCAGTCCTGTTGGCATCTTCTTTTAATGACTGTTCTGAATTCTCTTCCAGTTTAGAAAAAAAATCATCTATTACACTGATATATCTGTAGACCCTGTATTTTTCACAGTTATGAATCTTGTATTATGTTGGTACTTCTTTCTTCTTTTCAGAGACATTTCACTCTTAACTGTGATGTCCATTAGTACTTCATTCAGGGAACTATGAAAAATGGCGATATTAAATGCTTAACAAATAGGCTTTTATTCATCCAATTTGCCATAATGCAGAATGACGTGATTAGTAGTGATTTTTAACTGGCTTTGAAGAAGGTGTCATGTATCAGTTTTGTCATGTGAATTAGTTGTTATGGTAATGAGAGCATATCAATTATTCCTTGGAAGGTTGCATTAGATCAATTATATAATTAATCTGTCTTGTTTCTTTACTTATTTGTTTCTCCAGTAATTTCTTGAGTGCAAAAATATTGGTGTTAGCATATGCAGTTAGTATTTTTCTGATCTAATTGCACAGATTATATGCAGATTATACCCTACAAGGTATTTTTAATGTTTTTATTTCTTATGAAAAAGGGTTAATTTCAGTCAGTTTCTAAGTATTTTAATGTTTTTTTTTTTAGTAATTTGTTTACATCTTGTTGCTTTCTTTTAAGACACAAGTTTGTAAGAAATGAAGATTTTCTCTGGCACAAGCACATAAGAACTGAAGGTATTTGATGACAAAAATTTGAGAGCTGTGGCAGAGTCCATGTGTCTCCTGTTCTAAATAGAGTCTTTAATCATCAGCTGTCAGGTTGCTTTCCTGCCTCCACTGCCCACTTATTCTTGCCTGCATGGAGTCCTAACTTGAAGGGGGAATGGAGATAGGCTTCGGTCCAGTCTTCATAGCCGTGGTTTTCTTCAGAGTTTGGTAAGAAGTCCACTTGTTTTCAAGTCTTCTTATGTTCAGAGCACAGATTCCAGCTGAATTTGGATCCACCCAGGCTTAGCTGTGTTGAAGGGCAAATGTTTTCCACTATTCCTTATATCTTGCCTACACCAGTCTTAAACAAAGGCAGACCTGGATGTTTCTGAAAGGGTGTGTACCTGAGTTATTTATATACACACAGGGAAACTATATCTAAGTAAATTATTCCAGGACAATTTCTGTCCTGAATTTCCTTCACACAGTAGAAAAAAAACAGCCCAGTTTTCTGAAAATGTCATGATTTGATGAAAACATACTTATTTAATTCTCTATAAAATACTGAAAAGTCTTGTACAGTTTGATTTATGAAATACGCAACCTCTAAATCCTTATTTGTACTCAAAACAACTACATTTTCCCTGACATTTAGGCAGTGATATTTTGGACAACTTTACCTGTTAAGTGATAATTTTGTTATGTTTTTCTGTCACTTATCTACCAAGACAGATAATTGCAAATATGCAACAGATAATGGAGTTGTTGTTCAAAGGTAACATTGTATTTTTTCAGTGGAGATCATCACTAAGAAAAAAGCAAATATCTTCCGGCGAAGAAAATCTCAACACACTCTTGTAACACAGAAGAGAAAAAAAAAAAAATTAAGCATCCTAGATCCATTCTCCAATACACTGCCAGCTTTGTTTTACTACCAGAGTTAAAACATGACTGTGTACACCAAAAGGTGACATTTTCTTGTGAACCAGGTTGTCACCAAATAAGTGTACACTTTTATGCTTATGAGGAGCTGAATTCATCCTCAAACCCAAATGTTTGCTGAGCCCAGCAATCCTCTGCAAACCTCCACCCATGAATAGATTAAGCCAACCCCCCACAAGGGCCTGGAGCAGCCAAGCGTGTCCAGCACACCAGCTCCTCTCAGCTCAGGCTGGGCACAGCAGACTTGGCTGTGTGGCCATCCTGCCCCTCGAGCCTCCAATAGATGGTAAAGCACTTAATGAATTAAAATTGTGTGGGCTGCAGAGTTTTTTTGTACTTTAACTTGCTGTTATCCTAAATCAGCCACAATGTCTGAGCACTTTTTAAAGCGTATGAGTGTCTCTGGGTAGCAAAGTGGAGGTTATGGCATTCATTCCTTCAGGCACTAGGTCTAGAAGAAGCTTAAATCCCCAAATTACCAACTTATAAATGGGGAGACACCAGTCCAGGCTAAAACTTAACAACTTTTTATTCCTGAATAACAATAACAATTTTAACAATAAGTATATAAACTTAATTATTAAGAGCACTTGAGACTTTTTGTTTTTTTGAGGATAATGAACACTTGAGACTTTTAGTTTCTTATAGTAATCTTAATTTTACAAAAATGAGACGGCACTGGAGATCTACACTGTACTAACATGTGTGATTGTGGCTGTTACCAAGGTGAATGTACCTCTGGGCTGCCTTTTACCTTGTGAGAGCCATGTCACTTCACACAGCTCTAAGTGACAGCTGAAAAACAGAACCTTAGAGATCAGAAATAAAGTTCCTGCACTTCAGTGTTTATATTGAATCAGGGATTAGAAGATTTAAAAGTTAGAAATGAAGTTAGTAAGATAAAAGTAGGATATTTTGATTAAGGAATTTAACAAGAGGACTAGAAGAAGCTAGANNNCAGCCGTAATGGACATTCATCTCATTTTAATACGAAACGGGGAGAGGCGGGGCCAGGAAATGAATATGTATAGGCGTTTTGGGGACTTTTATGAATATGTAAGGCTTTTAGGGATATAAGGGCGAGTTAATGCTTTGGGAATTCACACATGCTTTTGGGAGGGTTACCTCATGAGTGCACAGCGCTGCAATAAACAGACCGCTTTTCAACTTCAATGAGTTGAAGAGTTCCTTTGTCCTGGAACTTTTGTGCATCAATATGGTTCCTCAAAATAATAAATGACAGAATAGAATGATAGACATCATTAAGTGGTGCCCTTTACCTGTCCAAATTTGATGATTACTGGTGTGATGGTCTGCTCTAAAACTACATTTTAAGAAGAATTAAAGATTATCAGCTTTGGACTGGAAATCGTTTGAGCCTATTCGACTGCCATTATCTCAGTGTCCTTCCCAATGTGGCATTATTTAAAATATGTTAAATTGCTTTACCTTACTAGTTTCTTCAATATTGGTGTCATATACTTAATAAATATTTGTCACCTTTACGTAATTTCTCATGAGTGCACTATTAGAAAGTGAGTGCCAATAACACATTTTTGAAGATATAAAATTGAGGGTACAGAGGAGTAATGACTTCTATGAGGACCCAGTAGTAGAGCCCAAAATAGAAGTTAGGGTTCTCAGCTTAGTATCTGAACCAGTTTCTGCTGCTATGATTTAGCATAACTTGAAAGTGGTACTGATGTAACAATTTCATATCTCTCTGAAGGGAGACACAGTGTGTAGGCAAATTTATTATCAAAGGAGTAAAAAAAATCATTATAATTGTATAATGGTGTTGTGCGTTAACACTGACAAGGCACCAGGAGCCCCTCAAGTTGCTTTATCGCTCTCTCTCCTCATCAGAACAAGGGGAGAAAATGAAATGAATAAAGCTCATGGGCTCAGATAAGGACAGGGAAGTCACTCAGCAATTACTGTTGTGTGCAAGACAGATTTCACTTGAGATATTAGTTCAATTTATTGCCAATGAATAACAGAGTAGGACAGTGAGAAATTAAGTTAGAACCACCTTATCACGTTCCCTTTCTTCTTGGGCTCAGCTTCACTTTCACCTCTTCTACCCTCTCTCTGTGAGCAGCACAGGGGGAGGGGAAGTTACGATTGCCATCAATCCAGGACCCTTTTTCTTTGCCACTCCTTCGTTCTCACACTCTTCCCCTGCTCCAACATGAGTCCCTTGCACAGTGACAATCCCTCACAAACTTGTCCTCACTTTAGTTTGGACTGCTTCTTTCTTGCAGCTGCTGCGCAACATTTTTTTTACACTTTCTGAAATACTTTCCCAGAGGTGCCACCCACACAGATAATAGACTCAGCTTTGGCCAGTGTAATTTCCATTTTGAGGCTGACTAAAACTGGCTCTGCCCAGCATGGAGCCAGATCCAGCTTCTCATAAGAAGCCAGGTGTCTTTTCAAAAGAATCCAGCGATGCAGACTCTCTGCTGCCAAAACTTTGCCAGGTAAACCCAATACACATAGCAAGGAAAAATGTGACCTCTAATGATTTGCCTGGAATTTATTTTATTTCATTTCATTCTGTGTGGAAAAATTATCATCACCGTCAAAAAGGATAGGTGGTCAAAATCATCTTCTTCACTTTAAAGATACTAGTGAAATATCAATGGAATAAACATGAGTGAATTGTCACTGTGTATGTGTGTTTTGACAATCCTGTGCAATACTGCTACAAAACTTTTAGGAAGCTGGAAAACATGTGAACTAAAGTGTATTTAAAACTTCTCTGTATTTAAAACTTCCAAAGAAATCTTGTCTTTATTCTTATTCTAAATGGGTTAATTATCTTTGAAATGTTGTTAGTCTAGCCTTTGACAATATTATGTTTCAATTAATTATTATTTTTTTTTTAGTGCTCTGGGACAAAGCAGAACATTGTAGCAAATACTGCAGAGAGTTATATGTTCATATTTTAATGGGCACTTTAGTTACATTAGAATATTTTCCATTTGTGGTTTCAGTATTAACTTCATTTTTTCTATGTAGAGCTTATGCTTCAATTCTTTGCATTTATCTTTCCAGTTCCTCCACAAGATGATTGCACTGATTCTCAGTGTTTCTTCTGGGACATGATGGCTATTCCCTTGGAAACACATTGCTTAATCCTTGGTTATTCTTGCTGCACTAAATCTAGGAGACTTTAGAAGCATGAATCTGAATGCTGAAATAATTCCCAGTTGGTTTCATTTATACTGGGAGTGTGTACTTTACGTTGGCTCTTTCTATCTTGGCTGAGGCAGTTTGCCCATGATACTCATTTGGCTTCACAAATAAGTTTTAACAGACTGGAAAATAGTAAGCTGCATTTTGTTACTGGTTGTTAGGTATATCTCAGTGCTGAAACTGGACTCACTGTGGAAGATATGGTCTAGTGATTAAAGTTTATAGGGTGATATGATACATCCTTAATGAAAAAAATATTTTGTAAAAGCTAATTAAAATTATGTCTTCTAAAAATATTATAGTAGTAAAATATTCAAAGAGGAAAAGTGTGTTAGTAAGACAGCTTGTAATATCCTTGCTGAGAATTCTTCAGTGGCTCTTCACAATAGAAAGATTTCTAATCTGCACATTGTAATCAATAATTTGTATATGTTACAGTGTCTTGGTTGTCCTGTCTGAAGTCCCAGAAGATTTTTATTCTTGCTTTTTCTCTGATGAGTTATTGACTTTTCAGTCCCAGTTTTATCTAGTAAATATTTGACCCTAAAGCAGTGCAAACTATATTTTCTTTCAAAGAAATCTTACGTTTCTAATTTTTTAAAACCTAAATATATCTGTATTTATTATTTTGTATGTAATTTGTGGCAGCATGTTACCACATCAAACATCATCAAAACCTATCCTGAATTGTAGTGCCTGATTTTGTTAATCAGTCTTGCTCAGTAGCTGTCTCTGTTACACAGAAATTGACATCAGGGTTAGAATGATCCTTGCACTTAAACAACTAACTAGCAGCTAGGATCTTCCTTCTTAATTGAGTATATCAGGCCACCAAGATGGTTCCAAGTGTTATACAAAGTCATTGATTTATGCTTAAAAAACAATAACTTCATGCAAGAGTCTTTTCTGCTAAGTGTTTTCTCTATAAAGACTTATTAGAAAAAATGTATTTGATTTAACAGCTCTCTGAAAGCCAGATGTATTTTCCTGTCCCTTTATGAAAAACAATGCAGTCTCTTATGAATAGTTTCTCCACTTGGGAGGGCATGCTTGTAATGGCACCCTTCCGTTGAGATTCAATGGCTGGCTGGAAGTTCTGAGAGGGAATTCATCTGGAAAGATGCACCCCAAGCCACTATGCCCATTCTTTTGAGCGAGACTGCAAGAATTTATCCTTTCAGGACACCAGAGTATTGTACCTCTGTTAGTGGAGCAATTCCACAACTGAGATAAGGAATAGAACCTAGTGTTAATACTGTACAAACCTACAGAAACTCTACAAATTCAAATATATACATGTATTCCTAGTAAATCTAATTGGGCAGAAATCTCTGTACATGCTTTTTAGAATTACTTTAGGGGACACACTTACAATATTGATGGAAAGCAGTACTCACTGTGTTTCATATGATGTATCTGTAAGCAGCCTGTATGTACCTTATATAAACACTTGACCTATGATTGTCCTTAATAATCACTGGCTTGAGAACTGTGATGTTCTAATACCTGTTGAATTATAATTAAGACTTATTTTAGAATAATTGCATGTATCCTCACTTATCTGGGTGTTATCTTGTTCATATCTTACTGATGTGGATTTTTGATGTTTCAATATTATAATTTGAAAGGCTGCTACTAGATTACAATCATGCCTGTGTAAATCAAAAATCTACATATATTTATCAGAGGTAAGAATTCAAAATTTAACTAAAAATCACAAAAAAGCTTAGCTTTCTTCTTAAAAAATAATTTCAGTGTGGGGAAATATCAGAGCAAACATACAGTATGGTCTGTGCTGAGAAAGTTACTTTTTTCTGTAGAACTAAGCTTTTCTATCCTTCAGCAACTGATTAGAAGGTCAAATAGTTTTGATATGCATTTGAACTTTTGAGTAAATAGATTTGTGACTCTTAGATGACTTCAGTTTCTATGAAGAGTCATGCAGCCAATTTGCCAGCAATGAACATCCACAGAAAACATATGTCAGTCTCCAGTTCTAATTTTCTGCATATGAATGTTTGTACAAGGGACAGGATACAAAGCCCATTGTAATTACCCAGAAAGACACCCAATTACTTCATCTGCCTTTCTTTTATTGGTTTCTGGAAGTATTAACTTAATTTTCCAGTCAGAGAAAAGAAGTTGTTGGGCTTTTCAAATTTTATTTAAAATCTGCCTAATCACAACTGATTCAGAAATGTATGGCATGCTCTGAAAAAATTTAATATTTTAGTGAGCTTACAGTTCAAAGGTGTATTCTCTTGCACAGAAAAAAAACCCCAAAGAATTCTCTGAATACTTAATTGGAGGCCAGACCCACATTCACATTATTATAAACAATTCTGTTTATAATCACTTGTATGTGTAGAAGCTTGAGACCTTGGTTTTCTAGAGCCACAGCAGTCTTTACTTCCTAGTAAATATTGTAAATGTTCTTAGACTTTTGCTTTTGCATTAGTGATTTTTTAATTGCAGATAATTCCTTAGAGTGGATCTGTTTTAATTACCTTGTATTTTAGAGATTCTTCTTTAGATATGGTCAGACAATGTTATTGTACTAATTCTCAATGAAATTAAGAGTCTGTTCCATTGAATATCTTATACAGACCTCTTCAAAAAACATTGAGAATAATACCCCATTGTCAGCTGTTAGCAATAAAATAACTGAAAGCTGCTGTCTTCCTTACTGGTGGTTCCAGTCAGTTCTCTGGACTAACCTTCACAGCTCTCCTTCCAGTGCTGGCTTCCAGCTGTACAGAGTAACCTGTCTGCAGTAGTCTCTCATGTGGACCAGGTGATGGAACCAAGCTCGTTCATCCAGGTACTTTGTACATTTACTTCTTGCAAAAGTGAGAAAACAAGATCTTAAACATTGAGGTGAATGTTCAGTTTGATTGAACTTTTTTTCAAAACTGATTAAATTAGCTGCTCCTAGGTTAGTTTTTATGTAGCGGCTGGAACAGATTAGGAGTGTATAAAACTTTACATACCAAGAGTTACTTGTCATAAAATCAAGAAGCTGTCACCAATGCTGACTCTTTTTCTTGCAATGCTTCCTTTTCATATAGTACTAAATCTATTTCACTGACTCTCTTGTCAGATGAAAAAATGCTATGCCCTTCATTTTCCATGTGCAATTAAATAACTTTTCTTCAAAGACTCATCATAACATATGTAGAAATCACAGCAAACTGGATAAACAGCTAATGAATATCCTTACATCTCACTGATTTCTGTTCAGCTCCACTAGTGTTGAGAGGATTTCTGGAGCAATTCCATCCAGGAATGGAAAACTCTCAAGTACTTATGTTCAAACAGGAAAAAGTTCATAACTGGGAACAGCTAAGGCAGGATGGCACCTTCAATGAGTTTGTTATCATGGTGTTTTGAGAACACCGTTTGTGGGCATCAGACATCAAGACAGGCAATTTGAAAAAGTTCAGGACTTTCTTAAGGCAAACAATTCATATTTGGAGTGAAAAATTACACTTTTCACACCAATCAGCTGTTATTCCTTCCCAAGATGATGAGGAGGAAAAACACCTTCTCTCTTTTTAATGCACACATTTTTGAAGAAAAATGCTTTTATTTGGACTGTAGATGGAAGAGAAATGGGTTTAAAATCTTGCTGTACTGGCTTGAACAGAGAGGCAAACCTCTTGATAGATCGCATAGCGTTTATTTAAACTCATCCATTTTTTATTGTATTCATCTAATAGTTTACATTTTAAAAACTGAGTACTGAAAACATATTTCATCTCGCTGGATCCCCGAGAATGGGATTTTTATAACAGTTTTTCTCCATTAGTTTTTTATGTGATACTACTCCAAAGCAAATTTAACCTAATGAAATAGAGGCTTTCTATTCACATAGTCTTGCAGTCATTCATTTAGTATTTTTGATTAATTAGGGCTCAAGCTTAAAAATCATAAAGAAAAAGTTTTCAGAAGTTCAGAAGTTTTGTCTAACTCCATTAAACCGCATAAATCACCATTACTGGTACTTTCTCAGAAGTATACTGCTCTACAAACTGGATCTGTTTGCTCTCTTGTCTACCAAAATTTGTAGGTCATTATGCAGTTAATCATCAACCAAATATATAGCACACAAACTTCTAAAATGAAGTAATATTCTGACATGAGAGTTGTTGACTCCATGTATTACTTATGTTCGAGTCAGCTTGATGGTGTTTCCACAGATTCTGAGAGGAGATGGGACCAGAACTGTGGTTTCTGTAGCCTACATTTGTTTACTGTGATGTAGTCAGCGGTCTCTAGCTACTTTAGAAAAAAAAAAAAAAAAGATATATGGATGTCCTGTGAAAGTACAAATTACAAAATATTTTTACACAAAACCAGTGGAAACACTTGAAATCACTGTTTTGAAGAGTACACCATTCAAAGTGTAATCTGGCAGAGATGTAGACTGTAGTTCCACATTAGTCTTTTTACAAGCATTCAATGGTACTTCACTAAGACAGAATTACAAGAAAGAGCTCCTTTTTAGCCAGGTTTGAATGCTAGGTTGAGGCCTTAAAGTTTCTGACCTATCATCACTTGAGTTTTTTGGGATCTTTCTAGTTTGTGTATCATACCCAATCCCTCTGAAGTCCAAGCAAGTTTTTTTTTCCTCTTTTTATTTGACAACACCACTTAGGAAGAAGTGTGGCATATCTGTAGAATCCCAGGATGAGCCAGACACAGAGTTACGACTGTAGTTATTACCTCATTCTAAGTTTTTCAGGGTTTCTGCCCTCCTTGCACCAGCAATACTGGCTTATGCCAGGTAGAGACAAAGCCAAGACTTCCAACACAGTCTGGCAAATCCAGTTTCTGTACTTCCCACCTGATACTAGGACTTGCACTGAACATGAGCCATGCTCAAAAAGGGAGTAATTTTCTTTTGATTCATATTCCCCTTCTGGTTCAGTGTCATAAAGGCAATTTTCCATATAATTTTCCTCTAGCATTAGAAAATGAAATTTTGTTTCCATCATGATGAGTGCCTGAGAAAACAGAAAGAATCAAGCTCATTTTTCATCATGGTAATTTTGGGAAAGTAGATTCCCTACTGTTCTAGAAATAATATTTCAGACGGGTTAACCCTGAAACTTTCCTGTAAAGTGCAAAAAGCTAAATCTATCAGTCAGAAAATGCATAAGAGAAAGAGACCCCAGAGAAGAGAACACATGAGAAAAATCTCTCTGACACCTCTCTTTTGCTCCAAGGGAGCAAAAAGTGCTATTATGCATTTGCGTTATGGACACTTATCTGAGGACTGGAAAGCTTCAAGTGGCTGTAACTATTGTGAAATGAGTTGCTCTTGGCTGGAAAACAGGTCCCCACCAAGGCCCTCTATCACTCCTCCTCTCAGCAAAATGGGGGAAGAAAATAAGATAGAAATAAAACCCTTGTAGGTTGAGGTAAGGCATAACAAAGTAAAAGCAAAAGGTTACATGTGCACAAATAAAGAAAAAACCAGAAAAAGAAAAAATATTTTATTCTTTGCTTCCCATCAGCAAGTGATGTTAGACCTTTGGTCAGGTTTGGGTCAGCTGCCCTGGCTGTCCTCCTCTCACGATTTTGCCCACCCTCAGTCTGTTGGTGAGGGGGGAATGTTGGATATACAGCACTGATGTTATGGAGCACTGCTCAGCAGTGGAGTTATCAAGGAGCAGTTCTTCATATACAGTGTTCCTTCTTACGGCAATACTACCTCAGTTTTGTCAAGAAGGGAAGAGTTTTAGTAGATTACAAAAAACAGGCATGTGGGAGCCTAAAATGGTAAACATAGTCAATGGGAGACCAAAGCAATGATTTATACATCAACTTCTATTATGTGTGTCCAATATGAATTTTTTTTGTGCAAACAGATGCTGATACATCTTTTAAACAACTGAGGTAGCCAGTAGCTGTGTCCATGGAATGAAGTCAAGTACTTGTTCTTCCAGCAAAGGTAGTGTGCAGAAATCAGTGATACAGAAATCATTTGCACTGTAAAAGTCATATCTGCAGTTTCATCTGCAGACATCCTTAACTAGACATGGATGCAACTTGACACATAATCTAGAATTCAGACTTTCTTCTATTTGGCTGTGTTCTGTGTCTCAGTCTGTGGAACTGATAAAGAGGAAGATGCTCAGATCTCAAAGCATAATAGTGTGCAGTTCTGATCATGACCAAAAAAATTACAACTATTTCCAAAATTACAGAAATGTGATCTTCTTCAAAAGGGCTTTAAGCCTAAGCCCCAGACAGGACCAGACATATAAAATATAATGCCCAACTTCATTACACTGATCAGGCATGGGGTACTTGTTATTAGGTGACTTAGCATATATTTGTTTGCTGCTTCTTATTCCTGAATGGATTTTTCTCCTCTTCCTTTCTCTTTTGTGCTGCTTTGGGGGAAATGTCAACTGTTTCCAGCTGCAATGTATAACTGTGCACATAGAACACTATGTTTCATTTCAAGCAATCAGTTTTATTTTGGCTTTAGAGTGTTCGGATTAAATCTGAATTTAAGGTTCAACTTCAAACCCAACCTTTTTATCCTTTCTTGATTAGTTTAGTTTATGTTCTTGCTTAGCAGCAGGAGATTAATTCAGATGTCTGCTCCTACTCAAGTGAAGGTTCAGCTCAGCCCTGTTTTTGCTCTTCTTTCTTCACTCCCTTGAGTCTACATTTATATTCCAAAGCTGTTTTAGGCAGAGAATTCTGTGAAGCTCTTCTATCAGTCCAAGGGTAAATGAGCCTGAAAATAAATCTTTCAGCAGATATAGGAAGTTCTGTTATCAAGCTGGACTCCATACAAATAACAGTGCTGTTTTTCTACACATACATTTAATAATGGTTTTGCAATGATAAGTTCTATTATAAAATACAAAGCTTTATGAAGTTTTAAAAGGCTTTAATTTTACTGATAAAATGGAAATTAACAGTTTTATCTTTGCAATATGAAAAATGAAGACTCTCAGAAAATCCTGGTCGTTTCTTGAGGAAAGAATGTCATACATTCCACTCTTTGACTTCCTTTATGTGTCACTGCACACTCATTTTCATGCATAGTTTATGTACAATTTCTGTTTAGATTCAGCAGTACTCACAGAGAAGTAGGTAAGCAGTCAGGAAGGGACGAAATTTAATGAGTTTTCTTATCAAATAAAAAGTCCTGTTGTCTAAGAGGAGATTGAGACAACTCAGTTTGTTTAAAGGACAAAAGGCTTAGGGAAGATCTAGTTATTGTTTTCAACTAAAGGGGTCAGAGCACAGAGCCATGATTCTTTACTGCAGCGAAAGGGCAAGAGGCAACTGCCACAAGCTGCAGGAAGGGAAATTCCAACTAGATGCATGGAAGAAATAAAAAGATCACCTTTTTGTGCTCAAGCACTGGAATGGGCTCCCCAGAGGAGTTTTGGTTATCTGCTTTCTGGAAATATTAAGAGCTTGTCTTGAAGTACCTGCTCTAACAATAGTTTTGGTCCTATAGCTGGGACTAGATGGTGTTAGGACCACTGTTGGAACAAGTGGTTCTTTCCAAACCAAATTACTGTACAAATTTGAAAACACAGAGGTAGAACAAGTATGACAGAAACCTTATTCACTTTACTGGTACATAGTGTCTCACCACACAGTAATATTAGGAAAGAATCACCTCTGCTCTGGGCTGTGGTTCCTTAAGAACTGGCAAGATGTCCAGCACCTGACATCTGTTCCCTGCTTTTGGAAGGAAGCTTCTGTTTTATAAAATGCTACATAGACGTGAGGGTCAGTCCCAGCTACAGAGTGAGACATCTGAACTTCAGTATTTAGAACATGGGTTTACTTTTTTGAGTTTGATACCTCACCACCCATCACAGCCAGCTGACTCATTTACCTAAATCTAGGTGTCTGTCCCCTTCCAAGAACCCTTGCTGGTGTCTAGATACTGCTCCAGGAGGGGTCACCTGCGGAACCAGTGTCACATCTGTCAACTTGTTTTGATGCAATATTAATATAAAATTATTGCATAATGACCAGTTCCTGTGACTGCATTTGCAAGCATTTGATATATGTATTCGTATAGGAAAGGTTTACTTTGGCCTGTAGATGGTAAGTCTCTCTGCCGGAAAACAGACATATTCCTGAGAAGAGAACTGAAGAGCACTCTGAATCCCTCAGGCTTTGGATTTAGCCCTTAGTCTGCATCAGTTCCATATGCTAGTGGGGTTTACAGCTGGAGGAGAGAATTAATGCCTTCCCCCCTCCCCAGGTGTCTTTCAGATTGCTCCTGTTTAGATGAGTTTGCAGCTTTGCTTCAGCTGCAACAGACACATGGGACAAAATCTAGGCTTACAGGTATTTTTCATTTTGATAAAAAAAAATAAAAGCAAATATTTTCTTTCTTAAACCACAAGATAAATTGCTTGGCATTCTACTTATATAACCTGTGCATACCATGCTGTAGCAAAATTGTTTTTCTTTAAAAGTAACTGTATTTGACAGTATAATTCTCCAAAACCACCCAAGTTGGTTTTTTTTCCCTTTTTTCTACAAGTCTAAAAGTTTAGCTGTGAAAACAGAATTATATGTACTGGGAGATGTCAGTCTTATGTGTCCAGAATTTTTGGCTCCAGAGGAGCAGACTCATCTTATTTCAAATTGTTTAAAGAACAGTATTAGCATTGATTGCAGAAGTAGCCTTAGAAGGAGCCTTTAGTCCTTCCTTCCACCTAAAAGAAAGTAGCATACTATTAAATGGTGATATCTACCTAAGCAGGATGAAGGAAGCAATGGGTAAAATATTTCAGAATGCTTAAGAAAATGTTTTATTTTCATAACATATAGAGAAGTTAGTATGACAATATGTTCTAGATGCCATTTCACAGCAGGTGTGAGTTTCCATCTACGCCTTTTCATCCATTTGACGTCTCAGAAGGCATTGGCATAAAATAGTTACAATCTGAGATCAAAGATACCACCCACATAAAAAAAAAAGAAAAGTCTTTGAATCACCCATAAATATACAAAAAATGGCCAGATTTCCTGTGAATAACATTTCCTGTGAATTTGCAAGTTTTTCCTTCTTAGGGTGATGACACTGTAAGAAAGGTGTTTTGCTTTACAAGTCAATTCTGCTCTTTGTGCCAGGTTGTGTACCAAATGTGACCAGACGAGCAGTATGTGAAAGGATTCTTGTTTCATGACTGCATAAAGGTTCAAGTTATTCCATTTAACCGAGCAACACAAAATTTTAGTGTTGATCAGGTACTTTATAAAAGACTTATATTTCTGAGACTTAAAGAACATCAGTATTTTCAGGTAACACTGGGTCCAGCAGGATTACACAGTTACTCAATGGTCTGCAGTAGTAGTTACAGGATGCTCCTCAAACAGTCACAAGGATTAAGAATGAGTTTATTTAGCAAAATAATAGTGAAAGGCAGTACACATCAGTCTAGTCAGACAAGACATCCCTTTTGCCCTCAAAGCACTATAGGGCAGAGCCATGAAGAACAAAAGTAACAAAAAGGTAGTTTAGCTTAGATGTGTGACAACCCAGGATTTGCTGTCATTTGTGCCATATACTGCTGTAGAATTCTCCAGGAGGAAAGTAAGAAGTAGTTCAGCTCCTGTTGCAGTGTGACACGCAGTGAAGCAAAATATGGGGAAAAAGCACTGAAGTATATTCAGACAAAAAGCCTAACTAGATTCTATTAAGATCAACCGTCTTGAGGAAAGAAATAATGAATATTTCCAGAAAATTCCTATGCGAAATTCATTCGCCTAGATGCTTGCATTATGCTTATCACGTTTGAAACTGAAGGGATTATAGCGTGTCCCTGGGAGAAGTTTTTGAAACGCAAGAGACTGAAACAGTGGATCTCATCTCAGTCATTTCTTCCTCCTAGAAGCAGATTCTTTCTTGCCTTTCTTCTTAGCCTCATGCATTTCTAGACCTTGCTGTACAATGATACAATTGCAGTAGGAAGATGCTAATTGCTTTAGTCAAAGGTGTAGCCTGGTACACCTCCTTCAAGCCATCAGTATGAAGTTTTGAAAAATTTTCTCCTTTGGCTTAGGTTTCATGAAGAGGTGGACAACATATTGCTACAGACTTTTTTATAGAGGAGAAATTATGTCATTTTACATATGGTTTTCTGTTAGATATTGATTAATTTAAAAAAAAAACAACCAAACAACAAAACCAAACCCAAACTATAATGCACTGTGCTTTAATATATTACCTGAATACATGTATAACCTCTGAAAGGCAGACAGAAAACATCAGAATTCAAATATTTTTAGTATAAGACTATTGCCTATAGGAATCAGTGTATGTATGTTTACTAAGCAGTAACACACACTGCCTACTTCAAATATGAATAATGAGTGTAGAAGATAAGTTTCGGAGGTGTGTTAGCAGGTAGGATTCCAGCTGCATTTTATACTAATGTTTTCTAAACTATTTCAGAATAACTTACAGAAGAGGCAGTTTTTTTTATAATTGCAAATTTCCTTCAAGCTCTCTCATTCAGTTTTGAAAGACAATAAATTATATTTATGTATTCTTTTCTCACCAAGAGGCAGTTTTGATAAATTTTTGACCTTCAGTAGTTCAGGAGCACTTAGTTGCTTCTCACATGTTGCTTTTTCTGAGAAGCTGAGAGGAAATGTAGCATTCTAAAGATGTTCATTAGTTCCAGTTTAGCATGTTTGGCAAGAGCTGTGAGGAAAAGGTTTGAAAAGAGAATGTAGAAGCTTGGGAAGTATTCTAGATTAAAGACATTATAAAATTGACAGGATAGTTAGGCATATAGCTGCTTCTTGGACTGATAAAGTTGGTTGATAAATTGGTTTGTGTGGAGATGGACATTTAAGAACACACATATTTTTCTCAAAGAGGAAAAACATGAATGCAACAAAATTTATCCTGAGAACTGTCCAAATTATATTTTGTGGACCTACTTGTATTTAGGCAGTGTAAAGATAAACTGAAAGCTGATAGTAGGGAATTCCTGAGAGAAAAGCTTTGGAAAAGTTTCCTATAAAAATTGATGTGAGAATTTTAGTATGTCGTGTTTCTTAACTATATGGAGACATTTTACCAACCTACTCACTGCAATTATTTATTCTGCTGGAGGAACTGAGTTCAGGCATCTGCAATATGAAAGTGTTTAGAAGAGAATAGATTTTTTGTTTCTCTTATTTAACATTACCGGTTAATAGTTTTTTATAAGGTACACATACATACACACACAGACAGGCACTCACAGAGGCCTTTTCTCCTTCCTTTTAAGAAACTACATGAAAGGGTAACAGACACAGATCTAGCTAACTCCTTTGAGGATGCTTCAGGGGTAGTTTGTGTTGTATTTTGTGCAGTAATCTGCCAAGGTGATTTCTATAGTAACCTCTATTTGCATTCTTTCAAATGATGGTAAATTCTGACACATTCCATTAAATATTGATAGCAGTGTTTCATCTGCTGGAAACCCACATGGGAATATTTAACTTTATCTATTGTCTGAGACTACTCTTTTGTATCAGCAAGCTTTATACAGTTAAAATGTTAATTAGATTTTTATAACCATTTTTATCGTTCTGCTCTTCATCTAGATTGCTCCAAACACATTTATTTACAATTCCAAAATGGTTCCATTAATATTCTACAGCATCTTACTCAGAGATTAGCTTAATAGCAAACCTCAAAAATGTACTTAAAGCCTTGTGAAACACCTACAGAATCATAATACTGCAAATTTTTTTGGCTAATGGCAAAGTGATTTGTAAGATCAGATTTTAAGGAAAAGAGACAAGCCTGAAAGAGAAAATGGCATAATTAGTTTCAAAATTGCATTGGTTTCTCAAATATGAAACAATAGTGAAACTGTTTACATAAAGGATTTTTTTATTGGTGGGGTGGGGTGGAGTAAAGTAGGCTAAGAAAAATGGAAAAATAGAGTGCAGGTAATTTTATCTTCATGAGTGACACATGAAATATCTCCAAAGTATTAAAAAAAAAAATCCCAATCCTCTGGAAAAAGAACCTTGCATCACACTAAGCATTATGTGCTCATTTTATATTAAACAGTGTTTGGGGATCTGGCTGGTGACTGTTTTCTTATGAAGAAATTAGCAAACATGAATTTGTGGCAGAGGCTCTGAACCGCTACTGTTTTGTGTTTCGCATTGCTGCTTACACATTTGAATAGTAAATACACACTGGATTTAAAGCACCACTAGGTAAAGAGGGCACCACTGCTGCTCACCAGTGTGCAGCTGAACAAAGAGCCAGCATCTGAACAAGTGGTAATAACACAAGTCTAAATTGCGATGACGTTTTGTTATTTGATCCGCTGGCCTATAGGTGGAAAGGGTTGCACAGTAATGGGGAACTTCTGACCTGCTTTGCACTTTTGAGCAGGTTCTGTGCTGTGAGGTAATTACAGGAGATGCTTTTAGAAAATTGGTCCTAATATCAAGGTTTTCTGGGTTCCATTAAGGTCTAGAATCAGAAACCCTTGTACTGAGACAGAAAATTGAAAATATTTGATACTAAGACTGGCTTTGTAAAGAGAAATAGCGCTAAACATTATTCTAAGCAGTGAAACTACAATTCTTTTGAATTGTTTACTTCCATATCCCACCCCCAGACCATCTCAATTACAGATGCACAGCTATTGGGAATTAATTTGTTTGTAGATCTCATACAAATAATGGAATTCATAGATCATGTAGTGCTGTCTTTAATATCATTATTGCTAGGAATTCTTAATCTCTATCCAGTTTAATGTCCTTCTTTGTTTTTTTTCCAAGACTAATTTCCTGTTGAGATAATTTTGGAATCTGTTGAAAAGTCAATGGTGTGATATTACAACCTTATACGATGAACTTAGAAAAATCCTTTGAAGTTGTGAAATGCTGTAAACAGCTCTCTCCAGGCTCTAGAGGCTACATTCAGTGCTCTTTTATGAAAAGCCAATTGTAGTTCTTTTATGGTAGAGCACAACAGTTCAGAGCAAGGATAGAACATGTCCCTTTGCTTCCAAGACTGCTTAGGGATAATATAATGGAAAAGTAGTGGGGGGTAAAGGGAGTGGCATGGGGTTGGGGGAAATGAAGTAGGAAAGGAAAAGAGGGATGCCTAGAGGTAAAGGGAAATAGAAGGAAAAGAGAAAATACTGATACAAGTTTGTGCTGCCAAAGTTGATTAATGCAAATGAAATGGCAAGTTTCCAGAGCGAATCTAGGTTAAGTACTGTTAAGCACTACAACAAGGCTCAGAATCAGATCTCATAAGCCCTGTGGACTGGAGTAAATCAAGTGCTATGGGCACATGGTCCTGGAATCACTGGGAAGGTAATGCTAAATATGCCTTTGAATTGTGCTCCATATTCCATGAGGGCTGTTGCTGAAGGAAGAACACCAAACTCAAGATGATTTCATTCTACACAGAGCTCAAGTAAATAACCTGTGCTCTGTAGAGCATAGCAGAGACTGCCCAAACTCTGAACAGGAGCCTGCATGGTCCAGCAGAACCAGGGCTGTGCTGTTGCTGTGCCATGGAGGACGGAGGAGCACAAGGAGTTCTGATGTGCTAAACTGACAAGGAGTAATATTAACACCCTCAGCAGCAATTAGTCTGTGCTTTGCCACACAGCTGACCCAGGGCTTTTAACTTAGGGCCCATTGCTAAAGAATATAAAAATTAGTCTGAACACAAAACATAGCAAGTCCAGTTTGGTTGGTGCTGCACCTGCATTAATGAAATTTGATGGATCTGAGCTGGACCTGTATCACTTACCTCTACTGCAGCATCTTTCCCTTGCAGCTCCCCAAGTGGCACCTGCACTCTGAGCAGTCCATGCTGGACAAGATGTGTTTTTTGGCTAACTAGCTAACCAAAATGAGAGGTAGGTAAAGGTGCCTTGCAGATCCTTAGCTAGTCATTCCTTGTGTAGCTTATTGATAACTGATGTATTCAGTACAACCATTTTGTTCATGAAATAGACTTACTATCCTAGAACCAGACCCTAACATTTTGAAGCCATTAAGAAAAATACTATTAATTTCAATAGAAATAGAGTTCGCATATTGTCCTTTCAAAAGAAGAGGAAAATTGCTTTAATTCTTCACCCCCACAGGAATGAAAGGACTCTGGCAGTTCAGAACTCAATGAATGTAAAAAAAATATTTTACATGTATGTAATAATAGAGACATGAAATTTAGTGGCTCTGTGAAATCATGTCCTGTTGGTAGGCATAAACAAGATTTGTTTAGTGGGGTTTGGTAAAGAACACTGCCATGAAAGCAGAGTAAAAGTTGCCACATTTTTAATATAAAGAAGCCATGTTTAGAAGCCATGTTTTTCTAGCATATAATTCTAGAATTAAGCTATAAGTACGTCATTTATTCCCCTCTGCATGGAAGGTGCTTGGGCATTCCCCTGTAAACCTGAACTTATATTAACCTGCTGAAGTCTATGTTGTAGGGACTTTCCCCCAACCCCAATGGATCACGACTGTGACCATCACTTTGACCAACACACATCAAAATTGCAACAATAAAGTCTCATTGGTGGATCCAGGGGCAGTGAGATATTTCCTTATCCTTCCTTTCTCTTTCTTTTACCTTTTGCATTTTTTAAGTGATATTACTGTAGATAAGAACAACCAAAATGACTACAAACATTCTTTCCATAGCATCCAAACAGTTCTGAAATACACCAATATAAATCTATATATATTTATAAACACCAATCATGCCATGTCATTTCACTCTATTCTACCTTCAAAGGCTGTATTAATGAGAACCTGAGTTATCCTCACATTCAGAGAGAGGTCACAGAACTAAGGAACATAATAATGACAGTGTTTTAGGCAACTACAAAATACTAGAGCATAATCAGGCTGAATCACTGTGAAGTGGTGAAGCTCTGGCCCTTATGTTAAGTTTTCCATCATGGTAAGTGAATGAACATAAGCTGTGCTGGCTGTACCAAATGCAGAATGGGAATATGTACCAGACTTCTAGCTGCTGTGACAATTCCATCTGCTCTGGGTTTATGTCCCAAAGCTACATAAGGACAAGACCAGTAACTCATGTTAGCTCCTTTTCATATAAGGAAAACCTGAATATATGAGAGGTAAGACACAGAAAATTCAGTCACATTTTTACAAGAGAATCAGGACTACAGGGTTTCTCTCTTTAGACATAACCTAAGATAACTCAAAATTTAGCACTGAAATCAAGCATATTTATACATGTGTGCACCTCTACACATGCATACTAATTTCTCTTGACACAGACAGATATCAGACACTTTTGGGTCTCTAAGACCTCTCCTATAAGCCTGCTTTCTAGAGCTTGCAGTTAAGGAAGACCCACATTGCCCTGACTGGAGGATAAGCAGATCCCCTGTCGCTATTGGACACGACAGAACACAGACACACACCGCAGCTCAGGTGATCAGAAGAGAAGAGAAGAGAGTTTATTTTTTTTGACTCCAGTATTTATAGTTTTCCAAAAGTGACGGTGGATTGGACGGTGGCAGTGCCACCTCTCCAAAGACACTGGACAGACAAACAGTCCATCAATTTTTCTCCTCCTCTATGAAGGAATGCAAAAACAATGAGGTGTTTACAGAAAGGGTGTGAGAAAGTTCTTCACAAATACGTAAATAATCAGAAGGCTTAGAAAGTCTTACAAAAATCAGGGCGACAATCCCCTACAATGCCTAACATGATTCTTGACATACAGCTGTTTGTGCAACTGAACTCTTTTCAAGATGTCTAGCTTGGAGAATTCCCTCCTGAAGTCCTTTCAGCCAAAAGACAGACTTCTCCTTGGGCAAAACAATTCACAAGACATATGAACAGTGGACTTTTCTATGTTCCCTTGGAGGAGTTGTCAGGATAATGAGATCCCAAGTACAGGCACCACTTCATTCACCTGAACAAAATCCTTTGCACTGTGAAGACAATAAGGGGAATTCACAAGGCAGTGGGAGAAAGGAGTTTGAAGGCTGCTATCTGTGTTAAGAATAATTGTGTGTTCCTGGTGGGATTGTTAAAAGTTGACAATTTTTCCTATCATTTTAATGAGTATTAATTTATTTAGCATCAACAGAGAAAGTTTACGCAAACTACTTCAGTCCTCCAAATGCTTTGAAGGGTCAGACCCTCTGTTGGGATAAAGCAGAGGGAGAGAAAGTGAAGAAATGAAGAGAAAGAGCAGCAGGAGGTAAGGAAGGATTGTCCAAAAGCAGAACTGCCACCAATTGAATAAGCATTTTTGCCATGACCAGAAGATCTGCACTGGAGGCAGCTATTCATATATTCCCCTCTGTTGTCCCCGGAATAAACTCAAATGTTGGTACAGCTCTGCTCCAGCTGGGGAGCTGAAAGATTCATGTAGTGAAGATAATCTTTGCTTCCCTTTCTCTCTCCCTCAAACCCCAACTGATTATAGATTGCACTTAGAAGGCAAAATTAACAGCTCTGCTTCCCAGCATCAGCTCTGGTAACTAATGAGAAGGGTGAAGAGCTGTATGACCAACTTGCTGCTTCTCTACACAGATCTCACTGACTGGGGAGATGTTAACTCCTAAAAGGATGGACACCCTGAGCTACAAAGGGAAATTTCACACATGGTTTTGAAAAGTTATCAGACTGAACTGTGGTCAGTAACAACTCCAGTAACACTGAGTGATCTGCCTGTGATATTTCATTGCCTTTTAAAGCCATCCAATCCCTACAATTACTTTTCAGTACCACTGCAGTTCGTTCGTTCGTTCGTTCGTTCGTTCGTTCGTTCGTTCGTTCCTTCCTTCCTTCCTTCCTTCCTTCCTTCCTTCCTTCCTTCCTTCCTTCCTTCCTTCCTTCCCTCCTTCCCTCCCTCTCTCCTCCCATATTCTCTTTTATTCTTGCTCTTTTTCTCTCTCCCATCCTTTCTTCCTTTGTTGCTCTTCTTTCTTCCTCCACTCCACCTTTCCTTTTACATTCTTCCTCTCATTCATGTTAAGCATTTTTGACTCTTCAGATGCAGTCCCCTGGCACTGCTGACAGTGGATTGTAATCTGTACAGCTTTCATGCTACTGCCATTAGAAACCTATTATGTATGTGACTATACTTGCCTCCCAAAATATATCATCTTCTAAAATGTGGTATTTAGAAATCCCACCTCCTGAGAACAGTTTGAACTTAACAAAGAGATAAATGGCATTAAAAAAGAGAAACCTGAGAAGATTTTTAAAGCATATTAGGTTCTGCTCTTTATAAATTAAATTTGACAAACTTAAGATTTGCATTTTTCCCTTTGTGTAAACCAAAAAGCCACTGAAATAGATATAAAACCTTAACAGTTATCCCACAGAAGTAGTGTTTTAAGACAACTAGTTGAATCTGAGATTCAGTTTTGCGGAAGTGCAAACAGCATTGAGTTTATATGTTAGATAAAAGGGAAGGGTGTTTATTGACATGGGCAGACAACAGAACTCCTTGATCACATCCCTAATCTTTAGCCACTTGAAAATTAGGCTAATGAAATATTGTAACAAGAAGAGGATTGGCTAAAAAAAAAAAATTCAAAAAGATCTTAAGCAGAAATAAGTAGGGGTTTGAGAATACTGTTAAAGCAATTTTAAACAAGTTTCAAGAAATGTTAAGATTACATCCTTCTCAGTAAAAAACATTACTTGAACTTCAATTGCCCTTTTTTGTGTAACTATTAGAGAGATGAGGTTTCAGTGAACACCTAGCTTTGGTCAAAACTTCTGAATGTTTTGGAGAAAAGTATGTAATTTTCAATGTAAAGTTGTAGAGCAAGACAGTTAATTTGTTGTCTCAAAAGAAAAGATTGCTTTAGCATCTGTGTTAGCTGGACTCATGTTCTGGGAAAAAGCCATGACACTAGTTAACTGACATGGCTGAGGTTTCAACAATCCTGATTTTGCCTTGCTTTTTGTTTTTGGTCATGTTATTTATCTCACTTGTCTCAGAAATGAGACAAATCCCTAGTATTCTGATTCCTTTTCTTGTCCACTGGTGTTCAAAGTGGACACTGGATTGTAATACAGTCACCGGAAGTATGTATTTTAACTACTTTTCTGAAAACATTTTTTTTTTTTTTTTAATAAACACAGGTATTTTCTCAGGACAAGATTTCCAGGTGAGCATGTGTTTCTGAACTGCCTGACCTGGCTGTCAAAGCCCAAAGAGGTACATCCCCTCCATTTCTTCTCACTGTACTGAAGTCTTCATCTGGCATTGCACATTTTTAATATCCATTAATGAGCATAACAGCACCTTTGTCCTTTGGCAACCAGTAGGTTGGTTCATATATGAATGCCACAGGTTCCTGTATTCTAGATATAGATTACAGTTCCCACTATGCAAAACCACATCCGTACAACTGAAAGAAAGCACACTGAAAGTTATGCCTAGAGAAGTGGAAAGCCACACATTAATTTCTGAGAGGTGTCTCATGGCCCAAATAAGGCCAGAATAAGGTTCTGTTATATATTTTGAAACTGGCCTCATTCACCTGCTTTTGTAATAGAACATTGTGCACCAGGCTGTAACCATGAACAATTTCTGCAATGCACCAGGGCAGCATGTTAATTCCGTACAGTTAGTTAAATTCTGGGAAGGAAATCAAATTTGGAAAATGTTATTTTCTCCCATGAACAGCAAAACCCAGTGCTCCATCTGCAGTAGGTACTTAGTGTCACTTAGGGATGCTATCCACTTTTTAAGTTCCCTGCTCAGGCTGTCTTTTCTTTTAGCTAACCTCAAAGATGACCTGTTTTCTCTTTCCTACTTTATGACACTTATACAAGCTGAATAGAAAATCAAAAGCAAGGAAGGTGTTTTTATCAAGGCACTGCTGTTTTTCAACTTTTCTCTTGTTTTTCTTCTGCAAACAGCAAGGTGCCAAAAAAGCATCATTTGATAGACACTAAAACATGAAAAGCAGACACCTCATCTACATTTTTACGAAGAGTAAACAAGTGGGACATTTGTGTAAAGTGGGTATTAAACTTCCCACTCCTTTCCTTCCCTCCACACACGTTCTTTACTACTGTAGTTTTGTAAGGGAGGAAAGGTTACATGATTTTTTGGGCTTTGTTATTTATTTTTGTTTTCATTTTATTTTTTCTCCTGCATTCCTGATATCTGTTTCATAAGCAGTTAACTCTTTGGGAGTCTGAGTTTCTATAATTTCCTTCTACTTTGGTGGAAGTCTTCAGGGCTGTCTTTCTTGAGAATGTGTAATGCAAGTGACAGTGAAGAAATGTGGCTGCTCTTATCTTAGTGCTATCTGGCAATTCCTTGTGTCTGGGGCTCAAGTGAGCAGTAACAACAGACTTTATAGACTCTTTTCCAGTGGCCTTACCTCATGACACATGCTTTGCACTGGTAGCATGAGGTACCCAAGCCATCATCCACCCCTTCTACCCTTTAGGTCTGCACTTGGAGTATTGCTTTATGCAGAATTTCCGTTAGTTCTGAATCCTTGTTACTGTTATTTCTCTGATCCACCTTCATAGGAAGTGTTACCTTATTCCCAGCAGCATATTCATGGATATGCACAGGATAGGGCAGAGGTAAAAATCGGTCTTGCAGTGTGTAAAATGGAAAAAAATTCCTTCTACAGAATATGATATAAATTTAACTTTTTTTTTTTTTTTTTTTTTTTTTGCAACAAGTCCATTTGGTGCATGCTTGAGAGAGTCTGAGCTAGGAAATGGAATAAGTCTCTGCAGACATGGCAGGTACATTTGGTGCAATAGAGGTAGCATGACAGGGCTCTATTACAGTAAATAATACAATTCCAGAAATAACCTATGCGGAACATATTGCTTCTGCTGCACATGTCAGGAAATGGACTTTGATGGATGTTGTTGCAACACAAAACCACATACTAAAACTTTTTAATTATGATGACAGTGTAAAAGTGTAGTTGGTGCTCACTGGCAGTGTTCATAGCCTTTATAATTAACAAATGGACAGTGCAGATTAATCCTGCATGCTCCTCATGTTTCACAGTTCTTTCTAGTTGCTGCCATCAGCACGTATGGAAGCAATAAGGCACACGAGAGGGTCTGGTTTTCATCACCTCTGGGGTGTTAACAGGCATCCTCAAGGGGAGTGATTATCTCACGATAACCACACCACCTGGAGCTACCATATTCCTGCTATAAAAATTCATTAATGTAAAAGAAAAACATGTACTTTTGTGCTAGAGGATGGAGTTAGAAGTTCAGAATGCTAAAAAGCTTTATCAGGAGCTCCAGTGTGCCTCTATTCTTCCATATGAGAATATTTACTAGACTACTGTATAGCTTTCTCAGTTTTGTAAACTAGAGCACAGCTTTGGCAATACTTTTGCAGCAGCCTAGTATGAGAGCCAACCATTAAAAAGAGATGGCACAACCATCAGAGAACAGAAAGTCAAATACCACAGATTGCCTTCTCAAGGGGAGTATCTCAGAAGACATTATACACAGTTTTTCAGAATAAAAGGCACAAGGAAATTACAAATCAAATTGGATAGGAGTGTCTATAATTTTAGATTTTAAATGGAATAATTTCTGTTCAGCAATGCATTTAGAGCATATTTAATTTGAGTTTATCAGAAAAGTATGGAATGAAGTACATGGGAATACAATAACTCATTGTCTGCTGTTCTCTATGATGATATACCGAACTGTTATCTAATGACTTTGATGTTAATGGAGTCGTACACTCTGCCTGACCTCTTCAGTGCTGGATGGATGTGTACGTGCTTTTTCTGTCCATAAGGTTTTATGCTTCACTCTCAACTTTGCTGCAAATCTTTCATCTTTGCTTCTGCTTAATTTCCTCCTTAGTAGGAGTGCAGGTTTTATTGAAATTAAGAGTTTTAGTTCTACATTTGTAGGGATAATTTCTTGGATTTTAAAGTCAGTAAAGAACAAACTGTTAAATTACTGATGTTGTGACTACCACTTCCATCCCAAGTGTATTTCTTGGTCTTTCATAGAAGTTTATTTATTTAATGAAATTTGGCTTGTCTGTCGCCCAGAAACAATGAGACACACAGAAAGCATCTTCACAAACCTCCTTTTTCTTATTAATTTCTTTTTTATCTGTGCTTAGAATTTGTAGCATGTCGTGGATGTAAAGATGAACCTTCCTTAGGCTTTGTAGATGGTGGAGGCAGCCATATAGACAGTTAAGAGAATGTGGCCCAGGGAGTGCTAAGTGGCTGTGGTGGCACACAAGGGTTTAATTTACAGCTGTCTCCTGCTCACTGTATGTTTATTGGGGTTAGTCAGCACTCAGGGAAGCTAAGGTGAGCTCATACTTGGGGGCAGGGAGAACTTGAGGATCATTTGCTTGTACAGGACCTCTTAGACGCTTGGAGTCCAGCTTTAGTGCCTGAAGCTGGGAAGGCAGCTTAGGTTTGTTTTTCATGAGTGTACAAATCAGTGTGAAATGTTAACTCCCCTGTCTGGACCCAAAGTGCCTCAGATCTACAAAATACATAGGTGTTTAGGAGACAGCACCTGGAGCTTATGGCAAGACTGAAAAGGCAGCTATTCTATTATGTCATAGCCATGGGACAGGAGAACAATATATTGTTGCTTACATAACAGCAGCAGTTCTTACTGGGTACACAGTGGTGGCCCAGAAAAATTCCTTTCCGTGGTGCAGCGAATGGCTAGAACAGAATGCTCTTCTCTTAGGGCCACTGAGACTTGGGTTTTATACATGGACTTGGGTTTTAACCAATGATGATGAAACTAGATAATACAAAGAACTTTATGACATTCTGTGAGTCTAGGAAACCATGATAAAGAAAGGAGTCAAAAACATCTTGCGCAACACTTTATTTGGTTCCCCAGGTAGTTGCAGGGGAATACTTGTGAAGATACAGTTTTGCAGATTTCTGGTACTACAGGAATTTGCTGGGATATTTTCTGTGGCTGTTAATATCTAATGCAAAAGAAAATAACTGTATTATTGTTCAAGCTTGCACTTGAGAGCATGGCTGTCATTTACAACATTTGTCATGCGCAAGTCAAAAGTCTTGTTTTTGTGGCTTGATCTAATTCACCATTCAGGCTTAGAAAAGTAGCTGTATAAGACACACCACCAGAGAAGGTCCTCTGGGTTTTGTTTTTCCCTAGACAGTGTCTAGGAGCATTAGCAATGCCTTGTCTCTTTCTGACCCACCCCCAGGTGCTGGAATGGTAATCTAAGCCAAAGTAAATGCTGTTCAAGGTCTTCATGCAACTTTACTGTTATATTCATGATTGGAAAAAAGACTGAACTGGAGACATGAGAGCTCCTGTAAGATTGGTACTGACAGGGGCTAAATGCACCTGCAGCGCTCTGTAGGGAGCCAGGCATCAGCCGGGACCTGTCCATCTGTTTGGTTTCTCAAGACTGCTGTAGAGCAGTTTTTCCTTTATGATTGATGTCCAAAGGAATAATTTCTTATAAATTCTAGAAGCTAATATGCAGGAGACTTGGGTTTTCTTTTCTCTTCCAAGATACCTAATGACAAGCTTTTTTAGATTGCCATTGAGTGCCATCACTTAGTGTTGGTCCTTGTTTCCTGTAGTTTTCCACTCCTGACTGCACAAGGAACTCTGCAGCCTGGAAATATGAGATTAGCTGATGCCTGAGGCATAGTGTAAAGGTAGTGTCCAGTAACCAAATGTGATAAATTACTAATGCCAGTCAATCAACATGGGTTTTTTGTTTCAATCTGTTACTGGTTTATTGGTTTTTTTTTGTTTGTCTAAGATGGTTCTAGACCTGCAGACTGTGTTGCCTTTAAATGCCACTACCTAGACAAAAGAAGTCAAGTAATTTACTGCATGACATGTTTGTCCTTCCCAGATTTTTAGCCTGACTGATGCTATTAGTTTCTGTGACTTTTTTTTCCTTTTTAAGAAGTGTTCAGACTCTGCCTGTGAAATACTATTTTGTTCAAAATCTGGTGGTTGCAGCTTTCACATGCTAGATTATATGGTTCATGAGTTCTGCTGTGCGAGTTTTTCTTCGTTGTGTACAGTAGCTCATGGTGAGCTTCACAGATCTTGAACAGCTCTGCCTTTGATGGATGTTAGTACATTTTCTCAGTGGCTGCCTTTTATTAGTTTCAAAAGATAACAGTCTGTGTAGCCACACACTCAGGTGTTTATGTGTGTGAAGGGCACCAGGAGGAAAAATGTGAGATCTCCTGGTTTTAGCCAGACTTTGCCCTTCAGAATATTTACATCTGCTTGGTATGGTATTCAACATGATAGTGAAACTGTAGGAAGCCAGACGTGCCTTCCTGATATAGAGATAGGAACTGCTGAGATTGAGTTTGTTCATTCGTTTGTTTGTTTGAGCCTCCGTGTCCCTCTTTATTCAAAAGGTACAATAATATCCAACCCCAAAGATTTTCAGATTAATAGAGAAAATTACCACTTACTCCAATGGAAATTCTGAATTCCTTTGTTATGCCTGTACATAGGTTGTTTGGATACTGGAGGAGCCCTTTAAGACAGCTGAACTGTGTTTGCTGCATACGTCTGTTTCTAGATCAACCCAAAGTGGGAGTAGCATAAGGGTATGGCTCTTGAGACTGAAATCTGTACATAAAGTACAGCCATTTAATGTAGGTAGAAGCCATTTAATGTGTACAAGAACATTGCTGCATATTCTTGAGCACCATCTGCTGGCATTTTCTCATCTAACCAGTATTTGCATAATTGGAAGCATCGCTCTTTATAGAATGTTCCTGAAAGAGGCATGAGCTGAAGCCCTCAGAAAAATAAAGTCTGTTTCTTATGCATACTTGGAAAGAGGCCATGTAGAAAAGGTCTGGAAATGGCTTTGGAAAAGACTAGCAAGATGTTGCATGAAAAAGCTCTAAATGCAGCATAAAGATTTGTACTGTGATGGGCAATGCCTGGAGTAAGGATTTTACCCATCTCTATTCTGCAGCAGGTGTGATACCAACCATCATATCTTGCCAAAGTGGTCCCAAGCCAAGGAAAGGGACAATGAGGGGGTTTCTATGAGTTATTCAGCACTCAAAATGTGTTTAAGAACCTCCCGAGAAAACTTTCAGAGAAATGTGAGGAGGACGGCAGTAGAGATGAAGGAAGGAATGTTAACATTAACCTATTTTGGCTCTTTGATGCACAGATACTCAATGTCCACACATCCTCTTTCAAGATCTAGAGACTCAGTACAGTCTCCAAAACACATCTGAAGAGATTGTCCATAGTATAGACAATAATAAAACATTTAAATAAAGGCAAATTAGCTTTAAAATACGTATCCCAGGTGCAGATACCTGTGCAGACACCTGTGAAGTCTTCAAAACCTTTCCAGTAATTTGTCTGTTTAGCCTCACCAACAGTGAGGCTAGCAGTGTTGGCTAGTGCTTGTGTGGCCCAACAGTGACTCTGGTTTAGTCTCATTTCATGAACATGGTAGTCCTACACCAAAATAAAAACAAAACTTATTTCTGTATCAGAAGCTACAAATGGTTTCTAGCTTAGAAAAAATGAGCTGCTGATATATATTTATGAATTTTTATTATTTTAGTGCCTTTAATGTCTCCAAATGTTATGAATGTTATTCTGAGTCTTGGGGTGCTATAAGGACTCCCTAGTGGCACCTGCTGTATTTTGTACTTAAAATTTATGGCAATGAAAGGAAAACAAAGAAGGAAACACAACACAGTGAAAGCTGTTTCCTCAGAAGGTCTTATTCTTACTGAGGTTCCCTAGAGTTCAGCAGAGTGCCAGACATTGCTTCACCCTGCTCTATCCCTGGGTAGTTTGTTTACACAAGTAAAAAATGCAACTATTAGAATTTTCAAAGGTACCAATGACTACAAGATCTGATAAGCAATCACATCTCAAAAATATTTTTTCAGATTTCTATGGAGTACTTAATTTCTGGGAGAATAGACGTACATGAGAAAAAAATGTTACGTAGTCACTATACAAAATACCAAACCACTAGCAATGATTTTAGACTCATGATTCTTTTTGATGCAGCTCCTTATTTCAAGTTCAAGGGATGTCTACCTCTTCTCAGGAGTTCAGTGCTTTTCCTGGAAGCAGGATGAGTACTGACATTCAATACCATTGGGTATTCAAATGATAATGCAACTCTATTCAGATCCACTTAAAAAGAATATTTTTTGAACTAAAAGAATAGTTAAAAATACGTACCATATTCTTATTTATACAGCTATGGCAAGTTTAGATGCCTCTTACAAGATGTGTGCTTGTGTTTTTTTATCAGCCTGATGCAGCTAGACCTAGAAATACATTTTCCATTTACAGGGAGGATAGAATAACCCATTAAACTTAAGCTTTTTAACTTTACCTTCAACATAAAATGCATAAAACTCCCCGACATTAATAAGTACATTCAGAACAGTGCATTGTCTATCAGAAACAAAATTACAATGGAAATTTAGCCTGATTCCCATCTCCAAATTCTCCATGTTTTTTTTTTCAGTCAACTGCTTTACTTTCCAGTGTAACTTGTCACTGTAAGGAACTGTGGCAGTCCAACTAGTGATTAAGTTTGAGCTAAATCTTTAATTTGAATTCAAATCCTTCACACAGCTCTTGGGTTTTGTATCTTTTTCAGTGAATTTTCCTCAGTTCTAAGAGGAAAGTACTTTTACATTACTATTTTTGTGTATGGAGAAGTGTGGAAGGATACAAGCAGCATCAGTACTGTTCATAATAATTATCACTGGTAAGTAAGGAACGCTGAACTCTGACATATTTAGCTTTCAGATAAAACTGCTTTCACAAAACAATTTATAATGTCCTGGGAGCTTTATGTAGAGGTGGAAGAGATGTTAATGTAGTAAAATTAAAAAAGGAAGGTAGGATAATGGTCTAGTTACTCCTGAACTTCTCAGTTGTACTATGCATTTTTGTCTTCTTCACTAATTTTTTCTAACCAGCGTAGAACTGTGGAGTACTGTGTGTTTGGACTAATTTTCTTGTTGCTGAAGGTGCACCAACAGTTTGTTACAAACACGGGTTTTCTCTGAGGAAAAGGAAGACTTCTCTAAGAGGTAGTGATGGATGATAATGTGGATATCATTAACCCCTGTGTATGCAATGCAAAGTTTGCATTCAAGACTTAAGAAAGTGCATTAAATTAATTAGCTTGAAACCAAACCAACCAAACAAAAAAACAGAGGTAAAAGAACAATCAGATTTCCATCAAAAGTTTGCGACTAATTAGTTGTGAGACAAAACTAATATAAGCCCATCTGGAAAGGTGGCTTTTTGCAAATGCCAAAATGAGGACTGTGTGCCATATCACTTCCTCTTAAGCAGGTAAGATAGAGGTTAAGCTGGACTCAGGGGGACCAGGCCCTGTGCTGACCCAGGGCCACTGGCATACAGGTGCCCCGTAAGACTGCTCAGACCGAGGCTTTTCCACAGGCAAACTAATGGGTCCAGAATCTGCTTTTTCTTCTTATCTGAAGAGTGTGGCTTATAACCTTATGTCAGCTTCAAAGACATTTTGTCAGCACAGCGCAGCTTCTCTGCTGCCATTTAAGGCGAGGTAGTAAAAGTTTTTCCTGACTTGACAATCCTCAGACTTACCAAGTTTCCAGTTTTCTCTCATTAGAAAGGAGATCTAGAAAGGTTGAGTGTTTTCTTGCCACTATAAAAGCTGCCTCCGTCATTGCAAACAATAGACCGTTAACGAAAATTAAACAACCTAATGTTACACAAAAAAAAATAAAAATAAAAAAGAAAAGCAAAGAAGAAAAACCCTAGGACATTGTGGCAACAAATACTGCTGAGTATTTCCAGCACTGTAAAACAAGACTTAAAGCAGTTAAAAGTTAAATTACATAATTCAAGACTGCTGTGGCCTGATTGAAAATGATTGGAATTAATGAGAAAGCTCACGTTGTGTGCCTGCATTATGGGAGGCAAAGACCATACTGGAACACAGGCTTACATTGTTTAAACTTGTCACACATTTTTCTGCTCACACAGCTGACTATTCCCCTCATCTCAGTGTCCAAAACTAGATCCATATGACCAAAAAGAAGACAGTCTTTAAGCCAGGTGCCATAGACAAGTTGTGTCCACCTTAACCAGCAGTTAGTCCAAGGGCTCCCCTGATCCCTTGTGGTGCCTTGTGTGGTCCTAAAGCATAATTTTGGCTGATCATTTTTCAGATTAAAGTGTGCCAAATACATGAGTGCAGCTATGTCTTCATCTCATGGAAGTGACTGTGCATGTTGCATTCATTGAATGGTGGCAAAGTCACAATGGTGGCAACCTCTTCCTGCACCTGTGAAAAAATGTCAGTTTTACCAGGACATGGACATGCCAGCAGAGCAGGTCAGCACAAGACCTGGTCCACCTAAGTTCTTCACCACCTCTGCACTAAATGCTGAAGAGGAACTAACATGGCATGAAGACTTTATTTTGGCACTTGCACAATATCATGTTTCTAGATTGGCTTATATTATTTTCTTTAGAGTAGCTGCTGTGGGATGTAGCCCGGGAACTGGGGACACTGTGGAACCAAAGGAGGGTAGCTCCTGTGGGGTGCCAGGTGAACCTTAGTTTCTGGAAAATGGAGTGGAGAGGCCAGCCCTCGTGCTGGTGGAGCTTTCAAGTGACTTGTAAACTGGGGAAGAGCATCCCAGAGCCTACAGTAAGCTTGGTTAGTGAGATACAAGGCTAGCAAGGGGGAGGAGACAGACACCTGTCCACATCCATGATACCCAAAACCTGCCACCTCTCTGAGTCCTTCTTGGTCTTTCCTGGTCCCCATCCTGACGTCCTAGGCCTGTTACTCAACTGTCTTCACACTTTTCTTTTTCTCCCATAGTGCTACTGCCATATCCATTGCAAAATAAAATTTCCTACCCTTCTTCCTGCGTACACCATGAAAAGAAGGAAATTACATTTTTTGTCTGTAGTCTCGGAATAAAATTCATCTATACATATTCTGCTGAAGAATGCTGAGTGACTCTGGAAAAAAAAATCCCCATCTACCTTATAGCTAAGCACAAAGACAGTTGTAAGCAGGGTATAGGTATGGTAGAGCTTTGACAGAGGGAGATTTGGGCTTGCAATAGGCTTTACTGCAGTTTAAAAAAAGAAGGTTCTTGTCATGACAGAAGTCTGTTTCTGTGTCCTGATCTGTCAGATCAGGGTATTATCACTGAACTTCTTCTTGAACCTGAATGGCAAATTCTTGTCCCAGACAAACCCTGCTGAGAACAGACTGGTACTTGATGATCTCTGACCCTTTCCCCAGATAATATATTCTGTATTCTAGTAAAAGCAAGATGCAAGTGTCTGTGATATGGTCCAGGAAATCAATGTTTTTTTGAGAAGGTAAACCCACTTTCCTAGCTCCTCTGCTCTTGTCTGAAGTTGGAAAAGACCTCAAAGATCATTGAGTCTGACAGTTAGCCGACACTGTCAAGTCCACCACTAAAACATGTATCAAATGCCAAATCTATGTATTTTAATACCTCCAGATATAGTGACTCAACTAGTATCCCTGGGCAGCCCCTTCTAGTGCTCAACAACCTTTTCAGTGAAGAAATTTTTCCTAAAAAATGCGCGATCACACTCCTCTTCTGCTCTCCCACAGCCCTGCTGGGTGCTGGCATACTTTATGGAATTCCTCTCATGTTGTTGGGGAGGTCATGAGGAGTAACAAAGCACCCTCAGGTGCAGCGAGGCACTTTTCCACTTGATACTATCTTTGTTCAATGCTTCAGTTTAAAATTCATTGTGGATTGATCGGGGAGCACATTTTTCATGACTTAATGGGTGGCATTATTTGCTTCTGAGTTTAACAGTTCTCTAAAGCCACCGATGCTCTTTAGGCTATAAAAGGAATGTTGCTGGTAGATTTGTTTCATTGGATACCTTTAGAAATCCTCCCTCTAGCCCCAACAATAACTTACTAAGTGAGAGGGATGGGAACTGGGTTTATGCTGCTGCTGGTTAGTACAAAACCTTCCTATCAAAGACACATTACCGTGAAAATCTAGGATTTAGTGGGTCATTGGTAGCAAGGTAACCATCAGAAAATGCTACAGTTTGGCATCACAAAAGTAGCCTCAGTCTATGAAGCTTAATCTTGCACACAGTGATTCATAGGTACACCATTAAAAAAAAAAATGTAGCAGTGAAGGAAGTTCAAGGCTGCTGCAAAGGGAGGAAGAATAATCTTGGCGGATGAGAGAAGAGCAATGAGGATGTATCAGGGAAATTTCAGGCTGGATTTGAGAGAAACCTTTTAAATGGTAGAAGTAGTGAAGCATGGCAATAGATTTTCTAGGGTGGATATGGATCTGCCGAACTGGAAATCTTTAAGAACTGACGAGACAAAAATATATGAGATAGGACATCACTGAAGCTGATCTTGCCATGGCATAGGATGAGCTAGATGACCCTCTGAATTTCCTTTAGATTATTTTTATCTAAAATTGTAGTTTTTATTGCATGGCCCTTGACATTTTATGCTTTGCTTGTAGTACTGCATTCTGGAAACAAGGACTGTAGCTGTCACTTCACACTGCAATTCTGAAGATGAATTCTAAAATGTGGCTAACCAAAAAGAAATAAAATAAGTCCAAAGGAGGAAGAAGAGTGATTTTGAGCCACACCTGTGTTTGTGAATACTTTTTATTGGCAAAACTAAAGAAGTCCAAAATGCAGGGTAGAGGAACTTCTCTTTGATGAGTGTTACATACTGTCGTGAAACTTACATTCCAGTAAGAATTAAATTTGCTAGAGGCAGAGATTTTTAAAGGCTTCCCAATGCCTGAAAAACATGGAGGTTTTTGTCTATGCATATTTATTTATCCCTTTTCACCAGGTAAACACTTTTACAGTCATTACAGCAGTGCTTTATAGAGTTTAATATAATTGAGATGCTGTAGGCAGGGGGAAAAAATTGTGTTTTGGAGGTGGAGCTCCCAAAGGAAACTGAGTTCTGGCTCCAGCTACATTTTCTTGCTAGAATCCTGCTTTTTAGATAAATGTCAGACAGGAGTTCGAAGCTGAAAATAGAAGCAGATGATGAAAATAATTCTAATCGCTAAAGCAAGATACAGAAACAGCAGAATAGGAAACTGGTCCTAGGTGGAGCTAATAAATCCATGTCTGACAGGCAGACACATTGGAGTGTACAAATTATATGCTTTTATCCAGGGAGATTTTTTTGAGCAAGATTGAAGTTCTAATGTGATTGCCTTCTTGTGACAATTAGAAGGAACTGCATTATTCGTTACAGGGAGAGGGCACTGAGCAAAGGTCACCGAGAGCTGTCTTCCACTGCACTTGAATCACCTTTGGCAGCAAATTGCATGCTCCATTTTAAACAAGAAAATAGAGGCAAATCACAATAGCTGAGAAAGAATGGAAGCATGCACAGCCTCTTCTGAGTGTGGATGAACACTGAATGTCACGCTAAGAGAATGGTTAAAAGACAGTAAGAAATAAAAGTGACATGTTCTATTTACATTTCTTTGTGTATTTTAAAATACAGTTGTTCTATTCTTATGTTATTGTTGAAATACATGGATATTTACGTCACAGAAATAAAACAACACAAGAAATGCAACTCCTCCTTCCCCTATACCCTCCATTTCAGCAATTAAAGTAGTGAGGATACTTTGATGTTTTAAATTCTAATTCCTTTGTTGTGATTTTTTATGGTTGCTTTGAAGGTTACTTCGTTGCTTTTTTTCTATTTTCTTTCCTAATAGTTTTATCAAGAGATGCTTCTATTACAGCCAAGGCACTTAAAGGAAATACATTATTTAAATGTGAAATGGAAAGAGTGAAAATGTAAGACTATGGTGCATTTTTCTTTGTCATTCACAGACATAAACCAACTCAAAAGACAAAAAAAAATAATGCAGGAAATGACATACTCTCTTGACTTTTCTGCTAGCCACATCCAGATGTGGTCCTTCCACCTTTAACTAACACCAGCTTTGTTTCCAGAATACAAACAAGTAAGTAGCTTATACCTATGTATTACGGAGGGGAAAAAAGCAAGCCACTGATTTTAAAAAATGGCTGAACAAACCTACTGCTTCTGACAGTCGAAAAGGGTCTTTCTTTCTAACTGCTTTCATGCACTTATACTATGCCAACCATTCTCAACCCAATGCATTTTATTATAATAATAATTGTTCTTTATTGCAGTAACATGTAAGGATTCCAAATAGGGTTCAAGACCCTATTATTCTAGGCATCATCCATGTGCATAATAAAACCATCTCTGCTGTAAAGAGTTTACGATCTTGACATATGACAAGGCATAACAGTAAAAGAGAACAAACAATTGCAGGGGAGGGGTGGAAGAGAAGCTATCAAGAAAGCCAATACACAGAGTGTGCTAAGTAGCAGTGTCTGAACACTAACTGATTAGCTATTGTCAAGGGCTTTGTATAATCTGTAGAAATAGTTTTTCACTGTGCCTTCTATATCACTTAGTTTCCAGTTTGTAAAATGCAAATGTGGTTGTTACACCTCTTGAATAAACTGCTGGGGGGAGTGGGGAAAGGAAAGCTGAAAGACGGAAATTATATAGGATCTCTAAAGGGTAAGACAGAAGGATATGGGAGCTTGGTGCCAATCATACCTGATACCTGTACCTGAGTATATTAAGGGAAATTTCACTACTTTAATCTTTAAAAAGTCTGAAGGAAAGTGGGATCACTTTTGATGCTAATACCTTTACCATACACCTACTGCGTATATGGGAAAACAATGCATATATGCACAGTTTGTGGGTGAAGTATCTTATTTTTCCCCCTTGTTGAAGAGTTTTTAAAGAGTGAACATAGTAATTTGGATGCATGGTAAAAAGAGGCTGAAATAGCTTCTTTGACTGAAATGCAGAGATCGAGATCTCAATTTTCTCTTCCTATTCTTGAATTACATGATCATAACACCCCTTCTCAGAACAGAATTTATATGGATTTCCTATAATACACATGGGTGCTAGCATCCTGTAAATTTTCTGCTAGTCAATTATTATGTGAGCATATAAATGAGAATGGATTATCACAGAAGATGTGAAAGTAGAAATAAAGATAGTGGCTTTTTTTTTTTTTGGCTCAGCAAAACCTTAAGAGAAACTGTAAGTATTGGCAGTTCCTCAGTTAAAGCTTTTAAATGTAACATTTCAGAAGTATTATTACTTGCTTCTTTGAAGTGGAAAAGAAGTTGTGGAAAAAAATACGTGGTAAACAAAATACATTAATATGCCAAAAAAAAAGATGTCATTTAATAATATTTCTCCAGAATGTATATAGAGAATCAGTATAAGATTGTGAATTTCTGCCTGGGGCAGGAGGAACTTTGCTCAGTGGAGAAATTCTGTGGAGCCTTTGCAAGTTGCTCATGTTCATGATGGTTCAGATAGCTCCCTAAACTTTTCTGTAGTTTTCTCTTTTGCCCAGGCAGCACTGCCTATTACTCACTGGCACAGGCGCATTTTGCCATCAACACCCCTTTGAGTGATGCTGCCAAGAGTCCTCTTGTCACACAAAGCTGTACAGTGATGGTAGAAGTGCTGGCTGTGCCTCACACAGACTGTCAGAGAGTTATCTCAGGTGCCTAATGCTGAGTTGTGCTGAGGATCTGTTGGCTGTGGGGTGGGAACACCAGGCTGGGAGCTGTGACTGCAGCTGCCTCTTGGGGGCCAGGATACTCCTGTGAGATGCCTTGAATGTGAGAACACTGAAGATGCTAAAATGCCTGCAGAGCTGAGGAGACAGTGTGGCTCCCAGGGGGCATGGCTGTGATGGTGGTAGCAGTGAACAAGGCTCGTGGATCCAGTTTTTGATGGCCAGGCATGGGCTGAGCCACTTTCAGGAGAGCATTGGTTGAATGTAGGCAGTTAGTCTCCTAACTAGCCTGGAGGTGGACTTCTCCAGAGGGACATTCAGAGCACACTCATGTGCTTTCTCTCAATCTAAATTCTGTGTAGGCTGTATAAAGTTATTCAGCCTGTCTCTGGGGAATGATCTTGCTGAAAGTGAATCCCACAACTTTGTCATCTTGTTTTGTTAATATAGTTAGCATAAAATTTTACTATATGTTAGTATAAAAGTTACAATAAAACAATGTTTGCAAGTAGCTTTTTCCTCTGGGTGATGAGCAGGGATATGGCTGTGTAACTAATTGTGCTGTGCATCCATTCTCCATGGAAGGATATCAGAGAATGGCCTTCTCAATTCCAGGAACTATTGCTATCAACAAGTTTTGCACCAGTCCAAGATAGCTGTCACCTCCAGAAATCAGTGATTATTGTGATTTTTTCCTTCCACTGTATTCCAATAGCTCTTTGGCAGCTTAATCCAGATGTCCTTTAGATGGGTAAAATAAACAGTGATGAATTCCACCTTGGTGCTGCCTCCTTTGAAAGGATGTAATGAGTAATCAGCAGAAACTCTGTGGCAAAGCATCACTCCTTTAGAAGAACTTTTCTGAAAAAACGTTTGCTGGAAAACTGAAATGCCTGGTGTCTCCATGTCTCTGGCTTAATGCACTAAAAAGCATTGAATATATGAATCTTAGTTTTTGCTCTTTTCTATATTTTCCTCCTGGCTAGATCAGGTGCTGCTTTCTTTGACATGATGATGATGGGGAGCCTGGGGAACCAAATCCAGCTGAACATTACACTAGACAGTGGCTTGTCTGAAAGGTAGGTACTGCAATGGTGACTCTAGCTACCATTTTCTCAGATTTAACCTGTCATACACAATTATTTTGCTCATGAATTTAAAGTTGCTCCTTTCTGTTTTCTGTATCAAGCACATATTCACACACACATGTGTACACAGACGTGTATATATAATCTGTATATGGGCACACACATGTGTTTTGCCCTGAATGAAACAAACAAATATTCTTTTCCTGCTCAGCTGAATTGTGTTCCACTGTTTACCACTGTTTTACAAGGTGGATTTTAAGAATTCAGCAGAAAAAATAAAACCTGTAGGAAAAAAAGCTAGCTTTCAATCCAGTCAGTGTCAATTAAAAGGGAGCCTCAGATGCAAATGCCACATCAGCACCAATTTTGTCACTAAGAACTTTAAGATCAGAAGCAATTACCTTCAATAGCACCTTGTTTTTATGTGTCTACCCTTCATAGCCTTGGCTAGTAACTCGGCCTACACCATAATTTACACTGACATCTAATTTCAGTGGATCTGCAAGCAATCTAACTGAAGATGGAGATACTGAGAGTGAGGAGTCCTGCTTTATCACCACAGACATAAAGATTCATTATTTTTTGCCAATTCAGAAAGTGAGACTTATGGGAATGAAGCCTTTTTTTCATGTGTGTATGTGCCTGTTTTGCATATCTCATTACTTGAATTATTTCCTGATTTAGGCAAATGATTGCTGCCTTTAACTAGATGATTAAACACTCTAACAGCTCACAAAAGAAAAAAAAAAAAACCAGCCAAGTACTACTAGCATTCAGTAGATTTACCATTTTCAAGTATCTCTGCAAAATGAGAGCAAAAGAAAAAGACTGCATTCATTGCTAATCATATTCTTTGAAGTATAGTAGAGACCTGGCAATTTTATATTGTGCATGAAAGTAACAGTATTAGACCAAGATTATTTTAAGAAACACTTTTATCATTTTCTAACTGACAGAGAGGGCATGCCTGCCAGCCATGCAGGTTGATGTTTCCTCATGAAACAATGAAAGAACCCCACAATGATGTGATTAATGACTTGCATCCATTTTCTCTGATCCTCAAACTTGAATATAGAAAGCAGAGCTGATCTCTATGCTATTATCCAGCCTTCTATTCAGACCAGGCTAATACCAGCACAACTTCTTTTGTGTCACTTGTTCCCCAAGCCAAGAAATTTGCATTTCACAGAGGATAAGGTTATGTAACCCAGTTGTTGATTTTGATGGTGCAAAGAACTGTCAGGGTTGTTTTTGTCACAAAGAGTGTGGTTTTAAAGTAGGTGTTAAAAAACATGTATTCTAGCTTGTTATTTTACATGATGCAAAACTGCTTATTGTTGTAAATATATAATTAGTAAGAGAAATGCTTCTGAGTTGTATGCCAGTATGTACCTTTTCAATTAGTGTTACGCAGATGGTGAAACAAGACAACTGTTACTAAAGGCAGCTCTTGCTTCTCTGTTTGCAAATGAAGTTGCCCTTACAGCTCTCTTTCACAGAGTGCTTTGAGATTGTTGTAGGTCACTTTCTTACAAACTCTTGCAGAACAGTTGTAAATGCCGTAAATCAAAAGTTTAGTTGACTTATGCTTTTGGTTCAGGTTCTTAAGGTCTGCCACAGAAAGTGACATGTTTCGAATTGGACCAAAAGACAAAGAGCCTGAACACTGAAGGACACTGGAGTGTGATAAGCATTGCATAAGGACCATGACGCTGAGGGCAGTGTACTTGCTCAGCACACTTACTGCTTTCGTCCACTTGCACATGAAATGATCACCATAATGGGAGGTAATAAGGAAGAAAAAACCTGCTGTGAAAAAGGAGAAGAAACATGAGAGGGAAAACAACTTCTTACTGATGCCTGTTGTAAAACTATTGGCTGCAGGTTCTTAAACTATGAACCAAACTGATGAAGGGATAAAAAAGCACAGTTTTACTGCTTTAGTTTCTTGCCATTTTTCCATGATGGGAATGCAGGTTTTCTAAAGCATAACCTGTGGTACAGAAGTTATAGCAAACAAACAAATAAATAACAATGCAGATGAATATACAAAATTGACTCAGTCAGATTCCTGAGCTCCTAGTACTTAATCTTCTACTGTAACACAGCTGAATTGGCAGAAGTGCAAATACATTTGGAAAGTTCAAGCATTTTTAATCCTGCTGCAAAAATTGAGCTATTAATTCTAAATTACAGGGAAAAAGCACTGTTTTATCAGAAGCAGCATTAGCACTTTCCCTACAGAAAACATTCTACCTAGTATCATTTTAGTGGCCCTAATTAATTTAGTCAAAGGAGTAATAAAATTAACTTAAGCACCAACAGTTAGATGCCTGCACAAAGGGAATTTGGAACCAAAATATTTTTGATCTTTCAAGATGCCTTTGTAACTCCAGGTGTTTTTCTGTTTCCAGGGGAAATGCTATAAGTATGGAAACATAAATGGCACCAGGCCTAACTGCACCTTTCCTATGTACAGACCAAAGACTTCTTTTTGCCTTCCTGGAGGGCTGGGAAGTCAGTCACAACCATGTAACGTACTCATGGGGATGGCTTGTACCTGGAGAGTAGGCAAAACTCATCCTTACCCTGCCCTGCACCTCCACAGTGCCCACCCAGGGAGATGTTTCAAATTGTCTCACTCCCCTCATCAGACTTCATTAACCAGGTCCAAATGCTCCAGTCTTTCTTTAGTGGAAGCTTCTTCTAGATACAAGGCAGCCTTCTCAGAGCTGAAGTTATTGAGGCAGAACAGAGACCAATGACCATTTCACCTTCCTTGATTGATTTTCTCAGCAGTTACAGAAATGAAGGTCCTGAGAGCTCTGAAGGATAGCAAGGTCTTTACATCATTCTTCGGTGAACCGTCAGTCTTTCCCCTTGCTTTTTAGCTCTCCATTGACTTCTAATAACCTTTCTGAGACACCAATTTATTCCATTAGAACAGGAACTTTCCACATGAGAGTTTCACAGTACTTGGGGTACAAGTTAAAGATAAGTTTATACTTCTGATTTCAGAGGATACAGTGATAGAGGAAACCTCCTTGAGTTTTCCAGACAACCAGACTTAATCTACTTCCCTCCAGAAATTCTTCCTGTTCAAGATTTCGAAATTGGAAGCTTTGTTACAAATGTAATTTTTGTGCATATTTTTAACATCATTTAAGGCAGCTGTGATAACTTCTTTTAATAACATTTTGTATGATTAGCTCTTCACTGCTGGCCCAGATGACCCATCATTTTTTGCCTTCAAAACTTTTTGTTAAAGAAAACTCATTAAATGCAATATGCAGAAACATCTGGGCCTTTTTTTTCTCTCTTGACGTAAGTCCAGGTATCTTTTATTCACTACAGTAATAAAAGCAAATCTTCATCTGAATGTAAATCTGATGCGGGGGTTTTAGAAAAATCTGGCATGATACCAGTCTTTCCTTAAAATAAGTTTTGGTATAAACTAGTTCCACTTTATCTGTGTTATTGCCTCATTTTTTTTTCTTTACTCTGTCACACTGCTAATGTACAGTGCAACTACACTGCCTTTATGTTTATTTATGGGTTTCTGAAGAAAGCCTCTACCTGCTTCCCATCAGAATTGCTATTGCTCTATTTTTCTTTTATAGCTGTTACAGCAGTTTAATGTCCTGTACGATTCTCCGCTTTGTTGTCCAGGCTTTTTGGATTAATCTAGGAACATTATTTCTATCAGAAATCATCCTATTTTCTACATGAATTAAATTCAGTAACTTCCATAAGATGCATTGACTTATACAATAATTTATTTTTATATTATTACTTATTTTTGTTGTGCGTGTGTGTGTGTGTGTGTGTGTGTGTGTGTGTGTGTATGTGTGTGTGTGTGTGTGTATTTCATTTTGTGGGGAAATTTTTTTTATCCTCCTGTCTTCTGTGTCTTCTTATCCATTATTACAGTCTTGTTTACCTGGCTTTTCTTATCTCTGTGTATTGAAAGCAGATGTGAATTATGCCCCAATGATATTCTTAATTTCTGTGTTTTCTTATAATACCTGCCTACACTCAGGTTGTAAAATCTCAGTGCTCCAATAGAAGTCATCTGATTAGAAGGTGCAGAGATCCTTTTTCTGTTGCAAAGGCCCTGATACACCTTTAGGACTCAGACCCTTCAGGGACTTATGCAATGTTGCATGCCCAAAACCCTCTGGTTTTGGCCTGTTGTTTAGCCTCTTCCTAATATTGGTCTGTGAAGAAGACCTTCCATACAACTTAAATATCTTTAGCGTTACCTTGATGGAATAGGCAGTAATGTGGTTTTAATAATCATCAAATGTGAGAAATGTCTCATTTGCCAGTTCCCTGTGTTTACCCCTATAGCCAAGAAATTGGATGATACAATAAATACTTATGAAATACAAATATTAATTGGTCACTTACTATATTTAGAGAAAGAACTACATACATAAAAGAAAATCTGTATGTTAGATCATCTCTAAAAGGTTTCTTTCTTTCTTTCTTTGGCTATACAAGCTGTCAAGACGGTTAGATGGACTTGCACACACAGGGATTTATTACACAAATTATTTCTCCAACAATATTATACTCACCAAAGAGAGCCCTTATTTTGAAGATACATATTACCTGATGTGCCATCAATTTCCCATGAGTTTCTCTTTAGATTCAGACATTCAGGATGTAAATTCATATCTGAAGAATTAATCTGAACTCCAGCTTGGCTTGGATTCTTGTCGGAATAAACTACTGAAAATGATTTATTGAGCTAACCAATTTTCATGAAGATTTATGCTCTTTGGCTATAATATCTAAAGCCACTGATTATCTTGGGTTCAGGCTGACTATCCTAGCTCATAATTAATCACAAATATACAAATCACTATGGAAATGCTCTTTTCCCCTAAGTGAGTGGGAATCAATAGGCAAAAAAAATCTTCATCATCATCATCATCATCATCATCATCATCATCATCATCATCATTCAGTATGTCCCCAAATTTTATTTCTAACAAACCTCCTTATTCTCCTTACTCTTTTTTTGCTTATTCAATTCCCCTGAAGCCACTTTGGACCTCACTCATTCTAATATCCACTCCAAACATTTGGGTGAAATATTTTGTCCAGAAAGGGTGTTTGGAGCTCATTTAACCCTGCTCAAAGTAAGCTCAGTTTCAAAACTTGATCAGAATAATTTTGAAGCAATTGTGAAGATTTCCAAGCATGTAGATCCTGAAAACTCTCTGAGCTCTTGTACCAGAGCTTGGTTACTCTCACCATGAACATGCTACACTTGGTGACAGTTTGAAGAGAAGTCTGGTTCTGTCTTTTAGGCAGTTGAAAGCAGTAACTTGAACGAACTCCTCCCCCCGCAATCATTGCTTTCTTTTCTCCAGGCTGAACAAATAATTTCCATTTGGTCTTTGCATGTCATGTGCTGTAGTCTTTCAGGTGGGAAGATCCAAAGCTGGAGGCTGTTTTGGATGGAGCTTCACAAGACCAAAACAAAAGGAGATAACTACTCATACTCTCTGGATACTTTTGCTGCCCAGAGTGCTGTTATTCTTTACTACCATTAGGATGCACTGCTTCCCCGTGTTCAATTTTCTGTCCACCATGCCCTTTGGCAGAGCTGATTTCTAACCAGTCACCTCCAGCTTGGGGTTAATGTCAGCTCAGGCTCAGGACTCTGCCTTTGCTTTTGCTTTCCTTCACCTTCATGGGTCAGCTCTTCGTCCATCTGTCAAAGTCCCCTGCTTCCCCTCCAGTGCATCAACTGCTCCTCTCTGTTTGGTGTTCATTACAAGATGATCCTATCCCAAATGTATTTGGCAGTATCAGCCCTTGTACTGAGCAATGGGGAGAGTCAGTTTTAATCATATGCCTGTTAGATTCTGCACTGTTGACTGCAATACCTTGAGCGCAATGGTCCAGCCAATTTTTCCCTCACCTTGAAGTTTGCCCTTCGTGTCCTCACCCATTCAGCGTGCCTACAAGTGCTGTGGGAGACTGTGTCCAAGGCCTTGCTAAAGTCAAGGTAAATGACACAGACCACTTTCCCTTTGTCTGCAGAGCCAGTCATTTCATCATGGAAGGCAATCAAGATTAATTAGGATAATTAAGGATAATTATAGATAAAGGATAATTATAGAATTTCTCCTACCTTCCATCAACTTCAGAGGTACATTTTATATCCTTACTTTTGTGGCTGCAGTGCTATTCCAGATTCTCTGTCTTCCCTGGTGACAGACTTATTAATTTCTCCTTCTAATTAGTCCCCAGTTGCATAGATTTGACTCCCTTCATGAATCTCAGGTAGTCTCTTCCTGCTTCATCACTTCTTTTCCCTTGAAAACTCTGTATATCAACCACATTTCTCTTTGGGCTTCTGTCTCTAACTGTATCTGTCTCCTGTTCTCCTCTTGAGACCCCAGTTATTTCATTAGTGGTGCTGCAGCTTCTGCTGGGCTTTTCATTATACTTCAGAGCTTCAAAGCTGTTTATATAGAAATACATTTCATAACTTGCTTGTATTTACCCTTGAGTAGATTACTGGCACAAATATTGCTATCTGTGAACTTGGCATGGAGCTACGCACTAGCTTAATCATAGCTATTAGATATTTCAAAAATATACTTTGATTTACACAGAGTAGAACATGCTTTACATAGCTTACTGATAGGTAGGCTAACATTTAAAATCTGTACACAAATTTAATGTGCAAAAGATGGGACTGTGCACAAGTTGAAATGCTCTATAGATTTGTAGTAGGGAAAAATGGATATCTTCATCTGCAATTTCAGTTGGTGGATGCACAATTTATATGCAAAAGATGCAGATGTGGCTTTAAAAGAAAATAGTAACCTGCTGTATATCTTGGAGTTTTGGCAGGCTTTGATTTGCACCCAGGTAATTGTCTTATTCTGCAGATCTGAAGGATCATTTATAAAGCTTTTAGATGGTGACCACAGCAGTATTTAGGTGTAAAAGAGATTATTGTAGCAAATGAATCTTGTCTACAAAATAGCAGAAGAAAATTTGTATGGCATTCAGTTAAAAGCACAATGACGTTTATCATTTTTCTTGCCTCAGAATTTTTGGCTGTAACTCTTCTGGCTCACACAGTTGCAAAAGAAAAAAAGGATACATGCTCCCCTACCACTTATCCAGAACCAAGAAATTATGTTTTAGAAGGAACCATTTAAAGGACGACTAATTTCACTGCAAGCAGCTAGGCCTCCAGCAGTTCAGCATGACTTGCTGCAGTGACATCTGCAAATATGTATCATTGCCGCAGTGTGCCTCCTAGCGTTTCCTGTAATTCTGTGTCAGAAACCACATTACCTACTGCCTGCTGCGTTCCATACTGTACTCCAGTGCTTGCTGATGTAATGGACGTATTATACTCACCGAAACAGTCTGCCTGGGAAGATAGGTAGACACTTCTCTCCATGTAGCTGCAAATGCAAACAGCTCAGACTTAACTGCTCAGACTGTGGTTTATCTACATAAGAATGTCTAATCGAGAGAAGTGAAGAGATTTTGACTGATGTATGTAAATGTATTTCTTGAGACACAAATACATCATGTCATGTATGGCATTCTCATTGTCCAGTATATTACTTTTGAAATAGATAACTTATTTTGTCCTGACTGATGACTTATTTCAGCAAAATTATCTTTTTCCACATGTAAGTGGATTATGATAAATGGATAGAAAGTGCTGTGCTTACCTCATGGGTTACTTTTCAAGTTACTTGGTACTCCCATTGAGCATTCTTGTTCTTGGAGCTGACAGCATCTGAAGAGTGGGTGGCAGAGATCCTACTGTGGGTACCTAGCATTTCATTCTCTCTATTTAAGACAGTATCTGTGGGACCAAAGTGTTTGTGTCTGTACTGGGAGAAAGGCATTCTAGTCCCTGCTGTTGATGTGTACCTGGCAGAGCCCATGCAGGGCCAGAACTGACGTCCACCCATCCCACTGAATGCCAAACCCAGACATACAATAAATGAAACACACTGGAAACAGCTAAAAGACAGCTAAATACAGCTAAAAGGCAGAAAGGTTCCTATGGAAGTGTTGCTAAGCTGAAACTCTACAAGGTATGATGGAATGCAAATAATTTTCTGTGTTTTAGAGGACACATTAAGCACAGTTTGGAAAGGAATCATAAAATCAAAGAATTCTAGTAGACCAGTTGCATAAAGACATTTAATTTAGTGCTTTTTCCATACACACAAACTGCCTTCTTTTTTACCAGATTAAATAAAAATTTTTTCCCTAGCAAGACCTCTTTTTTTTTTTTTTTGTTTTAATTGAACTTTTACACCCCTAACTAACCATTTTCTCACCTCATTTTTTACTTTCTCCTGTGCTTTTACACCAAAGAAAGACTGAATAATAAGTTTCCTCTTTTTTTTAAAAGAAGAAACTCACCCTGGTACAGGCTTAGCCTGAACAAGAATGTCGGTCAGAACAAAATGGTTTGTTCAAAGTTATGAGCATCTGAAAGCAAGGTTATATACTGGGAAATACTGAAGAAGTTTAACAGTAAGTTTGTTTCCAGTACTACTTGGTGCATGTAGTTAAAACTAGGTGAGGAAAAGAAATAACTGAAAACCCAACCAATCAAACTTAAACAGTGTCAGTCTTACACTTTCAACACACCATGCCCACTTTTCCTGTCGCTATTGTCAGTGCTTTTTCTGCTAATGCTAGAAAATCACGGGATTCAGATTCAGAGGAAATAGTGGTGTAGCTGTCCATCAAAGAAAAGGAGGAATTGGTTATTTATAACAAGTGAGAAGGCCAATCTGAAAGACGTTCAAGAGTCCTCTGACTTTTAATCTGTGGCAGTATGTCATCAGTCTGAGGCTGAAATCTTTGAATGTCCAAGAGGAATAGTATGAATATTTCTCTGATATTGGATAATTAGGCCAAGATCCTTCCAAATACATTCCTAGATATATTTGGAAGACAGAGAGGTAGGAACAACAACAACAATGTGTGTACACGTGACTATTCTCAAACTAACCGAATCTGCATTTTAACATGTTGGCATAAACTGTAGATCTAAACAAAAGTGGAAAACAATGTCTGAGAAGTCTGAGAAGAAAAGAGTGCAAGAAATGGTGGAAACGTTGCTGAATACAGGAATAGAAAACATGTCATTGATGTAACCAGATAGAAGGAAATTAATTTATTTTTCCTTTTTTTTTGGTAACAGAATTTTGTATAGGATCACCAAGGCCTTTTTTTTGTTGTTGGAGACACATTTCAGGAGTAATTTAGAGCTGTTCAAATTTAGACTGAAAACTCAGGTCAGGTAGCAAAATAGAAGATATTTATTTTTCTTTTGGATTGCTGATTTAGTAATTGACTCAACCAAGAAGTCCACTTTAATAATATAGGAACACCACATGAATTGAACTTTACAAATCAGTTGCAAACAGTACCTCTGAAACCATACCACTTACAAACGACAGGAAGGACTTGTGTTTTGAAAACACAGATTTTTCAAGTAAGAGCAGGGCTTAGGTTGAGGACTTTGACCTCTCACTCTGATTCGAGGTAATTTTCACATGAGAGACATTGTAGAGCTGCAATGGATGGCTGCAGTCTGCTTCACTGGACCTTTGATTACTGCTTGATTTCTCAGTATTGAAGAGCTAAACCTAAAACATATTGCCATTATTACTCGGTGTGCTTCTACTGATATGGGGAAATATTTATTTATTGATTTATTTATGCTAGCTATGCTACAGTAGAAGTAGGATGGCAAGGGTTATATTTTGTTCACCGTTAGAAATGAAAGATATTGGAAGTCTGGAGGAGGAGTGACTTAGAAACTTCCAGACAGTCTTCCTAAAGAAGAGAGTAATCTTTACAGAAACAGCTACTCTGACTTTTGCATTTCTAAAGTGAGGAGAGAAAAAAATGCTCGTTCTATTAGGTTGTGAGCAATAGGTTTTACCTGGATACTTTGCAATCTTTTGGGATTTTCTAGTTAATAGGATTTATGCTTCCTTCTTTGCAAGATTTATGTTTCTCTTATGCTAAGAGATACCGTATTTCAGTGCTGTGAGACCTAGAATGATGTCTTACTGCAGCAATGAATCTATGCAGATGACTGCGAGAGGAGAAACACAGAGACAGTTAATTCATTTTGTAACCTATATATAATTTTACGTATCAGCCTGAATCTGTACCTATTTAATAGTATCATTTGCATTTACCATTTCATATGTGTGCTTCATTACATTGGCATTTAGATTGATTTACATGACTGCAGCCATATGAACAGATGTTTTTGAATCTCAGGCTCCCTGTGGCTTTTTCAATACCTGTTTGCTTTGATTCTTTTTATTACAGTGGTTAAGAGGTGACACTGAAAAAGAGAGAGAAAAAAGTCTGGAATGTACTTAGGACCTGATAAGAAATTGTAATCAGGGACACATTCTTTCTACCTCCATAATCCACAACAGAAAAAGACAAATTATAAGTGTCACTACTCCAGCTGACAAAATGCATGTAAGATTAATAAAAGTGGGACTACTGATGAACTGGATCACTCCCTGAATGATGATATAAAAAGTCTCAACAAATACCAGAGTACTATTTATTAAACATGTTTAGGGGCCTGATCTTGGTATTTGGCCTCTTCTGTTGAATACCCTTTAAAGGATTCAAATTCTGTTGCAAGCTGATTTAAAATAGCACTGTAGTTATAAAATTAACTTCTTCATAACATTGCTCTTGAGAATTAGGCTTCATTTGCCAAGATAAAAAAGTCACAAATGTTGATGCATCATTATCTGAAGTGTAACGCACACTTAGTTTTTATGTGGAAGAACAGCTTTAAAGAGCCAATTTGAGAAGTTGGATGAAACCACACCAGTAATAAATATGGATTATTTGCAGTTGAAATTGGTTTTAAATTGCCTCCTTCAGTTTTGTTTTTTTTTTTTTACAGACAAAAATGTTGCTTCTTTTAAGGAACAAGCACCATGTAGTATTGCTACTGAAAATGTAGAAAATAAAGAGATCAAATAAAAGTTCTCTTATGGGTTACTCCCTAGATATTACATGCCTAGTTTTTTCTTTTTATACAAAATATTTTTAAAACTTTTTTCAAAGCAAAAATGCCATTAAGTTACTAGAATATTTTGACTTATCAAAATTTCATATTTCAGTGGGAGTAATTCACCTGGAAAGATCATCTTCTTAACGCCTTGAAGTGAATGAATTTGTAGTCTATTTACATTGGAAAACGTGAACTATTTGAAATTACAAAAACCCAAAATGATCTAGATTTACTAAATTGAAATGAGGGTAGGCAACTTTTAACCCTTATTTTCTGTGGTCGAAAATGCATCTGATCTTGTACAAAATCTAACAAAGCAAAAAATCATGACCTCACAAGGTAATAAAGGCACTAGTACTTAATGGAATCCACTGGATCCTTACAAGATGAAAAGCTATGATCTTATTAAACATTTATCCTGCTATGTGCAGTCCTAATCTTAAATGTAACATGTAGCCTAAAGAGTAAAACTGAGCTAGAGACCACTTCCATGAGAGAACTAGGAGCCACATTTATTGTTTTAGATATTTTAGGCTTGGTGAATAAAAATGGATGCTTTCAGGCCCTCTCACTTGTAGCTCTAGTTTCATTTCTGTGCTCAGTGGGGGCTTTTGTTGAGAGAAGACCACTTTGGTCTTAAACCAGTTCTCAATGTGGTTCAGTGAAATGGTGAAGCCTCTGTGAGGCTCCTGATCCTATACCTAATCAAATCTTACTTGTAGCCAAAAACCTCTACAAAGAACAGAATAATGTGTAAATTATTATTTTTTTCTAGAACAATTCCTTACTCTGAACTCTGGGAGTCTACCCTGTCCCAGGCAATCCCAGATGTGTAAAAAGTCCTTGTTTCCAACCCGCCTGCTGAAGAATCAGTCTGGAGTCTCCGGCTGCTGTTTTCAAGGTTGTTTATTCTTATCTTATCTAATACAGTTTCTTTCTGCCCTGCTGCAAACTGCCCAGCAAGAGAGTTTGAGGCACTCTGCCTGCCCCCGAGCCCGAGCTGTCTTTTTATACTATCAACTACGTATTTAATATTTACTGCTGATTTCCAATCTGTGACCCTTACATTACATTGCTCAGTTTTCTGACAAACCAATCCAGAAATGCCACCCTGGCTCAAAGATGGATGGCAAGAAGGAGAAGAAGAAATAACATACCACGTGTAAAAATCCTCCATCTTGTCTCTCAGACCCCCCTGTACAAAACCCCAAACTTTTTTCTTTTAATCTATAATTACTACCATTTTACTATTTAAACTTTGGTGACTTGCAGTTCTTCATATAAAGTTGTTAATTTGTTCCATAGATCAAAATCAAAACCACAGGCACTCTTGGTAGCAAGCCAAGGTCTCTGACCCTCCTGCCAGGGCTGAAAAGCCTCCTGGACAGGGTTTGGGTCATTCAGGAATGTCATAGGAACCCCCTGGGTTCTGACATGAACTAACACTCCTCTCAAGATGTATATACATAGTTTCATTGGATTAAACTCTTCCTCCATTTTACATTAACATCTAATGCCAATTTAATCTTCTTTAGCTGCTCTCTTTCCTAACCGTACTTGCAATACCAAGCCTAACCTGGACAAAACCCACAGATTTGTTTTTCTTCTCTTCAGCACAACCTTTTAATCTCCACTGGCAGAGCTTTTGCACCCAGCAGGCTGTGTAGTTCTGCAGCTTCTGCTGTCTCTGATGAAACTTACTCTCACTTACTGCTCATAAATATCAGTCCAGAAAACCATTTTTCTGGAAAACAGAAAATTAAGATTTTTTTTTCCTGGAACCAGCCTTCCTCCTTCTAAAGGGAGACCTGACAACAGGAGACATCAGTAAGAGTTGTTAAGTTCCTGTACTCAAAGATCCTTATTCTAAATTTAACTAGAATCTCCTCTATGGACCATATTAAAATACAAACTCTTTCCTTTCCAGAAATTGCCTTCTTGCTCACTCAGAGCTTTTATGAATATTTAAACCTGGTGTTTTTAATTGTACCTTTCCACAGCCCAAAAGCTAAGCCTTCATCAACATTCAGGAAAAGAAAACCCAAAACATTTAAAAGGCTCATTTTTGGATTTCTGAAGCCTTCATTCTAGACTGGTATCATTTATAGGTTCAAATACTGAAACTGTGTCTTCAAGATTTGCTTTTATTAAGAGCTTCCAACTCACTAAGGAATAAATCTGTGTCCATATGCTCATGACCTTCACAGGATCTTAAATAAATCTAACTTCGGTTTGTCCAATCCATGATCTTAGCCACAGTTATGACCCCATTCCTAGGTTTTCAAATAGAACAGAGAGTTGGGCAGGGAAAAAAAAAAGATTAAATTCTCTATTTTGGCCACAGTAGAACAAAATGTCTCAGTGAGTCCTGGAGGATAAAGAAACATGAATTTATATTCATGGCTTCAGGCCCTGTTCCCAGGGAAGTTAGAAAGAACCACAGTTCTACTCATATGCTAATAAGTTTGACATGTTTACAAGAACAGAGCCAACAACAAAAAACTTCCAACGTGAAAAGAAGCTTTCTTCTGGGTTGGCTCCCTGAAACCTTCTGCCATGCAGTGTTCTGTAAACATCAGCAGATTCAATTCCCTGGGTTTGTGCTTCTTGGTGGCAGATCCATATATAAGGAAAAGCAAACCAGAAACTATTGATTTACAACTCAGGTATTGGAGGATGCCTTAGTAAAATCTCCTTTCCATGCTTTATTCTCAGAAACTTAAACAGAACTCAAGAAAAAGAGAACAGTAGGGTTCATCTCTACTTCATCAAAAGAAAATGGGAATAGTTTCTCAAATAAGATGGCTGAACCTCCCAAAAAGACTGAATCGTAAGAGAAAAAAGTTGTAAGAACAGTTTGATAATATACACATTTATAGGACTAGAGGGGAATTTTCTGGCACTGATGTTTGTCATAGGCCAGAGAAAGTCCATTCACTCTCTTTTCTACCCTACCAGTGCTAGAGTTTAAAAATATCCCCAAGACATGAGCCACAAAAAATTGAGCAATTCTTTACATCTGGCATGGAGCCTCATCCTAGGTCACAGAATCCTCATAAACTGTGCAGTTATAATAGTCTGCATCTGAGAATAGCAGGATATTAGAGAAACTGTTGTCCTTGGTTACCCTTGTTGGACTAGAAGAAAAATATTAGCCATATTCTGGAATGGCTTCCAGGAGTTCTGTCATGTACCTGCAGCACCACTTAAAAACATACTGCATACCCTCCAAGAGATTTCAAAAATATATATAAATTAAACTTCCTTGGGTTTTAGTCTAGATAAACCAAGATAAAGGAACCAAGATAAAGGAATATTTCAGACACTATTGTAAGGTGATGCTTATTCATGATACAGCTATTGCTAAGCGTAGCATACTCCACAGGCTTCTACTTTTTCTCCTTCTCTTTGAGAGCAAAGCCATAATCATGGGGAAAAGAACAGGGGAAGAAATTGTCACACAGACTTTGGTAATCCTAAGTGTAGCTTCAGACCCCAACCTAGACCAAACAAAAAACTAGAGACTTCAGTAAAAATATGAACTGATCTTTCTCCCTGACTTATAGATGCAGGATTTCAGGCTGGTGCAGAGTAGTGCTTCTCTATAAATCTAGCATTAATCAGCAGCTATGTGCCTGTTCCCTACAGTCCATCTGCAATTTTAAACTTTCCTGTTATGCTGTGCTTAAGAATGGAAATACTCAGTTCTTGGGAAGTGAATTAAATAGGAATTATTTTTGTGTTGTAGCACTAGGCCACATTTTATGTTCCTGAGCCTTGAAAGGTCCAGTAATAGAGTAGGTACTTCATTCCTTCTCCTTTCTAATCCTAACCCCAACTATAAATTTAGCAAAGGGAGCCATCTTGGGAAGAATCACTCACACTGACTCACCTTTTACCATAAGTTTACAGAAGTTCTATACGAGGAAGAAAATGAAATAGGAGCTACTTTCCAGCTCTGACATCTTTTATCCATTTGCACCACTGCCAAGATTAGGGGGGGAAAAGAAACTTAGAAGTCACTGCCTTCTTCCTGAATCATTCTTTACCATCTCTAAGCAAGTCCTGCAGAATCAGCAGGTTCTTGCTGTCCGTGACCCTGAGCATAAGACTTAAATCAGAGTTTAACAGTAAATCACAGTAAACTACCACTCTCTGCCTTGATTGAGGGGCTTTAGTCAGCAGTAATTGTAGCTTTTAACAGACTGTTCTGCTTAACCAAAACCCAAAGGCACCCAAACTTGCTCATCAAGTGTAAGTTTGAGGAAATAATGGCCCTACTAACTGATATAAGGGAGTTTTAATATTAATCCATAATAAATCAATGTCTTTGTCTAGTTTTGGCCCAGTCCTTACCCTGTTTTTAAGGGTAATGCTTAGTCAATGTTTTTATTAGATTAGATAAAAAAACCAGAAAGCATTCTCCCTTCCAGAATCATAATTCATCAATGACTGATTAACTTTGTGGGATTCAGAATTTCTCAAGACCTTCTCTGTAATCTTAATTTAGGCTTAATGAAAGATTCCTAGTTCAGGTATCGTAACTTAAAAATTGCTCTTCATTTATAAAAACAGCATTTTATAACTATATCCAGCACTCTTGTACATAAAGCAATTATTTGTGGTGCTGCAGCACAAATACGCAGGTTAACGTTAGTGAAGGGACTGAGAAAAACTCTTTCTTCTGTCTCCACGATTCATTCTGCTTCAGAACAAGCACACAGGCATGTTTGGCAGAGGAAAGCCCTTTGGCTATTGTCCACCACAACTTCCGTAGTCATAAGAAAACCCAGGGAACAATCTCTGGAAAGAAAAAAACATAAAGCATTTACTTTTTTCATATTCAACTTTCTAAAAAGTGTAAGTCATACAAGAAAGGAATATCTTATTTTTCTGAAGTTGTGGTGGACATAGGGACATAGTCCTTGGTGAAGGATAGGTTTCAGACGTCTTAGTCTAGCAGTCAGATTAAAATGTAAAAATCTTAGAAATTGCAGTTAGAAGTGTAATTCTTCTGGCTTTGAGGTTTATTTTTTTGCCATAGCAATATCTTTGGTGTGAAAGAGCACAATGCAATAAACAAAAATGCAATCGACCTGTCACCACCGTGAGTGCACTGCATGCCCCGATCAGTCTCAACAGAGGTCCTCAGCTTCCACCAATGGGCCAGGAGCCCTGTTTCAGCCCGTATTCTGGCTCCCTCTTCTGATCTGAGAGCTAAATTCTGGCTTCTGCTGTCCTGACTTGCTGGCTGTCCTCCTGAGCGGACCAGACTTTGCCCTGCCTGACGATTGCTGGGCTGCCAGCAGAGCCTATTTCTGTCAGCACCCCTGCCCTGCTTGAACATGACTGGGCTGGGCCCTGTTGGTGCAGTCACCCCTGACTCTTTGGCCTTTGGGAAACAGCTCTGCTCTTGCTGTCCCCTCCACTCTATGCTCAGCAGTCTTAATCTGAATTCTAATTCCTTCTCATCTCATCCTTGTTCAAGGTCAGTGAAGTCTCTGAGTAGATAAAAAAAGTTAAGGTCTCCTGCCGGTTATGAAGCTTTGTCTGCAAACCAAACACTTCAATCCCTTTAACCCAATCCATGGAGCATTTTTTTCTTCCTGAAGCCTTTTGCTGAAGTTCAGCAGGCCTTGAGGATAGCTCTTATAGGAATTATATGCTATATAATCTGTATTTACACTGTAATTGCAAATGGAGTTCTACCCCTAATGGTAATCCAAAAAGTGAGTGCTGAGTGAAGCAAATGGTAATTTTCTCCTTCTGAAGCTTGTCTTCATGCTGATTCAGGGAACCTGAAGGAGTTCTGCAAGGGGCTCTCTAAGTCTGGGCTGCTCCTTTGCCTGATGTCCCTCTGCATTCTGCCCTCAGTTAACAGCAATCTAGTCTGAAAAAAAAAACAACCCAGAAGAGTAATTAGCTTTCCTCATTTGCCTAGTGCATGTTTTTCAATGCAGTATTAACTGTGCAGAATCTACTTTATATAACCCTGTGTTTAACCACAGCACAAACTTCAAGTTAATAATATACCTTAACAGTAATAGTTAATCATAATAGCTAAAAATAATTTTGCAAAATTCGGGTGTGTGATCCAGGTCTCAATTTTGAGACATGCCACTGTGTGACCTTGTCTCAACTTTATTGAAAACAAAAAATGAACCTTTTGTGAGAGTGTGTCTGCTCTGCAAGGTAACAAAAGCAAAAACCAAGTCAGAAGTGAAATCACTTGAATCAATAATAGCAGTAGCTCAAGAGAAAAATACTGGCCTGAAGGAAAGATATAAAATTCTGAGACAAATCATAAAGAGCAGAAGAATGGCAATTTAGCAAGATCAAGGATCATTGTGCTATAGGCAGTAACTTGACCTTATACTTGCCATCTCGCTGATGGTTGCTGGTCAGCAAAGAGCCATTGGTGCCTGCTTATGTACTGTGAGTATTACCTCTAGTTCCAATTATTTTCCATGTATAGAAGATAAGTCTCTTGTACTCATTATTTTTGTATAATCATACTTACAGATCCCCTTCTTTAACACTGTTAAAGGTGCTCAGATACAGGGGGTCTTCTAAATAAAGAGTTATAAGTCTTCTGAATACTAATCAGGACACCAACTGTAGGAAAAACACAGAATATACTGTAAGCTGTTCCTCTCTGTAGTATCAGTACCAGTCTTTTGTTAAAAAGAGTTTGCAGGAACTCAAAATAGAGCCTTTCTGTCTATAAAATTCAAGTTTATGACAGCTTGCAGTTAAAATGAGGGACCTAGTTATCCTGTTAGGCATTAGAGAAAAATAATGACTAATCTTCTTTTCTGGAATTTAACACTTTCCTGTCTCAGGGATGTTGCATGGGCAAGTAACAAACAAGGTTCTTCAGCCCCTGAATTCCTAATCCTAATCCTAGAAGCAGCTCTTTGTTGATCTTTAAGACTTTGCAAGACCCAGCATTAAGTATTTCAATTCTTAGACTACTGGTATAGAGTAAGTCACTCTCACAGGATTTGCAGCAAGGTCACAGGACAATTTCTTTAGTACAGCAGGCAGAAGATAATACCACAGGGCTTCTGATATGACACTAAGTGCCTGTGCTCATTCATCTGATCTCTAACACAGCAGGCTTTAGCCCTTATCCAGACTGCATCCTAACCTGTTTAACTTCAGCTCGGCCACTCAGCTGAGAACTAAAGCCTTCCCTCCATGCAGTGTGACAGCAAGTGAGTCTCCTGAACCTCTGAAAGCTCAGAGTGCTATGGAAAGGGGTTGCTGGTTCTGTCAGAGCAGATATTGTTTACAGACAAAACTCAGCAGTTTTGAAGTTAGGTGGTAAATTCCAACCCAATACCTGATTAGTTTTGAATTTCATGCCTTTTGAAACTCTTCTTACATTTCTTTTGTAGATCTTCTGGGTTTGTCACATCAAACATTGACATGAAAGCCTTGTCACATCATTCAAACTTGCAAAATTCAAAATGGTGAAGCATCTCTCCTTTTATCAGATCAGTGGCATTAAGCTCTTCATGAAATAGCTCCACATGTTGGGCTAATATGGTGTTATCCCGATTTTATTGTGATTTCAACAAATCACCAAAAAAAAAAATCTATTATTTGTACAAACTATAGCTGGGTCTCATATTTTCAGGATATTTTCTGATATTTTCTTATTTATAAGTTACACATGCTGGACAAAAGAAGGTAATTCAGTGACACTGTAGTGAATGCCAATTGAGTGCCGCTGAAATTCCAACACTTTCCCTGGGCTAGAGATATTATTACACTGTTTAAGGTATTTTATTTGAGAAAGAGGTTTGGAATAAGAATAGTTCAGGATGAAAAATGTGTATTTTCTGCCATTAGGGTCTCAAAGGATACAGCCACACAATATTCTGTAGTTACTATGATTTTCATATGTGATCACTTTGTTGATATGCCTATTGATTTCCTGTTCAGAAATGTCTAAGCAAATGTGTTTTTATTTGCACAGCTGTTAGGGACACAACAATTTTTTAGTATATCAATTATTATTCTAGTCTAAACAAATGTAGTTGTTTATAAATACATTTATTTCCCATTTTTTCTATTTCTGTAAAGAAAAATGTAAATCCTCATAACTAAAGGGTGCAAATATTCACATGTAACTCTAGTGACTTGTTATCCATCATAAACAGTAAATAGCTGAAGTGAGCACTTAGTGAACATCTTGAATTTTTTAGTGGTTAGAGACTTTATTGAGAGACATGGGGCAATAATTCAAAGTGACTGAAACATGAATTAATCTTATTGTTGCTCGACAATAGAATAAAAATCTTTTTAGGGCAAGAACCATCTTTTTGTTCTCTGCTAGTACACCATCTAGTGCAATGACAGGCACTCAGGGCTCTGAGGTGCTTTTAAATAATAAATGGTAATCATAATAATCTTCCAATAGATGTAGTAGACTTAATAAACCATTTTCAATGCAAACTCTAATTTAGAGATGTCATTATTGCATACACTTTGAAAAGTCTATTGAGGGAATGTTGAGTGACTAAGTCTAGGAAAAATTTGAACATTTAATTAAATTTTATTGGCTTCTCATTCTTGACAGTGATTTTTATGGCAATGCAGTGTCTAAGAAGAGGGTGGCATATCCCCCAAAGAGACACAACAATGAATTCTGTGTGTCAGTAAGGGGTTCTTTGAGAGAGTTAATCAACACAGCTGTGAGGAATGGAGGGTTCTTTTTCACTGAAATAAGGCCCACTTCTTGGAGTGTGGTCGAGGCAATCCGAACTGTAAGTGCAGTAATTCTATAATGATTTTCCTGCATCATGGAGATTAGGTACTACAATATTAATGAATTTTGATGAATGGTGGAAAAAACAGTACTGAAAAATTAAAACCTTAACCCTTTGGTAGAAAAATTAATTCCTTGATAAACAAATAGGGATAGATATACGCTGCTGTATATATAAAAGAGTGAATGTTTATGTGTATATAAAACGAGTACATATACACATGAGATACACATTCTATCATTCATTCTCTCTCATAATCTCCAGTTCTAAAACACCAAGAACAAAGGTGATTATCTGAAACTGATTTGTAATTTGTTTTTTTTAAATTATAAAGACTGCTTCAGAACACAAGCTATCATAGAATCAAATGGTGGTTTGAATTGAAAGAAACATTTAAAGATCATCTAGTCCAACCCCTCTGTCATGGGCAGGGCCATCTTCCACTAGACCAGGTTGCTCAAAGTTCCATTGAACCTGGCCTTGAACAATCCCAGGGAAGAGGCATCCACAGCTACTCTGGACAACTATGCCAGGATCTCACTCTCAGCATAAAATATTACTTCCTAATACCCAATCTAAATATTTCAGTTTAAAAACACTGCCTCTTTCTGTCAGTAAAGATCTTGATAAAAAGTTCTTTGTCTTTTATACCTCTTTTAGGTACTGGAAGGCTGTTGTATAGTCTCCACAGAGCTTTCTTTTCTATGGGCAGAACTGCTGAGCCTTCTCCACTCTGAACATTCCCAACTCCCTCAGCCTTTCCTCATCGAAGAGATGCTTAATTACCTTTGTTGACAGTGTCTTCATCATATTTGTCCACCAGGGCCACCAGGTCCTTCTCTGCCAACCTTCTTTCCACCTCATTGAACAAATGCTTCAGTAACACCAGGTCAGATTCTAAGCAGTAAAGATATACCTTTTAATAATATTGCTAGCAGCTCACTGGTGCTGCTGCCAAAACCCAAGTATGTAAAAAGATACAGCTTTCTAAATTTTAATGATTACTCCATGCTATGAAGAGGAAAATACAGTTGAAATGGCAACAGTTTAACCTGTGACCATGAAACTAATTGAATGTTAAACTGTGTGTACCAATCCACAGCTGGCAAAAAAACAAAAAAAACAAAAAAAAACAAAAAAC
>VXBU01019139.1:188552-207389 GCA_013400315.1 Bombycilla garrulus
AAAAAAACCCAACCCAAACAAAACAACGTAGAATTGTGGTATTTAATCACAGACTTGGCTTATAAATATGATGCTCTATTTCAGTTCTTATCTTTTCACAACTCTTGGTTAACAGAAACTGCTGTGAGAAATGACTGCTATTTGTTCTGGTCAGCCAGATGGCTGTGTAACTTTTTCCTGGATGTGGTCTGGTTGTAGAAAGTAGTTATTTTTGTCCAAAAAAGCTAGATCACTTTCTGCATGGGGTGGATGTCCACATAGTAAGAATCAGAAGGCTTCTATTTAGTGTGCCAGCACTTACCCACTTCAGTAATCTTACTGGATGAAATGGCAGCATGTGCAAGATTTACTGCACAAATAAGGGCTTTCATCTAAAAAGGACAAACACTTTCACAGGTGGAAAGCCTCACTTTGTTTTTCCTTCAACATGGACAGAAATTCAAGGATCTTGTTTTACTTAGCCAGTGTAGGCAGTGCAAACAGGAAAAGTAAGCAAAAACCAAACCAGTGATCAACTATTAGAACATAATTAGCAACCTAAGAGGTAGGGTTTGTTGAATAGCAATGGCTGAGCAAGGAAAGGGTAATGCTTCACTGCAGGGAAGGATTTACTGGTCCAGAAAAGCACTTCAGTAACCCTTTTTATTCACATTAAAGGAACAACAAATAATTAAGTTTCCAATATTCACTCAGTTGGCCGCCTTCCTGAAGTTTGACATTTTGCTAAAATAGAAGGGGAAAAAAAAAACTAAATCAGGATAAAACAGGGAAAAAGGGAAATATCTTTGGAGATCGAACACATCTTTCAAAATATTGCTTGTAAACAGGACATAACACACAGCATAAATTGAAGTAACACAGGCAACCCCATCTTTTCGTATTATTTGACCTCTGCTTTGGTACTGGCGGTAAATATTGTTAAAAGCAAAGCACACAAATTCCCTAAGAGTCACCTCTGAGTAATTTTCCAGCACTATTATGCAAATATTGGTTTCTGCTCATTGCAGTTTGTATTGGTGATATATGCAGGCTGAAGAACATCAGCGCTGAGTCACCTGCTTAAGAGTCCCACACTATAAATGTGATGGATTGTAACATTTTGCAGGGCACCAAAGGTAATTGAGTGGAGCCAATTAGGAAAGTAGGAGGGCTTAGTGAAGAAGAGATGAGCAATCTGTAAACTACTGTGACATCTTTTTTTTTGGCTACATTTTTCAAAACAGCTTAGTAGGCTATCTAACTTCAAAATTTAAGGCATAATTGGAAGCAGCTACTTTGAAAATTCTGGCCTTTATACTTATGAAAAAAATTGAAGGTCTGTTATTGTAGAGGGAGGAATGCAATTTTCAGAACAATGTAGGTTGTAAACAAATGCATTCCTTAGAAATGTGAGATGCTTTAAATGCTATTAAAAACAGCAGTTTATTCTATTCAGAATTTATTGAATGCAGAGTCATTCATTACAATAGTTGCCATATTTGCAAGTTAAAAGCAGTACTTCTTGCCTTGTTTTTAAGCAACTCCTTAAAATAAGTTACTTCTCTTTTGTTAGGCCATATTGTAACTGTGCTGTTGGTTTCCTCACTCTCCTGACCAAAATAATATGCCAGTTGCTTAAGCAGTCCTAGTTTTCCTCAGCATGTTTGTTTTTTGTAGGGACGGGAGCTGGAGTCAGTGATTCCTATGAGTCCCTTCCACCTCAGCATATTTTGTGATTCTGTATATTAATTGAGGAGACATGTCTGGGATCACCAAAAGAAAATGACTGACTGAACTCTCCAGAACTTTCCTTAAGGACTTCCTTAGCATGTTTCTAATTAGAGAAAAAAGATAACATGTGACAAAATGCTACATTCATCTTACGTTTTAGAGGCATTGCTTCACACCAGCTGATTTTCTAAGTTATAACTTTGAAAGACATGGTTTTAGCACTACCTTTTTCATAACACTTCAAATAAAGATTTAATTTTAAGAGAAATTGCAGCAAACCTTAGGAGATCTAGCTGACAAATTAACAAAAATAATAAAAGAGCCATAGTGGATAGCCACTACTGATTATAATAACTAGTACTTTTAAAATCTTAATGTGGACACAAAATGACACAGCACTCTGCTGCCCAAATAACAAGTTATCTGTCAAGGAGCCCTATGAGAATTGAATTGAGAGAAGAAAAACATTCTTTAGGCTGAAATAAAGAAGTAGTTTTATTCTAGGCACTAAGTACATCCCTTTTTAATTTACTTAAAGAAAATATTTAAGATATGAATGTTACCAGCAGAAGGGAGGTGCCTTGTCTTACTCTTTATACATGGAAGGTTTACTAGGTTCTTTGGTGCAAAACACATGAAGTAATGTGAAATATGGCATCTTAATACCTCACTTCAGAAAACTGCTAAAGTTATAATTTTAAGCACAGAAATAGTCTGCACTAATAACATTACACACATATACTCATCTTGATAACGGGGAAAAAATCCCCAACTCTGAGTACAGTCAGTCCTGGCATGACAGAACTTTTAGTACTCTGCTGAAAATATTATGTGCAAACTGAAAATCACAGTGCCTGTATGAGGGAAAAGCAGTTCAGAACAAACAGCCTTGCTGTACTTATTTATCAGTAATAGTATCTTCATTGAAAAATTCCTATGCCAACTCTGATTATGGCTTTACAGATTAGGTATATTGTAAAATAAGATTAGATCTGAGAATAATAATCAGCCTATGCATAAGAATTATTAGAGTGTGAAATTGTTTGTGAATAAAATTTCATCATATTCTCTGCTGCTCTAGGTGGACTTTTATTTCATAAATACCTGTCAGAAGAGAATTAGGCCGTATTTTTTTTCCTCTTATATATTTCAGCATTTAGCTCTTGATAATTTTAATGCTTGAATGGTAAAACCTTGCTCTGCATTATTATTACTATACTTGTTGCCACTGTTACTACAGCTATTACTATTATTTCTCATTGCATATTTCTTATTTTGTTACTGTATATATAAATATAATTTATACATATTAAACATATATATGTATAACTTGTCATCCACTCTATTAAAATAGTTATAGATATAATTCTTTTAGTGACAGAGTAAAAAAGCCAAGTATATAAGGATAGCTATTTTATAATATTTTCAAAATTTCAGTACAGAATTCTTGGAATTCACTGCAGGCTATTTTACAATTCCCATTACATTCAACCTGATAAAAAGGACTCTGTAAATTTAAATGACTTGCTGCCAAATCTATATCATCATTGTGTCCTTGACCGTTTTTACAAATCTGTGCTAAAGTAGAGTAGGTGCATATTGTCTGACTTTTCTAGATAAAGATGGAAATCTAAACAGTTCAAATGGGCAAAAAGTATCAGTCTTTGTACAGAGTGAACTTGCACTGCTATTAATTGAAGTTTGTTCTACACACAGACTGAAGGATTTAATCTCCTGTATTAAATATTCATTAATAGAAGCATATCTTTTTCCTTAACATTTCTCATTAATGTGAGAGAAGAGGAGGAGACATAATGCAAAACACCAGCTTCTGATTGAAGTCAAAGTAGTAGATAAGAAGCTAGACACTGGATTTCTGTCAGTGTTTGAACAAAATAAATAGAAAATTACGTCTCAGACAAAATTCTTGACTTGGAAATAGATAGTGGACTTTTACAATAGTTCTGCAGTGGCATATGACTTTATGCATGTGTAAGAAGACACAGTTGTTCAAAATTACCTTAGAACATTAGAAAACACAGTCCTCTATTGTTGCGGCGTGTGTTTTCATTTTATATTTTACAGTTCTATGTTTAATGGTTCATTCCTATGTTCCCCCCAAGTCTTCCCTACAGTTGGTTTGTCCCAAAATCATATCCTCCCCCTAGCTGTCCCTCATTTTATCCCCACCCTTTGTTCTAGCTCCTTCCCTGTCTATCATTGTAACCCTGCCCCTTGTTCTCGAACCTTACCTGCCTGTCTCGTCCTGAACCAATCCCGGATTGCAACATCCACTTGGAATTCCCCTAATCTTTGACACCCCCCCATTGGTCTTCGTGATCCTCCCTCCCTCCTACCCCAATTGGCCCTAAAGTTATGACCTAATCCCCTCACTCCTCCTCCAAAGATTCCTTACAGTTGATTGTGTCTGCCCGCCGGTTTTTGGTCATGTTTAACACCATGCACAGTGGTGCTTCGGGCTGTTCTGTACTTGGTTACTTCAGCTGTGATAGATCTACCCCGCTGGCACCTCAACTCAGAGCACCTCCTCCTTCCCCTTTACCTGGTTCCTGACAGCACCATTTGATCCGGCACTGTAGAGCAACTAAAGGTTCTGTCTTTGGTTCAGCTGTGCCAAGGCAGTTCCCCACACCTGGCACGGTGCCGGCGTGTTTCTCTGAGCTAACATAGGCTCTGATGGCTATGTCACCTCCCATCTTCTTTTCTCATATTTTCTTGCTGTAGTAGTATGATCTGTTAAAGTCTTACTTTAGACTAAATCACTGCTTGTGCACCAGTTCCCATGATCCTTTTGCTTTGTGAGACATATCACTATAGTTTGTCAAAGAACCTGTTTCCATTACTCCTTCCAGCCCCTACTACTGCAAGCCCAAAGGAAATGCAGTTGATGAGAAATTATTGTCAGGTGGGTGCTCAGCTGGATTTGTTCTTGGCCAATTTTGTTTTGCTTTTTTTGCTACTGACTTGGATAGTGGAAAGGACAGGACTTTAACTGTTATGTCTGACATCAAACTGGGAGGATTACCACCACATTCAAGGGCTGGTTCAGATTACATTTACCCTCTGACAAAAGATGAGTAGAAAGCTACACTTAATCAAGGCTAAATCAAATGCACAAAGGGGGAAGGATGGGTTAAGCCAATATTTGGGCAAAAGGTCTCTCACAAACTATGTACAAGTCAGTGCCATGGATTCAGAGTGTTATCTTTGTCTCAAACCTTCTTCATTGCTTTTTAAATAAAGCCCATGTCCCTCAAGCTGTGATGATTATTCAGTCTGCACAATTGCTTCATGCCCCTGAAGGAAAGTTGGAGGTAATCATGAAGTCAAAGCAATGCATCAGTGTGGTAATAAGGTGAGGATATGTGCTTATATTTTTGTGTTTTTCATCACATCCTAACTGTATTTTTCATTTGAAAAATGAAAATTAAACTTTTTCTGCAAATTGTTTTTTGATACCAAAACCAGGATAAATACAGATGAATATTGTCTGTATTTACTGCAGTGTACCCAGTGTACCCTATACTTTTCTAGACACTGAAGTCTACTCTTGTGCTTTTAAACTCCCTTATGCCAGTGTAGCTTCAATTAAAGTAAGAATGATTGCCTGACATGTCCCAAACCATGCCCTGGAACTGCATGGGAAGATAAGGTCATATGGGAACAAATTCTCCCTGTGACCAGGGAGCTAGCATTGCTATGTATTAGTACTGGTAATTGTGTCCAAGTGTTCAGCAGTATTCCTGATTCCTGCTACATTTAGAGGAGGACACTGCTCCTAACAAATGCAGATTCACATCCCACAAGAGGTGGGAAATGTAACTAGGGTTTACTGAGTACTCAGAGAAGATTCCCAGACCCTTGTGGTTTTGGGAAACAGGAATCTGTGAACTACTCTGAGAGGCTGGCAATGCAAATTGTCAAATGAGAGGAAAAAACATATTCTTTTAAGATACTAGTCAGATGCTACAGAAAACCATCCTAAAAATAAAATGAGGTAGGAATATTTTATAAGAGACCATGAATAACTTGGTAAGGGTTGGTAAGGCCTCAGAAAGACTATTTTTTCCCCCCTATTTGGTTAATGGTCTTAAAGTAAGATGTGAGTGAAATGCATTTGAGTCCAGGAGAGGGCCCAAAGACAGTACAGGGATTTAAAAGATATGATCTATGAGGAAAGCTTGAAATAAGAGTATTTGTTCAATCTAGGAAAGAGTAGGCTGAATCATGAAATTATTTTCTTGTGTTTAAGGGCTGTTATACAAAGGCAGTGAGCAATTTTTCTCTGTCTGCTGAGCAAGGACAAGATGGAATTAACTCCATTTGGATCAAGTATTATTTAAATTGACTACCAGGAAAAAATTGCTATTACAATACATTCAGTCAATTTAGAAAGTACCTTCTTCCTGGCTTTAAGAATTATAAGCTAACAGCTCTCTCATTCTTCCATTGATTTGGCCTCGTTTAATGTTGTAGCTGAATTTTTTCTTGGCCTCCCTTCTGGACAGTTGTATGTCTACAATTCCATGGTAAAAATGCCACATCCATTCCCATTCAGAAGGATGGGAATAGGGGATTTCTTCTCTCATTTTCCCTCTCCCCCACCCTTATATGGCTGTATGAGAAATCCTTGTGGAATTAGTGGCTTGCATAAGAACACTTATTCTCTCCAGACTGCAACAGATTGAAAGGAACCCTACTGCAATCATAGCACAGTCTATGCAGCAAGAGCAGTGCCTGAATCCCTGGGTAAATTCAGCTGAATTGCAGTTTGGACATGGAGGTAAATGTTGGCAGTTTGTTGCTGCTAATTTAGAAAGCATAAAACCTTTTGCTGCCTGATATTGTACAAGGTAAATTTCAGTCTAAAATACTTTCCAGAAAGGCTCTGTTGCTTGAGGTCTAATTCAGTACCAGGTCTGTAAGTGTAGTGAATGGTGTGTGCTAGTTTGAATCAGCTGAAGAGAGTCAGGCTTTCAGTTTTCTCATAATTTATTTTCAATTATGTCATGAGTTTTATACTTTCAGGTTGCCAGTATTAAGGGTCAAATATTATTTTGCTTAATAGGAACTTTTGCTCAAATTTTGCTTTTGTGGATGCATGAAAGGGGACAACAGTCAGTACTAGGTTTTCAAGTATAACAGGGATTTATTCATGGAGGCATTACTTTCAGAGGAAGAATTGTTATACCAAACTTTTCCAAAACTTCTGCAAAAGTTGCTGGTATTTTTAGTACTGTAACAAAGTACCAAACCAGGATTTTCAACAGTTTCTGGCCAAAGATGCTACATTCTTTATAATTAGACTGTGTCATTCTGGCTAACAAGTTTCTCTTTCCAGACCTTTATGTTTTGAAAGGATGGATAATGGCTTTGCTTTGACCTTATCAAACCATGGGTGATCTCGGCAACAGGTTGCTGCACTGATCGTCTGCACTCGTTTGTGCTTGGAAAGGCTGCAGAAAAAGAGAATCTCTGGAGTAAAAGCTTCCCTCTTTGCTGTCTCTCTTTGTTATTGTTGTTGTTATTGTTTTTGTTCAGATGGACTTCCACTCTGATACCAAGTTAATTTGTTGAGGTGCTGTTCATTCTGAGATAACTCACTGCCCCAGCTGCATTATCAAGCCACTGTTTTGACTGATAGTTTTCTGCTGTTCAAAGTACTCTCTAACAAGCTCTATCCTTTCATACACATCTGTAGTTTAAAGGTTTGGAGGAAACTCAAAAGGCTGATATTCTTCATAAAGCGCAGCAAATCTGAGCTATTCGTAGGAAAACACTGCATATCAATTATGGAAAATGTCAAAAGAAAAAAATTGAAACTACAGAGCTGTAAATACTTAGAGAAAATCACTGATCTCATCGACTGTTATGGTGCTTTAATGAGTCAGTACATAATGTAAGCAGAAATGTCTAATTTAACATTGTTTCATCAGGTTGTGGGAAGCCGTCCAGATGACATCATTAAAACACAGCGGTCCTTATCTGGCCTGAAGGTTAAATTCATCAATCACCTAAATTTGTGCCCTTGGACATGTTGTGAACCTTTAAGGTAAAAGTTACTGGAGGAAGCTTTGTCATCTCCAGTGCTCAGCTCCTACTTTGGTGTACGGGGAAGGAATTGTAGACTATCAGCAAGAGATGGAGTGGATGATTGGAGAAGAACTCTTCTGTGGATCATTCTTCTCCCACGCCTTTTTGAACAGTGTAATCTCTGTTCAACCTCAGCTAAAAGCAACCTTTCCTCATGGGTAGACCTACTTCCTTGGTCTTACTATGATCCAGTAACTTACAGTATAAACTGGTCCCTCAGGCTCTTGAACTAACACAGCAGATAATAAACACTCTGGCTAATTTTTCTTTAGTCCCAGTTGTAATAAACTTTTGCACAAATCTGACTTTTAAGGTATTGAAACCAAGCTAATTTATGTCCCATAAGGTATTATTCATATGGTTCTCTAAGCACTGCTGTCTTTGAAAGAATCTGTTGTCTACAAGGTCCTAATACTCCCCTTCATTATCTGTGAAGTCCAACCATTTTTCACAAAACTCATTTTTATCCATCTGCCAAGCCCTGATGTCCCTTTTGGCAGTATCTGTAACCCTCATCAGATTCTTAGATTTATCTCTGACATGTCCAGCTATTTCTCATGTCATGTGCATAGTTTTCCACATCCTGTTCATCCAGCTTCACCTCAGGGTAGGACAAGGCCAAGTGCCTAGTCTTTGTTCTGCCAGACTAATGTGGACATAGTAAGTATTTTACATGTTCTGTGCAATCATTGTGACACTTTTTTTTTTAATTTTTTTTTTTTAATGGAAATCAAGGAGAAAATGAATGGGAAAAGAAGGAAAAGAAGAGATGTATATATATTTATATATATGTTTGTGTGTGTGTTCAAGGGGAAGATATTGGTAAACCTTATATTTTACAGGGTTAGGCATAAAAGGAGAGAAAAAAGAAAAAAAGAGAGATCCTGGAATGTAGCAGAACAGAACTAACATCTAACAATGTTGTCATTAGTAAAACGTTGTTAAAAGCCTTTCTATACATCACAGGATTTTAAATTCTACCTATTTCTGTATGGTAGGCTCAGTATTGGAACACTGAATTGATTGTTTGTAGGGGAACTTGTTCTGTGGTAAACTTGTATGAAATTTACATATGTTAGGAGCTCCCTGACCATACTGGTTTAGCTTGTCACTCCACAGAAGCCTTCTTCCAGCACAAGGTAGCACAACACAGCATAGTTGGGTTGATCCCTGCAGGAATGCACTGTATAGAGGCTAATACACATCTGGGAGTTCCAAGCTGGTTTATTTTTTTGTTTGTTTTTTTTTTTTTTTTTTTTTTTTTTTTCAAATNTTTTTTTTTTTTTTTTTCTTTTTTTCAAATCAGAACTCTTTCAAGCTACAAGTAATATTCATACAGGTATATTTATCTCAGGGAGAGTACTCAGGTATAGGGTTCAGTCTTAGTCATCTTGTGGTATCAATGGGTGTGATAAGGTCTCTCAAAGAATTATTGGCAAAGTTATCTTCAAAACCAGGTTTAATATAAAAGCAGCAGCATGACAAAGTTTCTCAGATCATAGTGGGGTGGGGAGGTGGGATGCACCACCGCCTGTGGGACATGTCCACTACCAGTTCAGTGGAAAGTGGAATCAAATATGTTACCTTTGACAACTAAGCTGTATCTATTTCTTTATTAGCCTCTCTATGAATCTTTTTTCCTGAATATAGGATACCTGAAAAAAGGGTGAGTCTTAGAATACACAGTGATAATACTTTCTATTAACAGAACATTCATATTGCTAAAATATATTCATCCTCAGTTTGAAAACACATTATGATATTATGATATAAAAGTGCTCTAACTGCTTAATGATGTTCTACTCAGTCACAGAAATCATATTATAGCTCTCCATTGTCCCTGGACACAGGTCATTAAGTTCTAGAAATACTGTCTGAAAAATTCAAGTCTTCCAAGTCTTTATCCACTTGTTAAAAAACTCTGAAAGGGAAAAAAATGCTTAGGTGAGAAGGGACCCTAAAGACCCTTGTTTTCCAACCACTCTGCCATGGGCACCATGGGCAGGGACACCTTGTACTGACCCCATCCAAGCTGGTTGCTCTGAGCTCCAACCAAGCTGGCCAGGAGCACCTCCAGGTTTTGGGCATCCCCAGATTTTGGGCACCCCCTGCTGCTCTGAGCAACCTGTGCCAGTGCCTCATCACCCTCAAAGTCAAGAATTTTTTCCTAATGCCAATTCTGAACCTACCCTCTCTCATTTTAAAGGCATTCCCTCTTTTTTTGACTGCTATTTTAGTAATTTTTGGAATTTAAAATACCACTGTACTCTTTCTTTAGCACTTTTACTGTGACTTTTGGGATTTTTGTATTTGTGGGTTTATTTCAAGATATTTGTGATTGTTTAGTGGCCTAGGTAGGTGTTTTGCAAATAATTCTAAACTTTTCCATAATCATATTACAGGAAGACTTGATTTAGTGATCTAAGTGACCCTTTCCCATTTCTCTGTCTTGAATGGGGGATTTTGTTGCCAATAGATTTTTTTTTAGTAGAGAGTAGTCCCTTTTCTTTGATAATTCTCTTTGGGTACTGAAAATGAGTAAATGCAAGATGTCATAATTAAGTCTATGTCATCATACAAGAGAATGCATTTATGACAGTTCAGAAATGTGCAGCTTATCTGCCTATGCATGTAATGGCTATGTACGTTCTGGTCTAATGTGAACAGTGTGACTTCTGCTGCATTGATGCCTTCTTAATGTAAGGAGATTTATCTGTTGTGGGGAGCAGCAGGAATAATTGAAAATAGCTAATTTTATAATAATAATTCTTAAATAATATAACAGTAATTTAATAATAATATTTAACCCCTTAAAGAATAAGTGAATCTATTTATGAAAATAGAAACTTGTTCAAAGGAAGGAAGGAATTTTTATAATTTTGAATGAGTCAAACTAACTGAAAACTAACTTATTTTGTTACATAAATTTACTTAACTATGCACATCACAGAGGGAAATGATAATCTTAAAAGTTGTTGACCATTTTGATATAACTTTGTAATAGCTTTTACTACTAAAAGATTTTAAGCATTAACAAGTATATTAGGGGAATTCACATTAGCCAAAGTTCCTATTAGAAATTGAAAACAAAATGGAAGTTTGTGCATAAAGCTTTCTCCCTCTCTTCTTTTAACTTCAATTCACGCTAATTTACTGGGCAGAGATAGAAGATAGCCTTACCTGTCTGGTCATGCAGGCACATACATAAACACCCATCTAAAGTCAATAGAAATAATTGAAAAGTTCAGCAGCTTTTCTCTTGAAAGATGAGTTGTTTTGCCCTGCTTCTTTTTTTTTTTGTTGTCAAATTGATTAAAGAAAAGCTTGCTTTTTGATGATCAGCAGTTGACTAGTGATAAAATTCTGTATCAGACTTTTAACATATGATTTGAAAAGCTTGGTATTAACAAAGATATAGATTCCTCCAGCACAGTATGTAAATTTCAGTGTTATGAATGATGTAAGAACACATAAAGGAACAGAGACAAACCATTTCTCCCTCCTTTCATCATCCTGTGAGAACAGAAAGCCTTCTTGTAGTAAGAGGGAATCTATTCTGTAGATTGGGATGAGGGAAATAGGAGGAGGAAACCTGTTCATATTCCAGTAACTAGGGTGTTTCAGCAGCTGGATGTAGTTCCCTTGTTTATGTTCTCCAGTGACTTTCCAACATGCATTTGATTCTTTAAAACTGGGTTCAGAGAAATTTTAGTCTTCAAGTTTACTTTAGGGACACCTCGCAATGGAACTTCATTTTCATATCCAGAAATGTATAAGGACAATGATTTGGTTAAGATAACACAGGGAAAGTTATTGTGTTTTTATGTTTTAAAGCTTGAGGACTCCCAAATTAGCAGAGGGAAAAGCAGAATATTGTGTGGTACTTGCATATTATTCCTTATGTGAAGAATCCTTCAGCCCAGTATTTGCTCACACTGATTTGCTCATGATATAAAGGAAAACACATGCCATTTGCCCACCAACAGATATTTTCAGATCAAAAGCTTTTTCCTGTTAATCACATTCCTGTCTCTTTCTAAGTCACTGTACCTCATAACATATAGACACCATTCATATCCATGAGAATTTCAGTGATAAAAAGCTAATGCGAAAGAAAAGGAGGGATGCACTTCCACAGAGAAAGTGGCTTTACTCACATTTGGAACCTAGAAACAATTCAAATTGTGCATTTGCAAAAAGGAATTTGGCAAGATAATGCTTGTAGACAAATTAATGTACCTCTGCAGGAATTTCAGGCTTATTTGAAATAGCAAATTTGAGGGAAGCTGGTGGGAAAACAGGTTTTCCCAGGCTGTGAGGACTCACCCCAAAGTGCTCTTTACCTTTTGTGAGGGAGACATTGCTGTGCATGTGGCTGTTTTGCACTCTAAAACAACAAACCTGTTATTGCACTCTAAAATAACAGATCAAACAGAGAACTACAGAGGTCTGCTAGACTTTCACGCCTGGCTTCATACCCTGCCAGTGTGGATGATATTTTAGTTGATAGAGGGGCTCCAAAAGAGTGTTTAAAAATACTTTCACCTCAAGAGAAAGCTGTTGATTAAATTCTTGACCATGACCCTTTTGGCTGATGTCAAACATGTGGCAGAAAAGTCAGGCTAGGATGTAACATTAAATTTCTAATGACTTGGACAACATAATGCTTGAGGTAAAGATCACTATGAATTCTAACTAATGCACTAGTGTGCTGCCCCGTGCAGCAGGCATAACTTTCATAAAATTTAATTTGTAACATTTTATGCTCTGCTTCTTCCAGTTTTTTCCTATCCTTTTCCCACAATTAGTAATTTTTTTTAAAAGGAATACATGATGTTCTTATGTATTAAAAATGCCTGCCATCCTATCTGGGTAAGCTGATGTGCTGTGGCATTTTAGAGCAATCCATAAAAAAAGGGAACAATTAGGTAATCAGAAAACATCATACATTATGAAAAATTAATAAGTATTGCTTTAGTCTCTTGTCTATCTATCATGCCAAACTTTTTATGACCCAAAGAATTAGTAGTATTTCACAGTGTTAGAACTTCTGTAGAAAGAACCTGTGTATGTCGCTTGATCCTTTTCCAGGTTTTGATGATAGTTCATATAAAATAGCTGCAGCAGTATAAACTGGAAAGTGATCATTGGATTCATGGATCTAGCTGGTTTGTTTGGGGTGACTAAGGAAAACCAGTAAAATAAAAGGCTTTACTGAAGTGCAGTAGCTGTACTAGCCTTTCCAGCTTGCTCAGAGTCTATTTTCATTGGAGAATTTCACATGTAATGGAAGTCATGCTGTTTGGCTATGCTTAAATATTTCTAAGAACGCACAGTTGTTCCAGGACCAGATGTCTTGGCCTTGTCCATGAACTGTCAGAATGAGTGACTTTTATGTGGCTCCAGTGACCCAAGGGAGAAGCGGAGGAATTAGAGACCCTGGCATACATGGAGCTGGCTGTCACAACCACTTCTGCCACTTTTGCCGCCAATTGTGAGCTCCTGCCATGCACTCACACAGGTGCTGCAAGTTTCCAGAGCAACAAGAAGATGCTTTACCCGAGATGAATGCATCAGAAGTGGGCTCAGGTGCTGGCAAGTGGGGCAAGTAAGGACTAACACATGCTCCAAAGAAGTGGTGATGATGATTGTTGTGGTGGCAAAGTACACATGCTTGAATTAGTAGAGACAGGATAGGCAGAATGAGGTGAAGTTGGAGGCCAAAACCCACTTAAAACAATTTCTGCTGCAGACAGGCAGCTGTAGCAGAGCGCTGGATTTGTGACTACAGGCTGCTTAGATGAAACACTACTAATCTTTCTGAGGTCTTAAAAAATTAGTTACATATATTAAACTTGTATAAAGTTCCCCAGAACTGTGCTCTTCCCCTGGGCAGCAAGGAGTTTCTAAGTTACTTCTCAGAGCTGTGCCAGGAAATCCTTCTAAAAGTTGGAAAATACAACAGATAATTATTTAAAACCTTTTCTGCATATTTATCTCCTGGTTCACCGATGTTAGCTACAGAACAAAGATTGTAATTTTTAAAATTTTTTGCTTATACACTCAAAAAATATATTTTAATAATGTTGATTAGTATGAATTGATTTAGGGCTTCAGTCAAGGGCTGTTTTTTATGTTGTTTGTTTTTAGTTCTGTTTTGGTTTTTTAAATTATTTGTTTTCATTGCAATAAAAGGGTCTGTAAACTCCCTCCCTAAATTATCCAACTATCTTATGGTGAGAGAACTAAAATTTATGCAAACTATTTTCTCAAAGAAAGAAATAAGTCTAAGTACAATAAACAACCAAAGATTTTGTCACGGTCACAGATTAATTTTTTGTTTTACAATTTCCCATGTTTGGAATATTATACTTAGGTTTTTCTGGATATAATGTGTTGCTGGTATATGTAGACAAAAGTTTCAAAATAAGTTTGGAATGTGTAGGATTCTTGTGTGAACAGAAGCTTGCTAATCATTAATTAGTGCTGCTAAAGTTAGAAAGTGCTAAAGCTCCTGTCAGAATCAGACGCATTGTTGCCATTTCTTGTGGTTTTAATGCAATAAGTGCCTTTCCTTGAAGGCATGCCATAAGTTCAGTGATTACACTAGAATTTCAACTTCCATTAAAAAATTTACAAATTTAGATATCTTGTTAGGCAAATAAGTTTGAAAAATATGAATTATATATAACCTAATATGAAATGAAAACATCTCATGATCATGAATACAATCTCTTTATTTCTGAATATTAGAGAGGCAAACATTCTCAGCTGGGGAAGGAACGCCTTTGTTTGCCATGACAGGACTTCAGAGTGCTCTTTTTGTGCCAAATTTGATTTCTTGTTGATTGGTGGTTTTGCTGCCACAGTCATTGTCATCTCTTACTTTTAGACAACGCTGAGGAACACAGCCCCCAGGCAGTGCAAAGGGGAGCTGTTTTATTGCAAAAACCAGGCCTTTTTAAGCAGTTATCCTGATACCAGTTTACATAATTTTAAGGCACAACAAGCTCAAGTCAACCAACCACCATGCACCACGACGTGGACATGTGGCATCACACAGTGCATCCCTCACCTCTCCCTACACCTATTCCAGCTGAGTAAGGTTTTACCTGTATGGAACAGCTTTAGCTCACTGTTAACTACAGATATCAGATAGCAGTCTGTATTTTTCAGGTACAGAACTTGTTTTCACTGGGAGTTTGCCAGACAGTGTATCAGACTAGCACTGTTATTGATTGTCGAGCATAGTTTATAATGTGAATACCTGGGATGTACATATTTTCCTTTTTTTTTCTTACTACTGTAATCAGTGGAAAAAAAATCTATATTCATCAGATGATTTCGTCAATCTATTCAAAGTGTGCAAAAAAAAAAAAAAAAAAAAAANNNNAAAAAAAAAGAAAAGAGGCATTGGAGGGAAGAGAATGTCAGAGAACTTGGGAAATATCATCTCTTTTTTCCCGATCACTGTCTCCTTTGCTTCAGAGCCATTGTGAAACTGGAGTCCCCCACAGCATTCTCCATAACAATTCTCCAAAGCTGATTCCTCCTCTACATTTTCTGTGAATTTTATCAATATTTATATACCAAGAATAGCAGCAAGCTGTCATGCTCATTTCTACTTCTGAGAACAAGGATGAACCTATGTTGACTTAATTTCCTTTGTGTAACACTTTACAAATGAGGTGCCACAAAGCTGTAGTGCTTCTAGAGTGTGTATCTGCTTAAAGTCAGTCCTAGCCCTTCTCTGCATTTAAACTGGCACTGTGGAAATTCAACATACTCTGTCTGGTACTGTCCATCTACTCAAAGCCTCATTCAGCCCTGTGACATGGGGGTGTGAGTGTCATAACACAGTTCTTGGGAAAGTTAAAGAGCTTCCTCTTTTTCGGGTCAGCTACATATAATTGAACTTCCTCTTCCTCTGGTCAGCTACATATAATTTGGACGACCAGACCCATCACTGTCCTTCAAGAGTCTTTGTATGGCTTATGTTTCCATGTTTAGCAGGAGTCATCTATGTACTATATTCTAGCAGGAGCCATGATATGATGTAGAATGTGTGATTTTCCAATGAGTGGAGTCTGAAATCTGAGTTGCTCATTTCACTCAGCATTTCTGTTTGGAAAGACTAAAGAAATTGTTTTTCATAGAAATCAATTTAGTGCCGAAAAGCCCAAAAAGAGATTTCCCTGGATGCTTAAGTGGAGTAGGTATGCCGTATTAAGTATGATTTAAATATATTTGTCTGTATGTATTGGAATACAGTACAGCAATATATCAATACAAAAGCAATAAAGTAAAAATCCTGAGCAGAGTTATGGTTTCATATTTTAGTGCACTGGTATTGTTTTTTTAGTGTTTATTTTTTATTACCAATATACCTACATGCTCTGCTCATGGACAGGGAAATGACTATGCAGGCATAAACGGAAGGATTCTTGTTCTCCAAAGACTTTACAGTGTAATTGTAAGTCAGCTCTGTGCACTCAGCATACTCAGTCAGGGAAGCTGAGAGACACCCCTCCTGTATTGCTCCAGTGGAAAGGTGATCTCCTGTAGGAATAGTGGTGGAAAAATCCTGTTTTGATAAACTGTATTTACACTATTTTATATGCAGTGCTGCTCCTTAGTAGCTGGATCTCATTTCTGTTTGCTTCCAAAGACTGCTGAGGTATGAAAGAAGCCACCTAGGTGGGCTGATCACAGGGAGTGCTGGGCAATTGTCCATTCATGTGTTGCCAGGGCTGATTTAGGAAGGGGGATGTTGGGATGCCTCAGTGGGGGCTTACCAGCAATAACCAGTCTTTGATACTGGTGGTCTTAGTTTAGTGGTCACTGCAGTGGTTTGAAGACTCTTGTTCAAATAGTTATGTTATCACAAGAGAAAACTTTTATGCAGCCCAAAGGCAAGTTATTCAGGTGTTTTGGTAAAGATTTAAATGTATGTTTATGTAGATAGCTTGAATATTCTACCTTTAAATTTCTGTAACTGAAAAGAACCAGAATTACTCATGACACTGAGTAGGTGTGAGATAATGACTTTTGCGCTTGATGAGCAGAATTTGTGGGAGGGTAGACTTAATTTTTATTTGTTTTTATTGTCTCCAAAATACTGGAAAAGTGTGTTTTATCTTTTAAAAATATTAATTGCCATCCATATTAGATAAAATATTCTTTCATGCAGCTACAGTACCTGTAGCTTGTCTCCAAAATGAGTTTATTTTACTCAGCTTGATCAAGGTATACATCAGATAGGAGAATTTTTCCCACTGAACATTTTAAAGACTGATAGGGATGCAGATGGGTTTAGTGAAACACGAGACTGAATCTAAATGTGAAATGAAATATAGATAAAAGTGTGTTGCCTCAGACAGTTTTAATATTAATACCAACATCTCTTGGATGAAAAAGACCAATATTTTGTGGTTGTGACATTTTCCACAGGTACAAAACAAGCAGGTTTCCTAGGGATATTTCTGAACTTGATGGAAAAAAAATCTATTTTGTAAATGGTATATGATTTTAGATTCAGTCCAGAATGATACATTAAGTTCCATTACCTGTTACATTTTGGGTTTTAAAAATAAAGAAGGATCAACTTTTAATGGCTTTGAAAGTAGATATACAGCACTGTGATTCTGCAATAACTGTTGAGTAAACTTACTTGTTTTTGTTGCTTATCTAAAAAATCTTCAGAATCAAACATTCTATACAGATGGAGACTATAAATTATCTCTTTGCCCTAGATAGCAAACACACAATTTCTAATGGAATTGGATAGCATTAATAATATATAAATTTTCCACCATCTGGTAAAAAAGTTTTGTGGGAAACTTTTTTAACAGAAAACAAATGATTTGTAAAACCTGACCGAAGATCAGATGTTCTGGGTGTTTGATCTTAAAATGAACAGTAGATGGCTTCAGAGAACATTCCCGCCAGTGATGGCTAGCTCCAGTTAAAGGGCACAGCCATAAACCGCACAGAATGGCTGCAAAGAACTGGTATGGAAAAGTCAGATTTATTTTTTTATACATTGCTAGTAAAAAAAAAAATTAAAATGGCACTGTTTGACTAAAATGCACTACCAGCTTTCCAGATCTAATCACATTTAAAACATAGCTGTACTGGATTACACTGCTGAGTTCTGCAGAGCCTAGCATCTCCCATGAGAAAGAGTCTTGTATGACCAGGGTAGAAAAAAGGTTTCTGAAGAGGGTGAGTGTTTATTGAAGCTTACCTTCATAAGCCTTTTCAACTCTCATTGATTTGTTGTATCCACAGTGTTGTGGTAATATCATCTGATGAAGCTTTCTGCAAATCTGCCTTTGACACTGGTTTCCATCACTTTATAGCAGTGAACTCATAGTTCAGGTACACTCTCCACAATAAAGTAATTTTTAATCACTCAGTTTTATGGGAATCATGACATCATAAGCTGTGTGTCATATCTAAGTCATGTTGACATAGAACCTGTGACTGTTTCTGATCCTGAAGTTTTGAGCAATTTTCTCAGTATTCCTCCACTTCTCTTAATGGCTTTCTTCTTTCTGGTCATCTTCTCTGTGCTTTTCCAGCTCTGCTATCCCCTTTTTGAGATAGTGTGATGAGTAGGTTGGCACAATGCCACTGTGGCACTTTGTGGTTTTTCTCCTTTGCTCTTGTTTAAGGTAGAAAACCACCAGTGCTGCATTGTCTGCTTCCTTAAAGCGGTTAAAGTGGTTAAACCCCACAGCACAGCATTAATAAACTGAATTACATTACAGATGATTAGACCTTGACTAGAATATTTGTTAGGTATGAAGACATACCTTGCCCCAGATCTCCAATTTAGTATTTAGATAGGTGTACATAATTTTGTTTCTAATAAAAATGTCTAAATTGTCTCACAGCATTGGAAGAATTCCAATGTTGGACCATGCGGGAGTCTTCCCTGTCCCGAGCACCCCCACAGTGTGTAAAAAGTCCTTTTCTCCCAGCCGCCTTGTTGAAGAAGCACTCTGGAAT
>VXBU01019139.1:207805-343758 GCA_013400315.1 Bombycilla garrulus
TTTTTGTGTATGTTTATGTAAGTGTATGAAAAAGGTTTTATCTTCCTCACAATTAAAAAATAGATGTAAATGCTACTTCAGAAAAATATAGAGCTCCAAATAAACTGTTTTAATATGTTAATACATTTACTAATTTTCTTCTTCAAATTCTACAGTTACATAATTTTGTGGCCTGTCATTAGCAATTTCTCTCAAACCTTGAGACAAAATGAGAACATACTCATCTCTACCATTTCAAGCAAGTGCCTTTATTTGTAACATTACATTCATAAAATGCTTCAGTAGTCATTCTTGCTGTTGGAATTTATAGACTGAAAATGATGAATTTATCTGTAGAATTGGAGACCAGCTTTTCTCATTGTCCAGAATGTTGTAAAATAGAATAAAATAAATACCTCTTTACCAACTGGCTGATACCTTGCTGTTCTATGTATGTGTTTTTCTTTTCCTACTTAGCTATTGTTCCTCAGTTAGTTTTCTCTGATAAGGGATGATTTTCTTTTCTTGTCTGTAACTTCCTACATAAAATTACAGAGTTCAGTTCTATATAAACAATTTAGAATTATGCAAATAGTTTTAAATTATAAATCAACTTCCTTCTTTAAAGGAAGAAAAAGAATATGAAATCTGGCAGTGTTTTATCCTACTCTGTCTCTTTTTCACCCCTCATATACATTTGTGTATGTACATGGATACACTCACGTGAGTTTCTTTATCTAGCTTCAGAGGCCAATAAATTCTCTCATCTGGAAATTTTTGTAATAAAATTCTGGGGAATTAGTTACATCAGATAGATAGAATGAACCTATTTATAAATATGTTGTCTCCTTTCTGCAGAGAAAAAAAATCTATATGTGTGGAATTAACTCTGTGCACAGGAACAGTCTTCTCAGAATTCATTTGCATTTTTGAACAGAATCATGGTACTTACATGCGCTGACATCAAATGAGTGCTGTCGGGAATCTGCAGGTTTGCTGAATCAGGGCAAGACGTTGCCTGTCTAATGCCTCCCTAGCTCCTCTGATGATGGATATTGACAACAAAGAAGCTGCCTGGTTGTGTTGCTAATTTGTTATTTTATTTATAGGTCTTTTGTGTGTGTGTCACTTTTATGTATGATGTATTTCCACTGTTGATATGTCTTCCTTCTGCTCTCAATGGTGTTCCTGTGTTCCCAGCAGATTCATGTATTTGTGGCAGTGAAAGAGAAAGAAGTGACAACTGTCCTCCTAGGACACAGCTCATAAATTATCCCTTACAACCAAAGCACCAGACAAAACAGTTTTTTCAAGTGGTCACAGATGAGCTATGTCCAAAGGAATCTGCTTTTTCAGATGTTTATTAATGCATCTGTTTACTGATCTAGGGCATGCAAACTGCAAAAAGGTCACCATCTGCAGGTGCAAACACATTTGCCAAAGCCCCCTGGAGACCAGTTTGATTCTGATCACAGTGGATGCTAGGTAAAACCCAAGGTCTTAACCAGATGGTTTCAACTGTTTTTTCTGGTTGAGGTGTTACATGGAGTGCAAAATTTTGTCTCTAGCATGGAAAAAACACAAAGTAAAAGATGACAGAGAAATGTAGGCAGAAAGAAGAGCAATTAATATTACCAGCTGTGACTAAAGCTGCTACGAATACAATGAGCTCAGAATATTTAGTGTATTTATTCCAAAAGATGCTTTAAATAACTGTCATTATATAATTAAATGACTTCCCGTATAAAATTTTATCAAATAGAATTAAAGATGACTCTATTCTGTACAGCAAAATGAAGGCAATACTAAGAGGGGAACCAAACTTGGGATATTCTTTCTACAAAAATTTTGAAGGATTAAAAAAATGAAAAAGTAAGCCAAAAATAAAAAATATACGAAAAAGTCTCTCTCCTGGATGCTATTTTCTTTTGTACATGTAGGGAGCAAAGGTTGACAGACCTGGAACTTGGAACTGGGACAAGTTTAACCTCTTGTGCTGCTGAATTCCAAGATGCTCCATTTCTGGGGATCTGAAAACACTGTGAAGAGTCACCATATTAAGTAAGCAGCAGGAGGTCAGAGAGTCTGACAGGACACCGCTTGGATTCTAATACATACCCTTTGCAGTTCTTTTGAAGGTGTTTTTGAGGAGTTGGTACTTGCAAAGCAGGAAAGTATGTAGATTTTTTTTGTTGCCTCTCTTCCCCCCACCCCCAAAAACAAACAAACAAAACTAAACAAAACTAAACGACAGAAAAAGAGAGACTAAGAGCTAAGCGCGAAACATCTGCATTTGCCTTGTGTCACTAAGCCTGCTTCACCAGCTAGGCTCTCCTTTCTCTATTCTTTTGCTATCAGCTCAGGAATAGGCACTGAAATCTTTCTTCACTTTGCAAATATCTTGCTGAGGAAGAAGATCCATTAGAGTCTGTGAACACTTTTATACTTTTCAATGGGACACCCTGATTTTGTAATTTATGCATACCAGTAGTCTATAGAACTCATCACACTAGCTCTCATTGTATTTTTCAAAGTAAACGCTGTGGGTATGTCTACCTTCTCCATGTCTGCACAGAAAAAGTCAGCAGTGGATAAATCCAGCACTCTGCACAGGAATGGCCACATGGCTTAATTTTCTGCCTTGCTGACTCTGTTTTTTGCACTGTGTCAAGTTCCTGAGCAACCTCACCAGACCTCCTGGCACAGGTGGATGAGCTCCTGCTGCCTACATGGGCTGAGCTAAGGAGGAACCAAGTCTGCAGATATAGTGTTTTTTAGCACCCCTGTAAAAGACATTTTATTTTACTTATTCAAAGTATCATTGTACAGGATCCCATGTAACCTTAAAATGTTAGTTTTTAGTTATTGTTGTGCAAGTTATAAGTTATGAAAGCTTTTTCTAGAAAACTAGTGGAATGGACTAGGATATGAAAAAAAATCAAAGCAAATAATATTTTGTATACTTTATAAGACTAAAGAAAAAAAAATTGTTTTTTTAAAACAACTTCTTTCCTCACCTGAAATCAGATTTCAAGACATATAAGGTCAGTGATGTGGCTAATTGTGTGTAATTTCTATTGTGGGTATTTGGTGAGAGGAGGGAAAAATGAGACACTGCCCTAGGTCCATTTATGAGGAATTGATTGCACAAAGAGAGGTGTGACTGCAAACTTTCATGGTGCCGTAATTCAGGTCTCCTGGGGACTGCACCTGGAGACAGTTTTGGCCCCTGTTGAGAACTGTTATTGTGAACCCATTGTGAAAGTAATTGATGCAGGCAAAAAGAAGCATTCAGGCCTTGAGATGTTTTAGCTGTTTTCTTCAGACCATGCAACACCAATTTTAAATCAAATTTTTTTTCAGCAAAAGGTAAGGAGGAAAGCTGAATTCCCCCTTTACATGCAGATTAGCTCTCTGCTTGTTTTTAATACATGTATAAGTTACACAAAGCTTGGGCAGCTCTCTACTCAGTCTGAGTAGGCTTTCAGCTTGTCCTTTTTCTTGTCATTTTCAGTGGATTTTGATACCTTTCTGATTTCTTTATTAACCTTTATTCACTGTGTTTTATTTGTTCCAATCAATGGTAAGTGCACAACTTTCTGTTCTGGACTCTCTGTAGACTATAATACAGTTCTGTTCCCCTGATTGAGTTGTTCTATTATTGCTATTTCTGTTTTCACTCTTAAAGCTTGCCCTTCTTTTATTCACTTTAAACAAACATCTGAATAGCTTTAAAGGGTAGATGACACCAATACTGTCAAGACCCCATTGATCTTCCAACTGAAGCTGCTGGGAGGCAAGCTGGCCACTTTCTCCCTGTGTTTCAGTTCTTAATTTTCTGATTATTTTGATAGTTCAGAAGTTTTAGTAGCAATGAAGGTGAACTCATCCTTGCCTTTTCATGTACACCTCCTTTTTGTGTTACTCCCAGACAATATGGCACTGTCAGAAAGTGTTAGATACAGCTTTTTATGTTGTCTGAAACAGTTTCTCAACTGGAAGCTGGAAATAGCAGTTTGAAAGCCTGTGTCCCGAACTGAGTTTAGCATGTTTTGTTAACACTTATCTTCATTATGGTTATTTCTGCCAAATGTTTTCTGCTTTTCAGACAGTTCCAAACAGTTCAGTTTTCCTGAAGGGGAAGATCTACTGGGCATTAGCCGTGGAGATAAATAGATGGTCACTAAAAATGCGAAAGGACAGAAATAGCATGTAATGAATTATTTTTGTACACACATAAATTCTGTTATATTGGATTAGGAACAGGTAGCCATGTCCTGCACTTTATATTTTTGTATCCTAATTTTTGGTATGTGTTTCATATTGTAAACATTAAAAATTGAGCCTTTTCTAGGATCAAGAATGGTGATGACCTGAGGGTGGATCTGCACTGTAGAGAGAAAGAGCTGCAAAGTTCCCTGAGAAGCTGGAGCTGTGCACCCAAGTGTTTAAAGCCCAGCAGCATCTTCAGGGTTGGGTGTGCTTACTGTGCTTACTGAAGATCCTGCTTTTGGGGTCAGACAAGTAAAGCCATTTCAAGTATCTGTGTCCCTGATGTGTGACGTGTAGCCCTAACGTTTGCAGTGATGTTTACTCGTCAGGTTCTTCCAGCTGGGCCAAAGTATCAGAACTTCACACATTCATTTATTGCAATAACATGCTTATCTGATTAAGATGGCCTGTTGGCTTCCTTACAAGAAATTAAATAAAACTTATCTCCTTCGTCTGAAGCAGGATAGGAGAGTAATGAAATAGCTCTATCAGTTTTGTCAGCTTTGGAATCCATAAGGAATTTCCCTCTGTCAAATTAGTAGGGATGTTTTCCATTGTCGCCTTGTAGTGTGGTGAGAGCTACGCTGCAGGACAATTTGGCAATTTATCTAACCACACACATGGGGAACAACAGTTTCAAGGACAGAGTCCAGGCTGTATTTATCTTATGCCTTATTATGTAGTGATTCTCATGGTGTCTTCTGTTCCTTTCTTCAGGTTCTTCATAGAGAACTTGAACAGTATGAATGGATCAAATAAATCTGAGTTCACCTCAAAATCTCAGTGGAGCATGAGCATTGTATTGAGTCCACTATATAATACAACAGAAAAGGTCTTGAAGTCACAGTTTAAACTCATGTCTCTCTGCATGTCAGCCTAAATCATCTGACACACTTGTCCTACTCTGACATAAAGCCAAACCAGTGATTGTAAATAGACTCTTAAGCCTAGTAAATAATACATAAATGTAACAAAAACCTCCAAAACAAACACACACCCCACAAAAAAACCCTTCAAAAAACCAGAAACAAAACCAATCAAAACCCTCAACCCAAGATACTCTGTGACTTCTATAGTGCCAGTTATTTTACTTCAGTATTTTTCTAACACTAAGATGCTCTAATTTCCTACATTATATCATAAGCTGAAGGCATAGAAAGCTCTTCTGCCCACTGACATCTTCCCAGTACTTCAAATTTGAGGAATTTGAAGTATCAAAAGCTCTATGACTGGCTTTAGAAATGCAGAGGCCTTCCTGAATGAGAGCTGTTGATTGCAGATTCAGAACTCCCAGCAGCTACACAGATAATATAATTTCAATGTATGTTTTTTTTTTTTTTTGCATAGAAAACAGAATTACAGTGAAGCATGCAGGCTCTTGTATAGTGCAGATGGTGTGATAAAATTTGAGATGCATGAAAAAAAGGAAGAAGAGTTTTTCATTTAAACTTATCAAAACAGTAAAATTATAATGGCATCAATATTATTGAAAATTGCAATATATTAATCTTTGAGTGTTTGTATATGTATATATCAATGCCTACGTACTTTAGCTCACTGATTTGTCTTATTGTCTATGTAACAGCTGTACCTCTTTATGCTGTGATACTAATGTGACCACAGATACACCGTTTATGTCCAGAGTTTGTCTGTAAAAGTCAACTGGCATCAGTTAAATTCACTACTTCTAAATTAAGGTTATAATGACGTCACTGACACTGTAGCTTTAATATTCTTTGATCTAAGAGATACATTGCGAAACAAAGCATCTTTGAACTAGAGAGGGAATAAGAAAATCAAGAAAACAGCCAGAGTGCAGTATGACATTTTGGAAAGCAGCATTGGAAGTCAATTTGGGTTTATAGAGGACAAGAAACTGAACTCATTTCTCTGTGTTATGTGGAAAGGAGCTGGCAGATCCTTTAGTGTATAGGTGGGGGGCCACAAATTGGAGCAGCAAAGTGTTTTTAATTCTAACTCGCAGCAGTGGTGAGCCTGGTACAGGAATATTGTGTGCTTGTCTGGTATAGACATTTTCTAAAAGGATGTTGGAATGGTGGTACAGAAAAGAACCGTAAAATGTCCTTTGGAGACTGCACAGTCTCTGAGAGATAATTTGATTGTAGTGTTTAAGTATCTTCAAGGGAAAAATACAGAACACTGAACCAATGAGTGGGAGCTGCAGACAGACAAGTTAAAATTAAAATGAGGTACAATATTCTTAAAAGTGAGATTGATTAACCATTGGAACAAAGGAAGTGCTTGAATTCTCATTGTACTTCATTCCTCAAATCATGGCTGAATGTCCTTTCTGAAAGTCAAACACAACTTACGGTACTCAGAGGAAAGTAACCAGCAGAATCTGAATGATTTGTTTGAAAGTCTCAGCTAAAAAATGACAGAATTTCCTCTCTTCTACTCTTCAGTTCTCCAACATGAAGCCATGCATTTCACAGCTTCTCTCAGACAAGTTTGTTTCAGGCTCAAGTCTCTCAAAATCCCCCTGACATCAGACAGTGGATTCAGAAATATTTAACTCAAGTTCTCCTCTGAAAATGACATCACATTTCTCTCTGATTAGTATTGTTGATATCAAAATACCCCTTGTAATGTTGAATGTTTCTTACATTGCCTCAAGGATGAGTATTAGTTATGATAAATGTATACATGATATAAAGGCTTTCTGTGCTAAGTATATCCCTCACAAAGAGACTGAAAGATACAAATGTTTATATAAATAGAATGTTCAAAATCAGTGTAAATCCAACATAGTCTAAAGAAAACCTGTTGGACTGTGGTGAAATCAGGTAAGCTCTGCCTCCATACGTGAAATACTGTAATTCTATGCTCAAAGTTACTTTGAGTATTTACAATTTATGTTGCACCTTATGGCATTTAATTTAGGAAGCCTAGTAGCCTAGGCCTAATATGTAAACACAGACAAAATTTTATATATTCAAATACTGCTCTATATAAAGCCTTGTTGCACCATCACTGAAACAGGCAAATGATTTAATGGTAGAGAACGTTTGCTGATTTGTGTGAACTGTCTTCACACACCATCCTACTGAGTGCTAATAACTTAGAATCCCAATTACCCGGCCTTTGCTGTGGGCTAGGAGCACATATAGGGATACTTGCCAAGGACCAGTTGATGCATGATTGCTTGCTTCCCTGTGATATGCCTGTTTTAATTCTGTATTTCTCCTGCTAGCTCAACACACCTGCAGGAGTTACTCAGCTCAGGAAATGCCCATTTATGCATGTTCAAATGAAGCAGTAACAATGAAACAGCTGATCAAAGTAAAAAAGTTCTATGCTTTTTCTTCTTACTTCCTGCACAAGTAAGAGCTGCTGTTATAAAGAAAATCTATTTGCTAGAAGTTAATGGCAGATATTGAACAGAGATCACAGTTCATGACAGTACTTCCTTGTCTGGAGTCAGCTTTTCTAGTTTTATTTGCAAAGGAAAATATTAAACACTCAGTTTTGGAGAGTTTTTCCTTTAAAATACAAAAAATACTTGGCAATTTTGCTGAACTCTTGACATAGATCGTCTTGGGAGAAAAGGAAGCAGCTGTAAAGGGTTGGCAGAACTTGAATTCTTGAAAAATAATGATGCATAGCCTATAGAGTTATGATTGAAAGTGCTCATCACCTTGGAGTTGTCAGCAATGGTAAACAAAATAATGTTAGTTTCACTTATAGTCCTTGAACAGACAATGGACAACAAATGTTAATTTATAGACAAATCTTCAACAGGATTTTCTCAAGCACATGAAACATTTGTGGCATTTTTACCATCTAATTTCTGGTTAAACTCTGAGTAGATGCTGTAAATGCATCCAAAGAGCAGTGGTCAATGGCTCCATGTCCAGGTTGCAATCAGTGACAAGTGGTGTCTCTAAGGGGCCAGTGCTGGGGCCAGTATATTTAGTATCGTCATCACTGATTTAGAGTGTGGGATCAAGTGCACCCTTGGTAGGTTTGCAGATGACAACAAGATGAGCGGTGCTGTTGACACACCTGAGCTGCAATCCAGATATACCTGGACAAGCTGGAGAAGAGGTGTCATGTGAACCTCGTGAAGTTCAACAAGGACAAACAAAAGGTACTGCACCAGGTTTGGGGCAACCTCTGGTATCAATACAGGATGGGGATGAACGGATTGAGATCAGCCCTGTTGAGGACTGGGGGTGCTGGTGGGTAAGAGGCTGGATAGAAGACAGCAAAGTGCACTCACAGCCCAGAAATCCAACCTGGGCTGCATCCAAAGCAGTGTGGCCAGCAGGTGAGGGGAGGAGATTGTGCCCCTCTACTCTGTTCTTGTGTGAATCCACCTGGAACACTACATTGAGCTCTGGGGTCACCAGGACAGAAAGGATATGGACCTGTTGAAGTGAGTTCAGAGGAGGGGCACCAAGATTATTAGAAGGATGGAACACCTCTCCTGTGAGGAAAGGCTGAGACAATTGGGTTTGTTCAGCATGAAAAGAGAAGGTTTTTGGGATGAGATTAATGGTGTCTTTCAAGACCTAAAAGGGTTTATAGGAGCCATGATGACAGACTTTTCAGTAGGGCCTGCTGTGACAGGACAAGGGCTAATGGTTTTAAATTAATAGAGGATAAATTAGGATTTGATACAAGAAAGACTTTTTTTTTTNTTTTTTTGATGGCCATGGTGAAACACAGGAAGACATTGCTCAGCATGGTAGATGCCCCATCCCTGGAAACCTTCAAGGTCAGGTTGGATGGGGCTCTGATTGACCTGATCTACTTGAATATGTCTCTTCTCATATGGACTAGATGACCTTTGGTCCCTTCCAAACCAAACTATTCCCTGATTCTGAAGTTGCATGATTCTATGATGATCTTTCTGCTCGATGCCTCCTGTGAAGTACAAGAAAAAAACAGAAACAACAAACCTTTTCAAGTTAGAGTGGATTGTGGTTTTTTTTTTTTTAACTTATGGTATTTCAGCTTCATCTTTTTTATATATCATGTCTAAAATACTGGTTTATGGATGAATTTTGTTTCCTGGTTCTCTCTATCCTCACAAAGTTATTTTCAAATTCAGGCCTATTGCTAATGTCTTATTGAAGGTATTGTACTACCATTTTATTATTTGGAACATCCTAAAAATTCTTTTGAAATAACATTGGACTATTTATATCAAGTGCTTTTGTAGCTGCATTTTCAAAATACTGAGATCCAAAAATTAACTTTAAAGCCTGGTTTGGCATGAATAAGAGGTAAATAGCTGGCTTTATAGTTTGCTGTTTGTAAATTATTGGATACTTCCCTAAACAATTTCAAGGAAGAGCCCCAGCAAATAGTGATGCAGGATTGGATCTTACACTAGAGTGAAGAAATGTAAGATAGGAGGAAATTCAGTTATTGTAATGGGAAAATGGAGCTAGCATTATTTATGGGATTATGCAGCTCTTCCTTTCCCAAATTCACATTCCGTTACCTTTTGTTACACAAGTAAAATGATTCAGTGAGGTCAATGTGCTCTGGCCCAGAAGGCAAAAATTATTTGCTGAACTGAATGAGGCTGGGGTCTTTCACTTTTTGTAGGGGCTTTCCTTATTGTAATATCTATTTTCTTGATTCCCCATGAAAGCCCACACTGAATAAAATTTTATTAATAAATTTAAATGGTCTTAGCTGAATAATACAGAGTCAACCTGCCCCTCTCAAACTCACAAATCATGAAAGTTGATCCATTTATTTTGAATAATTCCATGATATTTAAAGACATTTTCCAAGTAAGAAGAAACTGGAATTTTCAGTCCTGAAAAATCCTAAAGTGAAATTAGTATTAAAGAATGAGTGTGTTCAATTCTTCGGTATTCTTGAGGCACTATTGTCATTTCATGGTCAATGCCAGGTCTGTTCTGCTAATAATTTTTATGCCAATTATCATCCTGAGACCTATCTGGTCTACTACTCTCTCTCTAAAATAAAGATGAGTTTCACTGGCTTGTGTCAGATATGGTCCCAAGGAAGGGAATAGCTGAGGGCAATTTATCCCAGAACAACTTCCATCTGCTTGCTTTGAACACCCAGGGACTTAACAGTTTCATGTTTCCCTTGATCAGGGACTGTTAATTCCATTGAAGTACTGTGATTTCCACAAATGGATGCCAAAATGAGAAGGTCAAGCTCATTTTCTTTTATGATCCAAGCCTGGATTTGAGTTTAGGTCTTGAGTAATATGAGGATGTAAGGCTAATACTCTTTTTCATTCTGTTGTCCAATTGCTTTTTGTTTCCGCTTAGCTACCCTGTGCCTTACTCATAGATTTATGTTATAGATTTCGGTCACTTCCAGGGTTTTACATCTGGAAATAAAATTTTGCTATAAAATAGTAGCAGTCATGGGAAAGCCTATTTTAATGTCACAACATAAAAGCTGCATATATTATTTTAGTTCAGAGATAAAATGAGGGCTGATGCTGTGAATCTGTGTTACAGTAAAAGAGCAGATGAAGAAGTTACATCTTGTTCTGGTGTCATATGAAACAACAAAATAGACAACTGAGCTGAGGATTTTCATTTCAATTTCCAGGAAGCTTTTCCATTTCAATATATGTGGAAATGGGGAACATTCTTTACTTCTGTCTGACTGCTGTCTAACCTAAATAGTCAAGGGCACGGTATGAATTGAGAGAATGGAGTACTAATTTATTTATTCATTCATTCCTGTACAAATTCCATTAAAATAATGTGCAGATACCACTGAGAGATATGCTCCATATCTTTCTATTTCTTATTGAGATTTTTTTGTATTTCATATACCTGCCCCTGTTATTCAGGTTGCTGTGAAGAGGGATTGGCTTTAACACATGAACAGCTGAATCTCCAAGATACTACCCTGGAAAGAGAAAGATTGTATGTGAGGCTTGTTAATTTGTCTAAAAGGTGTAGTATTCATATCAGTGATTTACTGATAATGGCTTAATTGTATATCCTAGCAATACTTATTTTGTACTTCAAGTCATTAGGTTGACCATAAGTGGCATCTTAAAAAATATGTTTACAAAGGCTGTTGTAGATAAACACGAAATAGTATAATGTTAAAGAAAAATCACTGAGACAAGTGATGTGGAATATATATTCTGTGTTCCTCAGCTGATGTGCTTACAGAAGGGATTTTCTTCAAAGGCTTTATGGCAGCCATAGCCATAAGCATGTACATTCAATTCACAGCTGCTTGTTGTGATCTAAGGATTGAATTTATATTGTCGAATGCAATGTATGAAATTACTTCCCTAGTTTTACGGTTTGCTTTGATCCCACATTAAAAGAAAAGAAAACAAAACTCTTCTCTCTGCAACTAACCCCACATTTTAATAGTAACAGTGATTAAAAAAACCCTGAAGACACTTAATTTCATCCAGCCGCACTTTTAAATGTGTTACCTTAAACCCCAAAATTGCCCTGAAGTAATCTGACTATTTTCTGCTTCACACCTCACAGAGTATATAAAGAAAAAGAGAAGATCTGCTCTAGCTCCTAAATAAGGGCCTCTGGGTTTGTATTATGACAGCTAAGATGCTAATGGCAAAGAAAGATCATCATACGGAATCATAAACAGATCTGTCATTTTAAAATAAGGTGAAGGTGTTATGTGCTGGTACAATGATTCAACTCAAAAATTAAAATGATTATACAACAAGTGTCATTCAACAGCACATAAAATTCTGTGCTTTTGGATTCAGGAAATTCAGGAAACGCAATCAAGGTAGTTAGTGCCAATGTAAGACAGAGTATTAACTTCTTAAAGCCATGTTATAAAGGCTCAACCTATCTCAGGTTTCTTTTCTGCAAGAAAATTGAAAAAGAAATTTTTTGAAAGGATGTCTTCAAAAAGATTCACTGTAACTCCAGGACTCTGTAGAGAAATCAGGGATCCTCAGTACTTGGTGAACTGTGCTTGCCATAGTGATATTTTACAGACTCTTTTCAAATTGCAACCTAGAAATTTGAAGTCAAAACATAAATTCCTTAATTTATATTAAAAATGTATTTAGTTTGACTATTTAACTGAGCCTAATCATAGCAAATAGATTCTCTTAGGTATTTGAAATAAGCCAAGACTGCAGTTCCATTTGTGATGATAGCCCACAGAAAGAACAAGGCTCACTGACAGTAATAAACATTCCTAAATGCAAGAGTAATAGATGTTCTTAGAAATTTGCTAGTGCTCATGTCATTATTTTTTCTGACTTGGACTATCCTCGCTCTCCCCAGTTTCCCCCCCTACTTTTAACAGTCATTCAAGAAGTATTTCGCAATATAATTATTTCTAAGCATAATAAGTACAAAATACTTGGCGCAGTAACAATCAGATTATTGCAAATAATGTTAATAACTGCCACATCAATAAAATTCCACCACATTTAACAGAAATAATGTTCAAAATTATAGTACTGTTAGTGTTTGAAAAGGGCATGGTTTACCACTGTGGAAGGTGGTAGAAGCCATCTTTTTTTTGAAGAGCAGTCCTGGTCTGTAATGTTTGTCCTAGTGGTCAGATCTTCCCTTGTAAAGGTCTGCAGGGACCAAGCTCAAATTATGTGAGTATGTGTCTGAACAAGAGGGAACAGGGTAAGGGCCAGCATATCTCAGTTTCAGAAAAATTATTCCCCTTGACTTGTTCTATCGTACAAAATCCGTCTAGTTCACTGTAATGGGTAGAACAGAAAGATTTGCTTTCACTGCCACAGAGAAAACTGTAAAGGGACTTTGTTTTGTGTTTCTCCTTCTCCTGTTGTTTTGCCCTTAATGTATATTCTTAATATGTGTTTTCTTTTCTGACAATTATATGTTATTTTGTGGGACTACGTTTCAGTACTAGGTTTGGCTGAGATAGAGTTAATTGTCTTTGCATTAGCTGGTATGGATTTATGGTTTGCATTTGTGCTGGAAACAGTGTTGATAACTGATGATTTTTTTTTAATACTAAGCAGTGCTTGCATAGAGTCAAGCCCTTTTCTGTTTCTCACACTGCATCCCACTACTGCAGAAGGATTTGGGAGGTGACACAGCCAGGACAGCTGACCTCAGCTGATCAGAGGGATATCCCACACCTAGAGACATCAGCAGGGAAAGTGAGTGAGCTGAGTGAGCAAGGGGCTGAGCTGCCCACCAAAGCTAAACCCACACCACCTTACCTTGGGAAAACATACACACAGCTGTTTCTGTTTCATGTATTCTGGCCTTTTTTTATTCTGTGTCTTTGCAGCACTCTTGCTTTGTGTGCAGTGCAGATGTGCCCAGTGGTGCTGAGGGAGTGTTCTCCACACTGCACTGCCTTCTGTCTGTCGGGGAGCCAGTGCTGCATCCGGCCGGCTGAGGCTATCTTCATGCCACGGTAGCCAGCAGCAGCCCGTGACCTCTGATTCTCTGCTAATAACTCTTGACATCTTCCAGACTTGCAGGCTAGCCTTAAAGAAAAACAAACAAATAAGGATTAAATAAATAAGGATAATATGCTGTGTTAAAGTGTATTGTTAAGAACAAAGAAACAAGTAAATGGTTGACCCTGTAAATTATGGATTATTTCTTATATCTACCCGTTAAAACAGGAGAAATTAGCATAGGATATGCTTTTCTGCATGTAAATTTTTCTTCTTAATAAATATTCTGGGAATAGTTTTATACATTTTGGTAGCTTGAAGTCCCCTGGTTATAAATCATCTATGTTCCATATGGCACAGGCATGCTTTAAACCATGTACCCACTGGAAAAAGCTGTATATTGTTTTCCTGAATGCTTTTCCCTTGCCCCCTCAATTTATAAATCATATTGTCACCTTCCTAAGTGGTTTGTGGTTTATTTTCTAAATTTTTGTCTGTCTGCAGAGAGAGGAGAAAAACAAGAGGTACCAGGTCTTTTCTTGTAACTGTAGGATTTCAGCTGGTAGAAGTGATGAAAGGCTCAGACTGTATTAAGTATTCAACTCACTTTTCAGATCACCTGCATTGCTATTGAATACCTTTCCTTAAAACAAGTGCAAAGAGCATTTGATTGCCTACCTAAAAATAGTGCCTTTTAATGGAAAGTAGGAGATGCTGAACCTGCAGCAGAGAGTGTAGGAAGCAGCTGGGGCTGTGCTGGCCTGCATGCAGCCACAGAGGATGCTATCAATAGAAACCGGGGTGATTTGGTCTGATCCCAAATGATTAGGCACTTATGACAGTCACAACCCCTGCCAGATTTTAGCTCTTCTTAGCAAATGACCTTCAGGATGCCCTTTAGTAGGAAACCTTTCAATACTACGTTTGGAAAAAGGAAAAGATTTAATTGATTATTATTTTATTTCAGCAGCTTACTTTTAATAAAAGGCTCAGACTGCAGATTAATGCTTGACATAATTATATTTCTGTCCCTTGGAAAGGATGCACATATTGAAAAGGTTGATAAATGCTTTTTTGAAATACCATGCAGCTATTATGGCATTACTTGTACATTGCTCTATCACACATTTTCTCTGGGTTCTCTTGCTGCAGCAAAACTCTCTGCTTTCTGGTGCATGAGCACAGAAGCTTGCAATTTAGAATTTTGCTCCTATTTCATGTGTAATGTAGCCCACTCCTGGAAATGGTTCACAGTCTCATCTTAATGACTTTATTACCTCTTGTTTTCTGAATTTGAATCATATAGGAGAATATATGGTCTTTTGATGATAAATAGCAAGAACATAAACAAAATATATCCTATTACACTAGTCAGAGATTACTGAGGCAGGGAGGTTTGTCAGCTTCATACAAGTCCTAGATGTTGGAGTACTCTACACTAAATACAACAATCAAAATCATACAGACACCCAGCCTCAGATTACTTTGCTAAACACCCCTTAGAATGATGACAGGTACCTTTCATCTTTCCCCTGTCGATTTCCCTGTCTCAGCTTGTGAATTTGAACCCACTTACTTCCCAGGAACTTCACAACATCAGTAGGAAAAATACTATTTGTGTGAACAAAGCCTCACTAAAGACGGCGGTGCAGCCACTGTTACTGCACAAAAGGATAAGAGCTTTGTAATGCAGCCTAAGGCTGAAAAAGTAAGCAGTAGGTGAGATTCATAGAAGCCTGTGACCAGAAGCAATGTGGGGAGTAAGTTTCCAATTAATTCCATTAATTAAAAAAACAAACAAATGAATAAATAAATAAATAGGAGCTGTTTTCCCTGACTCCCGCTCTTAATTGTGTGCCAAGATGTAGAATCTCTTACAGTTCACAAATATCATGAACAAGCATTTATTTCGGAAAACAAACTCTCCCTATCCTCAGGTCCCAAATGATAGACATTTGAGTTAATTGAAAAATTCCTCACAGTTCCATAAGAAAGTCAGAACAAAGACCATGACGTGGTTCCAACTTCACAGGAAGTTTGACAACACCTGTTGATGGGAAGTAGAGAATAAATATTTATTTTCCCTTTGTTTGCAGCCTTTCCTTGTGCTTTGTTAAACTGCCTTTATCTTGGCACATGAGGTTTTTCTCAATTTTATTTTCTCCCCTACCTTGTCCTGCTGAGGAGAGGAGTGATAGTGTTGCACCTGGTGCTCAGCCAAGGTCAGACCACCACAGTGTTGTAAGAAAAGAACCCCACAGCCTAATCAAGTGGAAAAAAAAGAATTCATAGTCTGCCAAAAGATGAATAAAGTTAGAAAGAGAGAACACTTTGGTCTTAAAAAGAAGTCTGTAATGAAATAAAGCATATGAAAAGGTGTACACTTCATAGGAGAAATTGCAATTTATCTAAAGGTTCTATAAAAATCCTTATGTTACCAATTATAAGATGAACTGAAAACAGGTTACCAACAGTCATTTCGAGACTGCCACTAAGCATTTTAGTATATACAGTCTCCTTTTAATAGTGTCTGCGTGAATGTGTATGTAGTAGGAAAAAAAAGAAGAACATGAAAAATAGTAGGTCCTAAAGCTATTGTGTGTTTCCAAATCTTAATTTTTATGGATTTCATAATTTTGGTCAGATATGTATCTAGACATTATCTTCTCCCAAAAGGGATGAGAGGAAAGACACCAGCCCAAGAATTATGTAGCCTGGAACTAACCACCTGAACAGAAAAGCAGTATTGGATATTTACAACCCATCTTGTATTTTTACTACAGTGTGCTGTCCTTAAGCCAACAGGGATGGAAAAGCCCCGTCTGCTTCCCCAAAAACATTCTCTCTTCGTGCAAATGCATGGGTTACAAAGGCTCAGGTGATGTGTGGTTCTTGTGCATAATTGTATGGCTTTATTATTACAGAGGATTATCTCAGGGAAAAAGTCAAAGCTGCAACATTGATCTCCTGAGATCCAGTGACCTGTCACTGGTAATCTTTGAATTGTTTCTAATCAAACCAACACCAGCAGCATGAAGCAGGTCTGTAGTGTTACTGGACATCTGTTGCATTCTGTCTCTTAATGCTTTGTACTCACAGCCTCCACTGACTGTAACTAGTGAAAGACCCACCTGTGGCTTGGCAGCCCAGTGCTCAAACTGTTCCGTCTGTACTCTTGATCTCAGCAAGCTCCAGACAGCACCTGTGGCTTTACTTTCCAAAAAGGCATCTATTTACTTCAACTCTGGATGTTACTTGGATTCTTGACATTATAGCAGCTCTCCCCTAGCTCTTCACAGAGCTCAGCAGTAACTCCATGTCCAATTAGTTATCACCTTGTTGGATAAATGCTTTGAAGAAGGAAGGCAAGCAATGATTGTTAAGGGGTGTACTGACTACATTTTGTGATTCAGATTCCCTTGCATTTGAGCTAAAATAATCTATATTGAGAGGTGCTTGATTATTTTCTCTACAAAAGACTAACAAATTAAGGTGTCTTGAAATAAAAGCATGCTTATCCAATATGCTTGAATACAGTGAAAAAGAGCAGGGAAATAATCATGCTGTGTAGTTACTGTACAAGCAAATTAGAAAGTTTGTTTTCTTTCATTTAGGATTTCAAAATACACTTTTAAAGAAGAATTTGCATAATATTTGCAATGAAAAAACTTTCCACAATTGAAAAAACTTTCCACAACTTTCCATCATGTTGCTTTTAGCAAAATTCCCTCATGTTTGTTTTTGTTTTTTTTTTTTTTTGGTGGATGATTGAATTAGATTTATGTCAATGAAAGAAAAAAGAGGATTATCTTGCTGGTATAATAAGAGCTATACATAGTGTAAATATACACAGAGTTTTGACCACCTTCATTTGAAGATCTCATTGTATGTTTGGGGCTCAGTAGCTTTTATTACATATCAGATCTTTATTTTGCTTAAAATGGCCCAGTAATGTTATGGCCTGCTCACTTATAGCTAATGTTTCTATTGGTAATCTAGAGCAGGAAGACTCCACGATTGTTAACCTATTTCCTTCCCTGAAATGTGCTGTATATATGGTACACAATTATTTAAACTATCTAGTACAAATTGAGATTAGCTGACATTGTTTTACAAGTAATGAGAGAAATCACATTTATGGTACGCCCTTGTGTTTGTGGAATATAACCTTCCTTCTGAATCACAAAAACAGGTTCTTATTATTAAACAGTTTCTCTTGTGGATAGAGAATTACTCACTGCAGAACACCATCACAGCTGTGAGTCTATCTGCAGTTGGATAGAAGTCTGCTCTGCCAGATAAATGTCAAGGCCTGAATAGCCCTTTTGTGTCAAAAACCCTTCTGGGTGGAATATGGAACAGGTTTTGAACGGGAAAGGAAAGTATTTCAGGCCAGATGGTTAATCTGATGGAGTTGTATTCTGACAGAAGGAAAGAGTAGTATTGTGTAGTTTAGCAGTTATGTCAGGGAGAGAAGAAAGCCCTTCTGCTAAGTTAATGGAGATCCATGATTGTGCTGGACTCTAGGGTAATATGACAGTCCCTAAAAATACATAATGGGAAATAGCTAATATAGTATGATAAAGTTTTTATGCTGTTTTACTGTTTCAGCATTTTCTCAATGGCAATGGCTGAGAACCATATTCTGGCAAACAATTCCTTATTTGAAGTGTGTATTTCTACCTCCATGTGTGTGATCAGGGTTTGGTTGTCTTAATCTATTCCCATAATTTTTATGAGGTGTGTCTCATTCATATGAAATTCTGGAGAGGAGTTTCCACCAGATTGTAGAGCTAGAAAGGGTTTATACGTTCTATAGAAAAGATTGTAACTGAGGCCACTGTTCCTATTGTAGTGTGTCTAACTTGTCATCAAATTCAAAAATTTGTAATACACGATTGGGGATCAACAACTTATTAAAGAAGAGTAAAAGCCTGGTGAAAAGTCTGGTTTAGGATTTTAGCTAAAGGGCTAAGAAAACTACAGCATCTCAGGCAAGGAGGCGGTGAAATGCAGCAACATGCTGAGATCCTCATTTTCTGCTATCTGGGCCTTTCAGAAAGGCTGATGCGCTTGTTGATAAGACACCTGTGGTTTCTGAGAGGCAGTATCTTTTGGTCCTCTCTGAAATTACTCTTTGACCTCTTTGATGTGCAAGTTAAGAAAGAAAAATGCAGGCTGGCATGCTACCTCAAAAGATTGCCAACTTTCTCATCAAATAGTGGTCATTGAGAAAGCAGGACCTTGTTTATATGTTGGTATTTTATTAGTACAGAAAATGAATATAAATCTGAAAATAAATGAGTAACAGGTTTCATTACAGCATCATAAAAGAATCTTGATGAGAGAGCTCAGTTGATTGTATTTGGAATATGTCTGTGGTGAACACCCAGGAAAGGAATTTATTTACAAAATATTTAGGCACTTTATGGAAGTTCTAATTAACCTCTTCATCTGTAAATGTCATCTATGATTTTGAAGACCAAAGTAATTTGAGAATACTGTATAATATTACTATGGTACCACTTATTAAAAAAATAATCTCAGTGTCTCCTTTCAATGATTTACATCTAACATGCAGGTCATATTCTTTTGACATGTGATGTGAATTGTCAGAATGAGCAAACAGAGATGAAGGAACAGAAGTTTTTTAGTATGCAGGGACGATTTGAAAATAAAAATAGATAAAATGTAAAGAAACCTGGAAATGTAGACATCAGATTTTTCAAAAGCATCCCAGAGTTAATTCTGTGAGTATGTACTGAACTGAAATAAGATAGTAAATTTTGAGTCTTCTTTCAGATAATATTTCAAAATTATTAAAGCAACTAAAATCAACAGGTTTTTCACATCTGATAGGCACAAGGACTGTCCCAAGTATTACCAATGCAAAAAGCTAGTTGCTCCTCATGGGAGGACTCTGGTGGGAAAGGACCTTAGGTGATTTCTAGTCCAATTTCAGACCAAGTTACTCACAGCTTTATCTAGCTAGATGCTGGAAACCTTCAGCGATGAAGAGTGTGCAAGCTCTCTGAGGACAGTCTGCTAAACTGCTTGGTACATGGAAAAGGCATTTTTCCATATATCCAGTGGAATCTCTCTAAATTTCAACTTATGACTGTTGTTACCTGTCTGTCCACCATGCACAACTGAGAGGATCCTGGCATATCTTCATTGAGATCTTCCTGATGACCTTCTTATATGTGCTGGTGGACTCTCATTAGGTCCTCCTGGAGCAACTTCTGCAGGCTCAGCAAGCCCTATTTTTCCAGCCTTTGTTAATAAGGGAAGTGCTCAAACCCCCTTCACTGTCTGGCAGCTCTCTGTTCCTGTTGTCCTGTTCCTCCAGCCTGCCTGGATCACTCTGAATGGCAGCCTGCCTTTTGCTATGACAAAATTGTTCACCCAAATCTAGAGCTGTCTGCAAACTTGATGTGATAACAGTCCACTACCCGCTCCAGATCACTGATAATGGTATTAAACAGGACCCATCTCCTTGTCTATCCATCCAGACTGTAATGTCCTAACATTATTATGCGAATACTATATGAGACAGTCATGTCATGGACAAAGTAAATGACAACCACTCCTCTCTCCTTGTTTAAATGTGGTCTGTGAGTTCACAAGGCTATATGGATTTTTTTTCAGTCAAACTCTCTAGGATGATAATTTACAGAAATTTTTACACTGATCAGGAAAAGTTACTCAGAGACCAAATCAGAGTTATTAGACTGCTGTAATTATATGCAATCTGCTCACATTACACTGTTGATCATAATTGTGATCATGATCCCTTTCCATAGAGATATGCTTTAGGATGTGATAAACACTGCTTTTGTGACTCGACTTACATATGCTTTGGATCCTACAATGGACTTGTCACAATAAGGTTTGTATCAAATATGAGAGAAAAATCCAGATACCTTAATTTCTGACATTAGTTAGGGCTCATCTATGCTGCAATAGGATGAACTGTAGGTGTGTTCAAAGTGGTTACTCAAAGGAGGTGCATGTGAAGCTCTTACTCAGAGGAGTGCTTCAGTGAAAAGGATGTCCTCAGACATTTATAAGATTGCAGAAGATGCTTTCATCATCTCAAATGCACACTGACAGTTTATTATTTTCTTCTAGTTGTGCAGGTTTCACAGTAGCTCTGCTGAGAAGTGCTATTATGTCTGTGGAACTGTCTCAATAAGGTAGATTTGCTATAGATTTAACACATAATTGTGGTTTTAAAAACAGGAAAATGAAAGACTGGCATCCTTTCTAGAGCATAACAATTATATTATTATGGCTTATAATTGAGTCAATATTGCTTCTAGAATCCATTATATGAAGTCCACAACCTTTCAGCATGCTCTTCAAAGAGGAAAAAATGCTACATATCTAATATAATTATCATTAAAAATTCTTTAAGCACTGCTTGGTTTACCGGGTATAAGGTTATACTACAGTGAGAGCCTTGGGGAAGAGAAGATAATGACGTGGTCACAACTATTCTGATAATGAATAAGCTGTTAATATGTTATCATCAATTAATTTATTCAATACTTCAGTATTTTTTTGATGAGCTGTCTAAATTAGAATGCTACCAACAGGAAAATATTAATAAATCCTGTGTACAGAAAGGATTTTACAACATTTTTGAGTCTTTCTGCATAAGAGTTTTCATTTTCTCATGTGAATTTCTCTTGCCACACATTTCTTTCAAAAACAAGACATGAATGGTATTTAAATCACAAACAGCAGCAGAACATTGAGTTTTATGCATTTATATGACAGGGCCCTTGCTGTGTTTTTGTATTGAGGATTTTGACATTAACTGAATCAAGTATATCAGCACAGTGGCTATGTTTCTACTGTCAAAATACAGCTTTAGGACTGTTTAAAGATGTGGGAAACCAGAAACATCCTTACAGAAACCTTGTCTATATTTATTTCCATCTGGATAGAGAAAGCAGGTTTGCCAGATTCTGACAGATGCAGACACTGAATTTGCAGATTCAGAATGGAGGTCTATTAACCTGTTCCTGGCAGTGGACAGTACCACCTGTTTAAAAAAATATGAGAGGAAGCAGAATGACAGTGGATATGGGAAGAAATATTTTCCCCCTAATAGTCTAGCACTTCCTCCTATCCTAGCAAACAGACTAGTGCATAGAGGCTTAGCTGCAGCTACTATATCCAGATGACAGGGGGAAGGCTTATGTATGAGCTTTATAAGATTAGAGGGAGTCTGTGATTTTTGAGGAAGATCCTACAGCTGAAATTTAATTTGTAACTACAGCTATAAAAGGTTGGACATTTTCATAAAGGACAATTTGAGCTCTGATGTATGTGAACATGTCTAGAAAAATTTCTGATTAGGTTTTTATTCTACTGTAGCTGATATCATTATTATAATGTTTTACAGGTTCGATCCTTCTCTGAAACCTGTCTGTTTTATTAGCATCAGCAATAACTTGCAGTAGGAGACTCCAAATTTTAATTGCTGTTGGGTGAAAAGGTTTTTCTGTTACCAGATTGATGTTTCAGCCTTTCAATTTTGTTCAATTCCCTTGTGTTCTTCTTTCATGAAAAGGGCTACTTAGCAAAACCCCATCTAATTTCTCTGAACTATTAATTTCATTTAGTCATTTTTCTGCTTGTCATTTCTAGAGGAAAAATGTTTCAATTTTAATATTTTCCCCTGCTTCTTCAGTTATGATTCACTTTACACAACCTCTCTATCTATTGATTTTTTTCCTTGAGTCATGATGACCAGACAAATTATTATGCTAATTGTCTTTGACTTTTATTAATTAAAACCCCACAAGTTCTATGTACTGTTGTGAACAAGCAAGGTAATTGAAAAGGCTTACCTGCATGATTCCAGATATATATCTTGGATAATAAATCTGAAATTACAGCAAAAGCTAGCAGTTTTGTCGTGTACTTACTAAGCCCATCCATCAGTGATCAGGATTTCCTACTGTTGACATGTACCAGTTTAGGATCACATAAACATACTAAGATTTTCTGGTGTCAGTGCCTTTGAAGCCTTTGGTAGAATTTGTGAGAGGCTGGTATCAAAATGTCTATAGCAAAACATGCTATAATCAGAAAAAAGACACTCATTTTAATCTTTTAAGTTTTGGATACACCAATTTGTGCAGATAATGCTTTCTGAGCACCTGAAAGCAGGCTGCACTACAAACAGATGCATGATGTATACCACTAGAATTCCATGTGTCTTTCACATGAGAGTAACTTGAGAGGATTAGATCAAGGTGGAAAATTAAATGTGCACTTCTATTTATAACACATTGTTTTATTTTAGAAGATATTTATGTAAAGTTTAGCGCTTTCCATTGGTATACTTGTCAATGCCAGTTTCAGCTTTACTCGTCTGTCTTTTCCAGTGTATTCACTGGAATAGTTAGCCTAGTTTTTCTTAGATTATGCAGTTAATAAAATATTTACAAACAGAAAGGATACAGGACACAGAGAAGTCATATTTGTCCATTGTACATTAGAATTATTGATGCAGAGTTGAAATACTTAAAGTTTTACTGCTTTGAAACCTAGTTAAGCACTGAAACATGAGTTTTATTATGACTGATTTATGCTTATGTATATATCAATAAAATAGGTTTATCATGACACAAATGATGGAAAAGTGACATAACTCCCTCATTAGTCATAGTTTTATTTTACACTGTAACACAGGATCTGCTACAGTTTTCCTGCATGTCCTTTTCATGCTGGGATGGAACACATCCATGAATCTCTTTTAAGGCTTGTTATATTGATGTGAATAAGTGATATTTTTCTTGGTTAGCATAGCAAAACCTTTCTTTGGGGTTCATAGTTCCTTACATATGCATATAAACACAAAATATTTAATATTTGTCACTGTAAGGTATCAGACACTTGCTTTACACCTATACCTGTGAATCCCCAGTCCTTTCCAGCTATGCAGCATGCTTTCATGGCCAAACTGCAAAATTTTGCAAGCACTTATTAAACTTTATATGGCCCAGCAACCACTGGTCTGTCAGAGAGGGGCATATTAGGGGTTTAATATTGAGAATGTACCCATTCTAACTTCAGCCAAAAGCAGTAATATTTTGTCTAAATTTTTGGTGGTTTAAAAATTTTGATGGGGAATAAAAGGACATCAGACCATGCTACTTCTCATGTAAAAAAAATTATATTTCATACAAATTTCAACTTTTGAGGCAGCATTATACCTATGGGTTAACAAACAGTCCTCTTTCTATTAATATTGAAATACTGATAGGTAATCCAAGAAAAGTTTGATTTATGGGAGAGAAATGAATGTTTACAAGAGATGATATTTTTCTGAAAGACTGAAATTCTCAGGGAACAGAAATTGTAGGTAAATTATGCTACAGTAAATGACTCAAGAAATGAGTAACACAGCACAGCACAACTTTTAGTAAAGAACTTAAAAAAAATATTAGAATGAAGATTAACTCAGTGAATTTGTACTAAATGAAGATACAGGTGGAGAGATTTTTATGGTGGATTATCTAAAATCAAAAAATACATGCTCTTAGGTACTTCATAGGCAGTTTATAATATTCTGTATCCCATTGCCCCTAATGATAAAGTATGAGACTCTTTAAAGTGCATGCACATGGGAACGACCATTAATCTAATACTTGTGATGACAGTGATCTTATCACTGTGTGTACCAGATGGAGGAATGCTCAGCATTTGGAGCAAGGTCAGGAGTCTTGGAAGCAAAAATGCTAGGTCAGCAATAATAGTTGTAGTATTCATTATCCTTCTTTACAGCTTCATTAGGCTTTACATCTGTAGTAATTGCAACTTGCAAAGCTCTTTTTTTCATTCATACCTAATTTCTAATTTTGAATCAAATATTTTCACAGCATTTTTTCAAAACCAAAAAGATATAGAGGAATTTATATATTCAATTTAATATTTCTAAATTTTTTTTGTGATGTTTTCCAAAAATAGAGCTATTCCAAGTAATATTGTTTCCAACTGATGCTGAGATACTTATTTTAACACTGCGTTATATATTTTACTACATAATTATTTCATTGTGAATTATTGAATGTTCCGTATCTTCATATCAGAGTTTTGACTCCAGAAGTAATGCCCATATTTTTGGCTAAGAATGTATTTTTGAGCATTCAGGTGATAAAAATGCCATGGTTTTTCCAGATTTATTGTCATTCTAAACACTGTGGATCATTCTAGGCACTACATGACTATTAAAACAGTTTGTAAATGGTAGGTTACTGTAGTTTCATCAGCCTTTAATTAATCACAGCATTCCTAATAAATTTCACATTAAAAAAAATAGAAAACAACAAAAAATTGTGATGATTTATGCTGCTTAGCTCAGGAGGAGATTATTGTCTTGTATTCAGGATTTTGCCTCTTAGGGACATTTGATAGTGCACAAATACGCTGTGAATTGAATAACTTCAAGATTGTCAAGTCAAGAAGATTAACTAACTTCAGTTTGATTCATTAAGATCTTTATGGTGCTCCTGACTGAGTCTTGGAGTATGCCAAGACTAGGCTGCAGGGAAGGAAACTTGCATAGTAATTAAGTGAAAATTTATTTTCCTTCTCTAAAAATTACATTTACCTATTTATATTGTATTACCTTATGAATTTATTTTCTAGGCTTTTAATATTTTCAAGGGCTTGGTTCTTATTTGCTTATGAGACAAGATTTTTGATAAATTAGCTGTTACAAAAGCTCTGTGTTTGGAATTGTTCTTTACAGAAAAAAAAAGTAATTCTCCTTATTTGGTACAGTAAGTATCCTCAGTAAAGCAATGGTGCGTACAGAAGAATTATAATGGGATGACACCTACATCCAGTTTTGTCTGGCATCTTTATAACAGTGTGTTCCTTGTCACATCTGTTTGGTCATGCAGACCTACGTGTGTATCAACACCACTGACGAACACAAAAGGCTTCAAATTTAAAAATAATTTGTCTTCACAGCCAGGCTCACTTCACTATAGGGATGTTGCAGTAAAGATTTGAATTGCAGTAGGAGTGAAATGAGAAAAAGACTAGTACACATGATTTTGTGCTGGAAACAATGTTTCAGAAACTTTAAATTTTTTTTGCACTGTTGGCCTCCTACCTCTTCACTCTAAATGTAACTCAAATTTTCGTAACTGGTGGTGCCTCTGGACATTCAGGATTTTAAAGGTACACAAGGTACTATTTTCACACATGAATAATTGGTTGGTCTCCATGAGAATGCCATTTACAGACATTTTCAGTTCCAGAGCGCTTGAAAAATCTTCCTTGAATTAGGCATATAACTGAGGAAAGCAGAATGCAAACAACTCATACAGGCACAAAGAGCAGCTTCTATTTTCCCGTGTCCCTGTATGACAGTATCACTGGGATGATTCAATGTTCCAAATGAAACGTAAGCACCAATTCTCTATCCTGTCATATATAAGATTATTTTTATTCTTCTATATTATGCATTTTTTCCTTAATATGAGCTGACACATTTATAAAGGGAAACAGCCCTCTGGATAAGCTAACAGCTACCAGAGAAGGTGAATGTGAGTGTCTGTAGCCAAGTCCCTTCCCTCAAGCCTCTTATCTTGCCAAAACCAACACAGCCCAAATATGAGAGCATCCTGATTTGCCCTTCAAAATGCCTTTAAAACCTTTGGCCTTTTATACCAGCTTCAGAATACTTCTTACATTATCACTGAGTTAAAAGCCACTGCTTGGGATTTGTACGAAAGAACATTTCAATTTCCTTTTGTCATCCTGCCACGCAGCTGAGTTCATGAGCCCAAGTTAAATGCCAGGGCTCTCCACAGAAGGGGACCTAAGAGTGAAACTGCCATTTGCTAGCAAGTGTTAACTGGTCACTGGAAAACGCTGAAGTGCTAAAGCATGACCTTATCGCAGTCATGCAAACATCTACGAGTATACTTCATGATCAGAGAAACTCACAGCTGCCAAACTTATCCTACATCTCAGTGTCAAAACCAGGTCAGACACTTATTTTAAAAGGAAGACAAAAAGGTGAAGAAGAAATAAGTTTACATTCTTGGGCAGACACATTACCGAGGAACCAGACCAAAGTGGGAATGCTAGGTTCAAATGCTTATGTATCCCCTGTATAGGAATCAGGGATTCACATAAATAATTTGTCTTGGCTTTCCTTTCCTAAGAAGTAAAATTACCTCTGGCTTGCCACCCCTGTCCTCGCCTCACTGAATCATTCCACAGATGATGAGGACAGTCAATTTAAGAATAAGCTAAAAACAGAGCTCTCACATGTAGAAAAGAAAAGAATTATCTATGGATATTTCAGACAGTGGAAGTGATAAAGTAGTCAGCCTAGATCCCGTCTGATGTTCTAAAATTATTCCTGAACTGAACTGCAGGTTTGTGTTCCGCACCAAGACTTGGAGTGTACTATTGAAGCTTGGATTCTGATTTTATAATCTCCTTGTTGCAGCTGCCACTCAATCTTTCATATCACATACATCTTTGATGTCAGACTATTGCTCCATTAAGGTGCAGCTCACTGCTTTTTTCAACTCAATCTCTTTTAATCTTGCAAATCAAATAAAGCTCAGTAATGCAGATAATATGTCAAAAATGTCCTTACCTCATTGACATTCCCAGTGGAAGCCTACTTTTGAAATAATTTCTCAGCTAAGGTCAGACATATTCTGTAAACCATGAAACATCATTGAGAAGTGCTTAGTGAACATCAATTAAAGGAAAAAGATGGCCAACAGGTATCATAGTAATAGTTGAGTGCAGGAGTTTTGTGCAGTAGAATGTACTTAAAATATAATAAAATTTCATGTGCATGCTATTATTGTTAAATATCACTTCTTTATAAAAAAAAACCAGCAGATTGTACTTCTAGTGATATCAGTGGGCAGAATAATAGTTTACTAAGCCTGCTTGGAAAGTCTTGATACTACAAGTAAATGGTTTTTGCAGCAATTGGTCTTTAAGCAATGCAGCCTATTGTGGGATTTATCCTTGGTGGTAAATATTTCTGTTGGCAGTTTGAAGACATAAAAAAGCCTTCACCTTGATATAACATCATATGCATATCTGAGGTGCCAGCAGTTTTTTCTAATGTGCTTCTGTGAAGCAAGATTTAGATAGGAAGACCATAACAGGTTTTAACTCATATAAAGGTGTCTGAGCTTTGTGGACCAGGAAGACAGCAAAGACTTGGGAGCTCTGCTACTGAATGGTATTGAAATGAGCCTCTGATTGTGTTTGTGCTGTGATATATTCACGGCATGTTTACATATTTAAAATGACACACTGAATATAGAAAAGGAATATATTGAAATCATATAAAAATTACAGCTAGATTATATTCCTAATATAGTTTTGTTCCTTTATCAGTGCAGGAAAGGTATATTTGACAGGTATGAAGTTTTACAGCCCCTAATCCAGGTGCAAAGTCAGTGTCAGTTGAATACAGATGTCACAAAACCACAGAACAGAGAATGGTTGAGGCTGGATGGATCTCTGGAACTCATTTATCCCAACCCTCTAATCAAGCATGGCCAGCTATAGCTGTTTTCCAGAACTGTATTCAGCCGTAGTTTGAATGCCTGACATGACTGAGACTCTACAACCTCTCTGGGCAGCCTGTGTCAGTGCTTGGTTACCTACACAGCAAATTGATTTCTGAAAAAAAAAATTCAGATTTGTGCTGGTTTTTCTGTCTCCAGCTCTCCTGCAAAAGGCTTGATGCTCATGGAAGTCTCAGCTGAATCCTTACACTATCCTGATCATGATATGCAAGTTTTCATAGACTTTCTGATCAAAAGACTGTCCTTCCTTGGGACTGAAATACATCCATGTTGTATTTTTTTAAATGTAAGGACAGCAGGAAGAACATAGATTGTGAGCTATAAAAACTAGAGAAATCAAGACTCAACCATTTAAGTCTTTTTGATAGTATGGGGTTAACAATAATAGTATATTCTTCAGTATTGAGTCCTGCCTAATGTGTTGTTCTCAGCACAAAGATTTCTGTCATTTGAACAAGGAAAAATCATCTTGAAACTAGATAGGGAATCAATTAGTTTAACTGTGAGTCTTAATCACTAAAATTATTTTGATTTTTTGTTGTTTTTGTTTTATGTAACTGAATGATTTCCACATGGCTTTCCACATGTTATATGTGCTGATCTTGCTGTAAGCTCCTTTTGGTTCATCAAAACTACTGCCCAGTAAAAGCACACTCTGATGCACAAGTGACAAGTGGTGGAATGCTCACCCTGGAAAATGTATCTTTAAATTTCTATACATACACTTTTTAAAGGATGGAATAGTATTTTTCTCTAGCAAAAAATTCAAGGAGACATGGTGTTTTTATTTTATTCAGCTATTTTTTAAAATCAGCTTGAAATGAGAAATATATACTCAGTGTCCAGTGATCCATCATCCAGTGGCACATACTGCAGTAAAATGTACTTCCAAGAGGGACATGGAAGAGCAAAAGCAGGAGTGAAGGGAAGCTTAGCTCAGTGGTAGTAAATCACTTGTAAGTTGTCTCTGGTGGTTTTGCAGATCTGGCAGTGCAGATATAAATGTGCCGTGCAAAATCTTTTCCTGTGATTTGCCATAGAAATTTCAGCCATACTATTTGTTATATTTGTGCTGTGAAGCCATGCAGATATATTAACATATCCTATTTCAGGCATAAGTAATAAATTGAGGTACAGTTGACATAAAAGCAACAGATCTCTTTTTGGAAGCCACAGTAACTGAAAAAAAGTCAAGTCTTTAATTTTAGATGGGCCGATAGAGAGGAAATCAGAATTTTAACCACTGTCCAGTCCTTTCCTACTTAATTTTAGGGTGTATTTACCATAAAAGTGAAGTATAAAGTGGCTACAGATATAGATTAGCTAAAGCAGTTAGATTTACCAGGGAGCAGAGATCACTGTGGAAGCATTTATCTTCAGTAATAGTCATTAAAAAACTTAAAAAAGATAGGGGTTTTTAGGTACTTATGACCAGCTGAACTGGTGTTAATTGGACAATGGTGTTTTTTGGTATAATTCTAAATTTTATTTTAAATATTTGCACCTATTCTTTTTTTTTCCCATCGGTTTTAGATCCTAATAATTTTGTTCCATTTAACTTTGAAAATAATAATTATACTTTCCTTTTGTTTACAGAAGTAAGACCTTTTTCTTTTATGCCATTATTAATATCTACCTGACTTGACTTAGAACAAAACAAATCCTGTTTCAAAACTAAAAGTGAATTCATAAAACCACCACTTAAAATTGCAAATATTTTATAAAAAAATCCTGTTATTATAAGAGAACGACCTTGTGTCTGAAAGATGTGCTGCCCATACAGGAAAAATAAAAATTATTATTTTATATATCTGCAAATATACTGCAAGAAACATCTTTTTCCAATACCACTTTTGCTCTGACTGTACCAAATTCTCCTTTATGTACACTAGCTACAAAAAACAGGTTGAACTGAATTGGTACTATAAATATTGCAGAAGCAGAATTTCAATGTATATGAATTGATATAGAACTAATTTAGATTTGTGAATTTATATAAATAGACAGTCACAAGTGAGGAATTCTTTTGTAATTTTGAATATATCAGACTTCATACTAAAGAGAAAAAGATGTTAATGAAGTGTATTTTCTCCAAAATCTGGGCTGTGGATATTTTAAAGCAGAAAATATATTTTTGCTCAAACTTATTGAGAACTTTTAGTTTCATTTTCTGATGATCAGACAGTACTTGAAGATTAAAAGAAAGACAGTGAAATTAGAAAGCATTTTTGGAACACTTCTTCAGGAACATTAATCTAATCTGTAAAAGTCTGAAGAGCTTTCTAGCAAATTTCTGATCTACTGTGTTGATTAAGAATAAAATCCTAAAATTAAAAAAAAGGCCAAGTAATCTTGGGATTTATGATATGCATTGGAAAGTGAATGCTAAATAGAATAATTGGTTGATTGTTCATAATACTGATAACTGATTACTGTCATTATTATATAGAGATGATGTTCTATTAATGAAATGGAAGATACATACCTTTTGGAAATAGAATTTAGGATTATTGGTAAACAGCAAATTGAAGCACTCCAAATATTAAAGCCATTAATTCTTTCCTCAGTTTGAGTAGTATTTGGCTCAGCAATAAACACTGGGTCTTCCTGGTGCATTATGGAAAGAGAATAATTAAAAACACATCAGCTATGAAGAGCAATTAAAAAACATGAGATGTGGTATGAGCAGGTGCAATTGCTATGACCTTTGTGCAAATTCATCCAATTATATCAGAGGTTATTGATAATTTACAAATCCAGGTTTTCTTCAGTTTCATCAGTTCAGCTTTGACTGAGTAGATCTCTCTTATTTTCAACCAGGGCTTGTTTTGTCATGTGTACCTGTTTTCACAGATGCTGATTCTCCTAGAGGGTATTTTGTTGAGGGATCTATTTAGTGAAATTCATGTTGCAATTTCTAGGAAAATAAATATAGTGAAATAAATAATATTCTTTTATGTCCTTTATAAATTTTATTTAGGATATCTCCAGACAGCATGACTGAGTTTATGGAAGCAGACATTGGTCTTTTTACTGCTCACTGAGAGCAAAGGAGAAGCCCAGAGAGAGCTGGAGATACTGTAGGGAACATTTTTTTTTCTGCCCTCAGTATGGGTGTGCTTTCATAATCCCTTTGTGCAATTAGCTCCTGGAGGATTGTGCCCAACAGAGTCTGACCCTGAGAACACGATGTCACTGCATTCAGCTCAAATCTTTTTGATGCATATACCTCTGGGGAGTGAGTATGGCTATGTTGAGAGCTACTGTTTCAAGGAGGCTACGCAAAAGTTGCAAAAGTTGCTTTCAGTTGAAATGCTGTAACTCACTGGCAATAGATTTCAAGGCCAGAAGGAGCTGTTGTGGTCACTGCAGTCTGTGCCACACCAGAAAGATGATTTAGCCTGGTATTCTCCCTAAGTTAAAGAAACATTTGAAATACAGCACACATTTTAGAAGCATGTTTTATCTTAAGTTCAATGTTTCTAATGATGAATAAATCCCTTCCCTTGACAGATTGTTCTGGTGGTGAATTGCTTTAATTTCTAAAACTCTGCCCTACTTTTCTTAAATTTGGATCTACACAATTGGTTTTACCACTGGGTCTGTTCTTCCATGTTTCATCCAACCATGACCATTACACCTGTGCTTCTCAGAACATATCTCACTGTCTTCAAAACTTGCTCTTCATAGGCAAATGTTGTGTCATATGTAGACAAAACTTGGGTGTATGGAATGATCTGGGTTTTTTTATTTAGTTTGTCTAGGACACTTTACTGAGAGCAATTACTTACCTGTGAAGGTGGTGACCGTCAGCCTAATTGGGTGACTTTATAAAGTCTCAGTAAGTTTCTGATGGAACCTCAGGAATTCCCAATATTCCAAGCCTGCCTTTCATTGATGGCTATTTAATGGCATTGGTTAGCTTTGGTTTTGCTTCCATTGTGACTATCAGTTAAATGGCATTTGCAAATTCCTTTGGTATTTGTCCTAGGTATTGCTAAACTAAATTTATTTCACTGAAAAGAAAATGGCTAGAAAATTTTATGATAATCAGTGTAAAGATTACAATATGTTCTCTGAATAACTCATGAAGAACATTTAATGAACCTGATTACCTACCTGGAATTTATGCAAGAAGTGCTGGTAGTGATTTTTTTTTCACAGTGTCTAGTCTTATTTTTATAACAAAACAACTTGAGTGTAGAGGGACTTTTTCACTAGAATCTCTATAATTACTGAGATTTCAGGTAGCTGGCAGCAGGTCTTGTGCATGTATATTCAAAAGGTATATTTGGCCACAGATTTGAGATATTATGGATGGCAGAAAATTTAATATTATCAGTGTGATCAAGGTTGTATGTAGAATTTGAATAAACTCAAATCCACCCCTGACAAAAGGAAAAAATAAAACCAGCAGAATTTGAAAGGTAGAATGTTTCATAAGTTTTCACAACCACCTTTGAGGACTAATTAAAGACATTGTGGTATCATGTCTGAACTTTGCATACTTTGGATTTGCCTCTTATCTAATTCATAGCTTTAGAGTATTGTGTAACTTGTACAAAAAGATTATTTTTTTTGTTGCATTATATGTTCAGCAGATTTTGGAATTATTATATGGTTGTAGTTAATTTTTCTAGCCTTAAATTATTTTGTGATACAGTGCAGCTCTGGTCAAAATGAATATAATGGAACTTCAGTGGAGTTAACTGTAGCTATTCATATGTAGATAGCGCACTATGCATTTGATAAAATAATGCAGTAATAATCTTTCATGTTGTTGTAATTCAGTTTATTAAAAGTCTCCACTGTAAGTCTGTAATCTTATATATTTAAATAGAAAGTTTATTCTGTGAAAACTGATATTTTGTTGTTCTTTAAAAATGGGAAAATAGGCAAGAAAGAGGGAATACAGCCTCTATTTTGGACAACCTCTTACACGTCCTGGATTCAAATTTTTCCTCCACATTTCTGAAATTTTGGTTCAACATTTTATCAAATATTATTCTCATGGGAACTGAAATAAATGTAATGTTGATGTCTTTGGGTGTTTGAATGTGATTTTTCTTCCTCATAAGAACAGATTTCCTCCAATCAATTAAAAATAGAAGAAAATTATGTTTCAGTAGAATTCTAGAAGTCTTTTTTCTTTCATCTAAAACATTTTCCTGTCCAAAATAATTACTTGTTTTAAAGGAGTACCTACACTCAAAAATTATTTCAGAGCTGGCTTATCCTTAAGTATGCAAATATTACAAGAGTATTTACTATTCTCATGAAAGGAATGGCTAAAATTAGTCCTTTCAGAACAATTAGGGGGTGCTGAAGCAGGGAGTTCTGAAAGGGTGCACCCTCTGTGGGTCCTCTTGAATCCAGAAACATCTCTGATGACCAGAGTCCTTCTCTGCTGCAATGAATTCCACAGTACTATGGGCTCTATGCCTTCTGGAGAGAAAAAAAGGAGGCCTAAGAGGCTGCCTTTTTTTTCCCCCTCAGTTATTTCTTGTCTTTGTATACAGTCTAGGACAACTCCTAACTCTTTAAAATCTTATGTTTTAATTTATACATCAATGATTCTGTTACTCCTGCAAATCAGTTCTGTAATACTGTAGTTATAGGGCCAAAGTAATAAAAATCAGATCTCTTGAAAGTATTATGAGCAAATAACTTCATTGGAATAGAATTTAATGCCACTGTTTCCACCTGAAAAATCGACTGCCTTCTCCAAGCATCTAGAAAATTTCCTGCAAGGTGATAAGTTCTTTTTAAGTTGAGGTACCTGACATGCAAACTTTGTAGTAGCCCAGACAATTAATAAAGAGATTAAATTAAATTAAAGTAGTGCCAAGATGTATGTAAAGTAACAACTTCATAACATCTATGCATATAATGAAAATAAAAAGTTAAGTACAAAAATGAATACTGAATATGAATATATTTCTTAATATTTTTATGTTATGTTATGTATAAATAAACAATTTCCTTACATTTCCACTGCATGTGCATTTATTAGCTCCTTTCCACCTAAGCATTTTCATACAAATTCAATGTTCTAAGGTGTTCTAACAATTAAAATTAAGTGTGTGATTAGGTGTGCATGTACTGAGGGCTGCATAATGTGGGATACTCTCAGGACTTTATTGATACTTTCACTAAAGAATGAAATGAGAGACTGTGATGTCAACAAGGCATCACTGAAGATGGATGAGAAAATGACCAGAATGATGCTTGGTGCTTTTCCTGTTTTTTCCATTGTTGCCCTAACAAAGCAGCGCTCATTTATATGGTTTAGGTAACACTTAATCTGAACTCTTAAGGTATTAATCAAAAAGGAACGTACAAATAAAGGTGTGTTGCAATTAAGGGACTAGAACTAGTGGATTTACCAATGAGTTCAGACATCTATTTTTTGTTCATGACAGAAAGAAAAAGCTTTGAACACATATGCTGTGATTTCAGTCAATGAAGTGGAAAGGTGCAGATCTTTAAAATCATATACAACTGGATCAATATTTGTCTGACAAGAGAAACACACTTGATGTATTATTGACTGGGAAAATAATCTGATGTTGGAAACTCCTGACCACCCTATGAGGTAGCCATGTCAACCCACAGGGACAGGTCTCTCCTTCTTCATCATGCTCTCCATTTCAGTTGTAGAATTTTGCTAATTAGTGAGACTGCTTATAATCCAAAGTGAAGCAAGTGCAGGGAGAGCATGCCTCTTGTCAGTATTTTTCCAGGTTAAACTACAGGCTGCTGAGTAAATCTTCAGCATAAGATAAATGCAGTTAAAGTGTGGGGCAGAATTTTTCAGTCAGACTTCTCATGCATGCTGACAGCAAGTCTTTAGGATGCATGAAATTATCCAACAGCCAGGAAAGTGAGAGAGGAAAGAAGCAGAGTGGTGTAGTACTTTTCCCCCAAAAGAGCAGTACTCAGGTTGGCCTGGACTCTTGGCCTTGTTCTGCCGTTTGCTGTCCTTCACAGACCTTACTCCTTACAACCTCAGAGCTGGCATGTGACCTTTTTGAGATATAACTGGAAACTTAGAATAACAAATATTGACCTTTTATATCAGTGGCTACATTTCGAAATAATTTCAAGAGACAATTGACAGTACGCTCATGCTAAAAAAAAATTTCTAATCTTGATTTAAAGATTCAGTGATAGATATGTTACCATGTTTTTCAAGAAAATTAATTTATTTTTAATATTTTTAAAGCACTGTGCCTAAGGTTTCCTCCTCCTTTTAAGTCTAGTCATTGTACTGTATTTTCCTTCTATAGTTTGAAGTGTTATTTTTCTGCTTATGTTCGGAGTGCTGTCGCCGCTTCAATTTCTTGTACAAAATGAATTTATTGAGCTCCTTAAATTGCTTATTCTCCAGACCCACTTCCAATTCTCAATATTCATTTTTACAGTAAATAAATAAGAACTAGGCAGGCTGGAATCTGTCTGGTAATATTGGGTATCTTTGGGTTGGAAGGTAATGTAGTTGCTTGAGGTTCAACAAGGTTGTAAAATACTATTACTCTCCTTCCAAAGAGTTTGTATGAGCAGCCTCGATCAAATCTACCTTTATGTAGAGAGAAGCAAGAACTATAAAATCCTCAGCAAGACAAAGCATCTTTTCTCATTTAAACCCACAGGAAAATGTAAATCAGTTGTCTTTCCCCCTCCAATACTAAGATAACATTTACAATGTATCCCAGGCATAAAAAGGGATGAAATATTTCTCTATTAGATTTGGTTGGGCATAGTGCAAGAATATGATTTTAAAAATGAATGTCTTTGAACATTAGCTTTTCGGTTGCTTTCCCAAAATCTGACAAGTTCTTGGAACATGAGATATCTGCTCTTTATGCCATTTTAATTGTTTGTAAAGCCTAAGATGAAAAATGAATTACCCAAATATATATGCAGAAAAACAAAATTAAACAGATTGTCTAAGAGATATGATACTTTTTAAGTATCTGAGTGCAATATATATGTGCTCACCATAATTAGAAGCTTTACTAGGCACCAACATCTAGGTGCTGTATTTGCATGTGTAGCTGTGAGCATTCTGCACCACTCACTTTTATCATAAGCAATTTCAAAGCACCTGAGAATATTTTTTTTGATTGTTGGTGTCATTAAAATGATAAAATATGCATTCATTATATTAAGATTTTAAAAGATAATGCCAGACAACATATAAAAGCAGGTGGTGAGAAAATAAAAAGTATGTATAGCAGCAATGTATAATAGTATGCTATTAAAAGATGACAAAAAAAATCTAAGAAACTTAGATATTATGATAATTAACAGTAACACATCATATTGATAGCCACTGAAAAAGAGACTATTCAGAAAATGAAAATATTATTTCTAGGGAATATCCCCTCTAAATTACATATCTCAGTTCAGGTTTGTACTATGCAAAACCTAATTACCTTGTGCATTTGCCAACATAATCATCAATTATCAATCTTTTTCTTAAATGCCAGCCTTATTCCTTCCTTTACTGGGAAATTAAATAAAGAACTGAAAGTATTTGCCTCCTGCAAATAAAGGGCATTATACATATAAATAATCTAATAGCGCATTCATAATTTAGTATTTTCAATGAGAAGTCCCTCAGATATTATTTGCAAGTAACTATGATGATCTTGCATCCAGGATTAAATTTCTTAAAGTATTATTTGGAGCTTTTGAGTTTGCCTTACATGTAGTTCATACAGAAGCCTTATTTTATAAATACTCCCCCAACCTGTACCCACCTGTCTGGTGCCTTTCTTTTGTGTTCTGTTATACCACAGGATTTTTTTCCTCCATCTTTATCAATGAGCATCTTTTAGTAATTGGAGATTTAATGAATGGTGCTGAAAAATTACTTGATTTTGCACATACTTAACCGACCTCAGTAAGGCCCTGGTTTAACAAAGTCCATGCTCAATTTTAAGCACTTGACTACTCTCATGAACTGCATGATGAACTGCTTGCATAAGGTTTGTCAAGTCATTTTTGCTAGAGCACAGTCTACTGACTAGTTGAAAAAATAATAATGGTTTCAACTGTTAAATAAAACAGTCTAGCCCCTATTGTTAATACGTAATATTATGGTAGTCAGTACTGACATCCAGAATCACTTTTCCTTTACAGAACTGTGCAAAGAAAGTCGGTTTTACCTTCTGGAACCAGAGGCCAGTGAAAGCTGATATTGATGCCAAAAGAAGAAGTTTGGCCCTTTTGTCAAGTGCCTGGATGTGCAGTCCGGCTGGTTACCTGCTGAATTACCTCTAACATCAGTTTCAACATCTCTCATTTTCCAAGAAGACCTTGTTACAAAGATGTATAAAACCACATCACCTTAAGCATTTCAAAGAAGACCTCAGGGGCTCTGACATCAAAGTAACAGCATTTCTAGGGGAACAGTGTAAGTTTATTCCTAATATTCTCATCTGTGGAGCCATATCTCTATGTGCATTTCTGTCTTTTTACTTTTTTTTGTCCTTGTCTGCCTTTTTGTTTTAACTACAAGTTCCAAGGCTCAGAGATGAAAAGAGAAAGGTCAGGGAAATATCTAATGTAGGCTGGTGTCTTGTACCATTTAGCAACTTTCCAGGGAATTAAAAATGTGAGGGAAACTTTGTTTTTATTAAAGTCTCTAGTGCAAAAATACATACCTGTCTGGTCTGAATTTCTGTTCATATGTGTGGGTTTTTTTTTTCTTTTATAAATACCCATCTAGATTTTTAATGGGTCTATGGAGCTGAATTATTATAGGTTTATCATTAATCATAAATTGCTTAAGGAATGATGAATATCTGAATTCTTTCCTGGTCTTGCAAGCTGGAAAAAGTATATAAAATACATCAGGTAATACAAATTCTGTTTTAGGAAGTGAGATTGAGAATCTACTGCTGCCCAAATCAAGCAGCCACTGTTGATGAATGTTTTTTTATTGTGAAGGTTTTAATATTGCCTTATATTTGCCCTTGTTCAAAATTAGCACTTTTTACTGTATAAACACTTTTATTTACATTTTTATATTTTTAAACATAATTGCTGAGACAAGCTTTGTCCAACATCTGTCATGTTTCTAGCAGATTTGATTTAAGCCCAAAATTTAATTAGAAATTAAGTTGGTATGTGCTGAAACTTTCTCAGGCATGTAAATTAAAGGCAAACCTACAATAATAATAGTTATCCTACAGTGGCCTAAAAATTGTTAGTTATAATCTTGAACATTCCTGAAATCAATTGAACTTGCTCCTTCTTTCACTTAAACTGATAATTTCCTTTGTTATGAATTTGTTTTAGAATCGATTTTAAGTGTCATTTGATAGCTTCTGTTTCAGCTGTACAATTAAATAATTCCAGTACATGACAACCTTGAAATAAGCACCTTTTCAGGGTACATGAGAATAACCTATAGCCCAACACTTGATATTATGAGTCGGTTGTATGACAAAACAGACTCTCTTCCTGTGTGAATATGTGGTTGTTCAAACTTTTACAGATATAAGTGTGGGACAGTGAATCATAATAATTTTTTTTTGCCAAGGCCCTTTTTCTGATCCCACACCAAAGCTGGTGCGTATGAGGTACTCTCCTCTATGCATGACATATAAAAGGATTTCACAGCATCCTCACAGATCTGACCCTCTGTCTTAAAATGAGGGAACCACCAGGCTGCATCTGACAGATTTATTTTTCTCTTCTGGGTGGTTGAAGTTGGGAAAAAATTGTAGGAAATTGTAGGAAATGTTCCCTTTGAAAATAGAAAGCATGCTAAATAGCCAATTAGTGCACATTTGACCATTGTTGTGCTGCCTTCGCATTGATTGTGTCCTTGCACTCATACTTCCAACTAAACTATAGAGAATAAACCGAAAAATATCTGAACACCCAGTAAATGCCACAAAATTGCTTGCAAGGCATGATGCCTGTTACTGATCTGTGGTGAGGAGGTACATGATCTGAAGGCTGAAACAAATATCACTGATACTGTGCATTGGTGGAGTGGGGTGAGGAAGGCTGGGTTGGGTGGAGAGTGCCAGGTATTGGTGAAGGAAACAGGCTATGCAGAAATTCAGTGGGGCCAAACCGTATGTAATAGAGGCAGGATTGATTCCCTGCAGGAATATGGCTCTGTTTGACATAAAAAGCCGAATCTTGGGTTATTTTATCTGAAGGAGTAACCTAGTAATTTGGAAATACAGGTTTGTATGTGTGAATCTCACTGTTTTACATGCGGCACTTAGCCAGGTGTTTTCTGCCACAGAAGATCAGCCTTAATTTCTTAAGGCCAATTAAGGTCTTAATTCTTATTTTCTCTGATCTTTCAGACTTAGCGGACATTACTGTCATACACCAGAACAGCAACAAAAAAAAGAAACTTGCCACTGCAGCATGAAATCACATTTTTTGAAGAAACTGTTTATGCATAATATGCAAAAAGAGCTGAGAATGGGCACTGCCTGAAGTGTGAATAAAAAAGGTTGTTGTCTAATCAGCATAGGCACTGAGATTTTACTAAGCTTTGGTTACTGCATGTTACATTTGGCTTCAAGAAAAAAAATGTATCTGAGCTTGTCATTTTAGTTTGTTCAGTTTCATTTTTTTCTGGTTGGTGTTTTCTTCCTGTCAAGACTACAGATATCCTTATGTATCCTTATATTATTCTCTATTTTATTTTTTGGAACCTTCTTCTTAAATCACAATATAAAAAAATCCACTTAGTGCCTAGCACTATTTCACACTGAATAACAGGAAAATACTCATGGCTGAATCTCAAAAAACCTACAAGAGAAGGCCTTTTGAAATCTAAACCTCTGCATTTTCATTCCAGCCAGAGATGATGAAAAAAAAAGTTCTCTCTCTTAATCTGAAGGAAAAAGGAGAGGAAGGAGGATTTCAGAGCACAAATGAGAGAGCACTTTTACAGTGATTCAAAATACTTTGTCTATTGAGGATTTTCAGTTGGCAAAGCACAAGGCCAAATTTGGAGCTGTGTATATAACTAGGCAGCATTCTTAATAGGTGTCATTTTAGTGAATGCTGGTAATAATGATGTTTGTGAGAGAGAAAAGTGTGGTAAAAGATTCATCTTGACATCCATTTTAAAGGATATTGTGAGATGAAGAATACATAGTCACTAGAAAATACAAAACTAGAAAATGAAAAAAAAAAACCAACCAGTCCTTCAGAATGAATTGTAATAATTGGGTTTTTGATACTAGAACTAGGACTTTATCGAGTCCCTTGATTTTTCTTAAGTAAAAAACTATTTTGTTGTTATTTAAAAAATATTTATACCATGTTTTTCAATATATTAGAGTATACCCTCTTAGAATTTTTGAGCACATACCCTGCTTAAAATACTAATGCCCTTCTTCCAGAATTTCAAAGGCATATTTTTGTTTTATGGTTTGCAGGGATTGTGACTAGGCTGAAATTTGTTCTGTAATAAGATCCTCCTTTTATTCAAGTTTTGTTTTGAATAAAAAGTACAACAGTAAGTCAGTGTTTCTGTCGCTAATTATTTCTAGGAGACAAGATATAACTTCAGTAATTCCAATCTTTTTCATTGGTGAAATTAGTAAGAAGAAAGTTAAATGAGATAAAAGATTTTTTTGAAACATATTTATGAAGAGGACACAACTGCACGGAATTAGTAATTATTTTCTCTAAGATTGAAGAAAATTGCAATTAAGGGGAAAAATACCTACTTTTTTTTAACAGTGAATTTTTTTATCCAGAGGTGGTTTAGGTGTTCTCCAACTTCGTGTTCCCACTGAAGCAGTCCAAATGATGTGCTGCTCGCTCACTCTCCCACCCTTTTCCCTCTCCCCTGTCATGGGATGGAGAGGAGAATTGAAGGCACAAAAGGTGAGGACCATGTGTTGAGACATAATGTACTGGAAACAGCAATGAGACAAGAAATGAACAGTAACAGCAACAATATTAATAAATCAGTGTGCAAGGGAGGCAAACAATTCACAAGTGAATGCTCACCATGTGGAGCCTGAAAACACCTGACCGTTCACTTCCCACTACTTGACTAGAAAGAACTCCCCTTGCCACCAGCAGTGAAGTCAGGTGGTACAGAGTAATGTCTGGGTCCCAGCCATGCTGCTATTGACTACTGCAAAAATTAGCCCTGTCTGGACTGGATCCAGGACACATGATCATTTCATATGTGGCAAGTAAATTTTTGTTAAAAGTATTAAAACAGAGATCATATACCTTTTTAAAATAATTGTTTTACAGACATGTAGTTAGTTTGCACATGTTGAAAGATGGTCAGATGTATCTTAGGTTAGTAGGTAATTTTCTTATGAGAAGGATTTAGTTTTAAATAAATTTATTGTAGATATAAACATCTACCAAGCCATAAAGACTTGTATTTCTGATGAATCTTGCATTGCTATTCCAGACCTTGTTGCCCTGGGGTCCCTTTTCCAAGTCAAACCTTTCCTAGAAAATGAATATATAAAAATAAAAATCAGATAAATGTTAAAAAGCATGGCTCATCCAGTGATTTCATTTAAGTGAGTGGTTCTGCTTCTAGGAGTCCTGCTTATGCTTCCTGGCGCCAGTATTTTTCTCTTTTTAGTGATAAAAATTATCAAGTACAGGAGAATGGTCAAAAGCTTTCTTCAAGTACAATGCAGTCCTAATGTACAGCAAATGTTCATGTCTTTACTCCTTAGATCAAGATCCAATTTTACCTCCTGCCTAATACTGTTCTGTGGCTCTTTGTCATTGTCCCTGGCTAGAACAACCTGTCAGTCAGTTGAAAGTGTCCTTTGCAATGGTAATAGTATGCTGATTTATGATTTTTCTAATGTGAGTTGTCACCTTCTAAAAGAAATTTGGACAGAGCTTTCCATTTGAAACTGCACCTAGAAGTATTTCTTTTGAACGTACTGTAGTTTAAAATCTGAAACATCAGTGTTTATGTGAGATACACATAGGTTTATATGGTTTGGCTTTTTTTTTTCTTTTTTTTTTAATTAAACCAGTTCTTAGTATCACTGGAATGAACAGGATTCTAAGAAAATCATGACTATATAGCTGCAACATCTTGTCTCTCTTAATGTAGCTTTAGACTTGATTCATAACACAGTTTTTTCCCCAGAGACTCAAATGAAAGTTTCATTTTCAGTATAAATGTACCTAACCAATGTTAGGCAATAATAAGTGGTGTGAATTATATTGATCTTAGATTTATAATCTGCCTGAACCTAACCCTGAAAATCATCAGACTACTTGTAAGGAATATCTTAGAAACTTTAGAAGACTTATGCAGTCATTAAATTCTCATCATATGCACACATTTAATAGGATTTTTTTTGTTGCTAATCTCAGCTCGGCAGACTTAGTCCTTCCCTTGTTGCCACTATAATTTATATGTAATCATAATTTGACAACCTTAGTCTAAAGCTGCACTCTGTCCTCCAAGGAAATTTAATACCTTCTGCTCTGTACACTCATAGCATTTATCACTCTAACAATAGGTGTATATGACCCTGCTCATTTACCCTCCAGTGTGTGCAAGGAGTTGCTTCAGTACAACCAGGTTCCCAACATAATATTTCAATGATTGTTTTTAGCAGTTGACTTCCATAGGGGGTGTTGTTGCTTTCTTCAGACTGAGTTAAATTTTCAAAGAAGTTATTATTTTAGTGGATTTTCTTACCCTGATTTCTGATGTTTTGCTACCAACAAAAAGATAAGCACGTACGACTGTCACGCTTTTACAAATATACAAACCTGATTTAAATGTTTCCTATCTCTTGGGAAGTGCAGCTAAGATTTGTCCCGAGGCACACAGTTAGATATTTCTGACTACCAGCTGGGTGTTTTGTATTCTTTGCCAGATTCCACCTCTTCTGTTGATCCACTTGTTCTGTTATGGTTATTCTCTGACTATCAGCCATATGTCTACCAGAATATTAACACTCATTCTCCTCCTCTGTGGGACAGGGGATAGAAACAGGAAGAAAAAATCTCATGGGCTTTCCTATCTCTCAGCCCTGCTGAACTCAGGCTTCTCCACTGCCAGCAGAAGTGGCACAAGGAGAATGGGGAGGGCTAGCATTAGTCCTCAGCAGGTTCTTGCTGCTGCTGCTCACTGCTTTTCACAGTTCCTCTTCTCCACCATAGACCTACAGTGGGCTGTAGTGTGAATGCCTGCTCCCACTTCTGCTGTGCCTCCTCCTCCTTATCCTCTTTCTCTTCTGACCTTGCAGCTGTTTTTTCTACTTTTTTGTCCCCTTTTTCCTCTCTCTAAAAGAGTTTGGTGGAGGGGTTTCCTGCCTTTTCTTAAATACGGTTTCCCAGAGGTGCCAGCTCCTTGGCTGCAGGGCTCAGCTGTTCCCTGTGCTGGGTTAGTTAGAGCAAGGCCAGGCAAGACCTCTCCTCACAGACAGGAGAATTTCTACATTAATTAAAAATTGAATATAATTAAATATAAACCGCTAAAGAGTTTTGTCTTTTTGAAGAAAGGATATACTGAGCATGTAGAAGTGCCTTCCAGTCTGATAATTGTTTCAGAAAAATCATTTAAATAGGAGGTTTGGAACTCATCCACATTTGCAAGTTTTCCTTGACCAATGAGTATCCTTCACAAAACTGTGAACCTGTGTAGCTAGAGATCGTCTTAAAGCTTACCCAAGTATATTACTTCAATTAATTTTTTTGCTTGATGTCTCTAAAACAAAAATATCACCAGTCTTTGTGCCAAAGGACTAACGGATCTATTGAGGTCCTTTCATCATCTTTCTGAGGTAATCAAAAGAGCCCAGTCATCCCAAGAGAGAGCTCTAGGGAATGAATTAAGAAAGATATATGGTGTAGATGGTTTAAGTAAGGTAGGCATTTGTGTGGATGATTTATGTCCCTTTACTTTTCCTCGCTTTCTGCTCAATCCTGCCCCTACATCAGGTGAAGCAAATATGAACTAAATAAACTATCTACCAGCTCAAGAGAGGAGGGAAGGAAGACACCTCTGTCTTTCACATCCTCACAGCTGGAACAGCAGATAAGCTGCATCAGGAGTTAGTCATAACACTTTCATATTTACAGAGATTTCCTGGTTCATGAGGATGCTCTCCTTTCCCGGATTCATCAGTCTTTGTTGCTTTGTAGCTTTGTAGCTTTGTAAAAGACTAGAGGACATGAGCATGAGACATTAGATACTTCAGTATTTTTGCAGCATGCTTGCAAACTCTAAAGTTAGATTATAAAGTAAAACTATTAAAATGGGGATACTAAGACTAAATCTGTCTGCAAAGATATTTTCAGCTAGTTCTTGGGCACTATTCAACTCAGTGTGGCCAAAATATTGTTGAAGATTATTTAGTTTGTGTGGCTGTTGCTGTTATTTCAGTGAAATGCCTTGCAGCTTTGAGTGGACTTTTGTAGAAGGTAGTTTAATGTAGAAGTCTGGACTTGAGGCATGGAAGTATGTAGGTACATGTATCTGTTGCAAATCACCAGATTACAGGCACAGTACCATCCAAAACAGGTTCAGCAGCAAGGTTCACCAGATTTCAATGCTTACTTATCTATATAAATTAAAATTAAAACCTAAGTTGTGGCACAAAAGATAATTTTACCAGTTGAATATCTGAAGAAGTTGGAAAATATTTGCTTCTTCTCACATACTAAAAAAAAATAAAATTAAAATGAAAGGTTGTATCAAATAACTCCTAGGAGTGAAAAGAATTGTCACATGGTAAAGGAAGACTCTACCCTGATATGACTGAAAAATTTCAGTTTCTCTGAAATCTTTCTGTCTTCAGCCCTATATAGGAAGTCTGAAACAAATAACATGGGTAAGGTTCCCTAGGCATGAAAACAAGAAGGCTCGGAATTATATTCTGTTTTTTTAAACTGTGCATTTTCTTAATGGCTGATTGTCAATTCCCTTCAAGAACATTTCTGAGACACCAGTGGCAGATTTAAAAAACGCTATATCCACTTAGCACACTTGGTGCTGTCTTTGACACTGACTGCCAAGTTTTGTTTTAGCAATGACTTCTGATTGCAATATTTTGCCACAAGCTGCACCAAATGATCGTGAAAAGGATTGACCAGCTTATCAGGTACTGCATGACTCTTGCTGATCTCGGTGTTAAAATCTCAGACACAATGAGTGAAATTGAATTTTCTCCCATTCCATCTGGTAAGAAGAAAAAAATTATGACTAGAAAATACCATCACTTTTATCCATCAATCAAAGGTGTCTGTTTGGTTCAGTATTAACTATAGATCACCTTTGTGAGCCACGGACCTTTCAAATTACATTTGTGAACACTCAATTGCTTTCTTCTCCATGTTCCTACCACTTCGTACCCTTTTATTACAGTGAATTATGCCTCTTGTCAAGAAGGCAACTGTTTACAGGAGATAAAATGCAGAGCCACAAACATTCAGGCTGCTGAACTTTTTGTGCATGAAATGGTTCTTTGTCCTATTTTTAGATATTTTTAATATATTTTAAAGCAGGCAAGACAAACAAAAATGGAAACAATAAATAAAATAAGAAGACAAAGAAAACCCTGAAACATTTCTGATGAATACAGCTGAAAAGTCTAGTGAATGAAAATGTGATTCCAAAGAAAATTGAGCTCTGCATTTTCAAAAGCTACTTCTTTTCCTGGAGCGAATATAAGTTGTGTATTATAACATTTACAAGAAATGCTGTGGGCTCATTTTAGTCTATGAATGATCATTGTTTCTAAGAGTTTCTTTCCTGGCAGTATGATGTACAAGAAACAAATTTTGTGGTTACTTTATTACTGGCATACTTGTGCACTTCTCTGAAGTAGTGGATAGTCCTTCAGTTAGTCATAAAAATAAGCTTGGGGCTAAAGGGTGAAACATATATTTCTAGGCACAAACATTTTGGTTGTGTGCAGAAATCTTTAGATTTAGCTGTGAAATTGGGCTGTGGAGTTGTTAACTTTCATTTATTGGATTGGGAAAATCCATATATTACATCTCTCTCATTAATTACAGCACTTGTAAAATGACAAAAAATCAGATCCTTAGAGACTTTAAATTATATCAGATATTTATCATTTGTTGTATAGAATGAATGCACTGATACCCTGTCTTCTCCAGTGAGGGAGGTGGGGTGAAGGGGAAAGGAGGCTTGTAATAATTTCCTACTGTGTTCATTTAACTTTATGATGGTTCCTCTCAGGAGACCATAATGAAAAGATAAGAGACTAATGATCCATAAATTTAACAGAACCCAGATTGAACAATCTTTCAGTCTGACAAAATTAATTAACATTAAGACACATTTTCTTGAGATGAGTATGTATATACATGTGTGTGAAATCAAGCCCCAAGGTAAGAACATTTCTTCTCAAAAAGTTTGTTTCTAGTCTGCCACTTTGATTTTCCAAATCTGACTCCTTTCTGCTTTCAAAATGTAAATTTGCTGTTTTCTGTTTTATTCATGCTTTGTCTTCAGAAATACAGCTGTCACCGCTCTTACTTCATATTTGATCTTTTACTTGGGTATGCTATCACAACTACTTATTTAAGTGACAAAACTAAAGATTTTTTAATGATTCCTTTTATTCTGATTGTATCTCTATTATCACAGCTAGCAACATAACCAAGGTCTTGTATTTGCTTGTGGTAAACCTAAACCAGTCTGTAATGAACATGGAGTGTATATCAAGTTCCATCCCAGTACTGACAGCTTCAATTCTTATATGGAGAAGCTTTGAAGGTGAGTGGAATGGCCTTGTCACCTACTCTCTCAATGACTGTCATTTCCTAGTGTGGACACCCTCACTAGTGAGTATGAGAGTATATTCAGAATTAAGTTCTCTCTGAAATGATTTTCAAATGAGGTAAATGTCCCTTCTTCCTCGTGGTGAGTTGCTGGCACAAACTAGCATAGGCAGACCAGTTGAACACTTGAGTTGCACCATTAAGACTCATGTTGACAATGTCTGCGTACAAATACAGGCTCACCCTCTCTCATCATGATACATGCACCTGTATAGAAACAGTGTAACTGAGGAATTTAAGAGCATTTACTAAAATTGTATCAATGCCTGTGTGCAATGACACAATTTATGCTTCTATTGTAAGTGATCATACTCTGTATTATCTTTTACTTTAGATAGTAATGAATTTTTGGGAACTGAAGTTTAGGTTTTGGCATATACGATCTGAACTAATTCTTCTCTCATACACAGATGGCTCGTTCATACTTGCCTAGCTAAATTCAAGTTCTTTTATATGCCTGTGCATGCTGAAGTCAAATTTTTGATGTCAATACAGGAAAGATTTGTATTCTTTTCTACTTGTGATTTTGGCAGAGTTTGTTTACATATTTTTGTCCATGACAGAAAAGCTAATAAAAAGACTGTAAAAGTTATGTATTATATAGATTACAGACACAAAATTCACAGATAGGAATTTTGGTTAACAGACTTAGTAATTCTAACTTAATCAATAGGAGTTAATATGTTGTACGGTCCAATTTTTTTTCTGCCTTTTTGTTTAGTTTTTCCTCTACCTACTGTGCTGCATGGCAGAAAACACACGCAATTCTGATTCTGTCATTGCTTTCAGGCCTTTTTCTGCTTTGTTTCTAAGGAGCAGTTTCTTTCATAAGGAAGCAGTTCATTTTGCTGTGCAAATTCATAGTATCTTATCAACATTTTGCTTATTCTCTCATCACTTTTCAATATGACAGCACTCCATATACATGCTGGAAGCAGTGCTCTTCATAATCATTCCCTCTTCAGTAAAAGTCATTAAGTCTACATTGTCAAATCTTACCTTGATTACAAATATACATATTTTTCATACTGCTAATATAAAATAAATGTCATGTATTTTTATTTGCAGCTCTAGCAAAGTGGTTGATATTAAGGAACCATTAAGGAAACCTGAATCCCAGATCATTACTCATTCAACAGTCAAAAAAAGCATCTGTGCATTAGATGCTATTAGCACATGCAGAATGCCAGATGTAATGATCACATTAAATCAGACTTGATTAATAGTTTATAAAGACTGAATCTATGTTATTTTTGGAAATACAGTTTATATTATCCATTTGCATTATTTTTTGGAAATACGGTTTCAGTGAAGAACAGCCTGAAGGCCCTTCCTTGGCAAATATATAGTATTCCATCTATTTTGATCCACTTCCACCTAGACCAGGGAGGTAGAAGGTCATTATATGGAGAAGATTGGTTTTCTCCAAGCTTGCATTTACAGAAATATGCTTTTATTATGTGTCACTGCATTAACTGTTTTATATACTTAAAACTTGCTCAAGGATTCAGTAAAAGCTTCTACTTTCTCTATCTTTTTGTCAAAAAAACAGTGTTATTGTGCTTATAGTTTTAGGTGTGCTGTATGAATTAAATCAACTTAATTGTAGGCTTGTCCTATGCCACTTCCAGCATTGAAATAGAAGAATTTAACTTCAAATGGACTTAGTCCAGTGGGTATTTTCTTTTGCTGTTTGGTCTGCAACAGCAGAGGCAATGTCCGTGTCAGGATGTTGTGTTCCCATAGAATTCAGTAATGAGAGCTCTTGTTTACGATAAGTGGCTAAATTTCCAGGACTGTCAAGAATGATCAAAAAATATCCTGTTTTTTTCCTCTGGGATAAAATTCTGCTTCCCTTTACTGACCTAGCAATTTGCTTGGTGGCTTTCCAACACACCTTGGTTCAGGTGAGCTGCATAGAAAATGTGAAAGCTTGGTACCTGTTTTTGCTCTGCCAGACTTGACCATTGCTACATCCTCATTTGCTCTAGCTACAGCTTTGCTTTGCTCTGGTTCTGTATTGTATGAGGAATGTGCATAGCTTTAAGTTCTCTCCAGAGCATGGTAAAACCTTTATCAGGTAATGCTTCATTTTGTGGATTGATATGAAGGATTAACATTATCAAAGATCTCATCTCTTCTGATCACAATGGGGAGCATTTTTTTCCCTTTAGCAGAAGAAGGAATTGTAATTGCTGTATTTGGGAAATTATAACTAATCTATACTCTGTTCCTTTGAAGGAGATCTTGATCTTTATCTTCAAGCTTAAAGCACACACAAAGATAATCTCTTTTATCAGTTTAGAGGACCTGAAACCTCAAATATCTGAAGAAGTTACTCAGGAATTTTTTTAAATTCAAGCTTCCTGTCCAAATGTTAAAACCCTTTGTATTCCAACAGACATCACATATTTTTATCATAGTCTGAAAATGCTTTTTCTTGTTTACTTGTCTATTTCAGCTTTTTATTGTCCTGAAAGAAGTTGCTGTTAAGAACTGATGCAAATTTAAGCAAAGATGCACTTCATAAAAACAGTGGATGGACACTCTTGTCAAGGGGAAAGATTGACTGTTTCAGCAGGCAACACACCCCTGACTGTTTTAAGCACAAGCCCTCAGGAGAACTCTTACTTTTGCTCACTGAACCACAAAATTGAAGTACCATGGAAGAAATCCAGACATGCAACAATGCCAAAATATGTATCGCACTATACTGAAAGGCTTCAAAATTACTGTATTTACACAAGGGTATTACTGACAGAATAAATGAAAATTTTATGGTCTAAGAAAAGAAACACAATTTTAGTTAACTAGCATTTTTCTACTGCTCTAAAGCTTTTATTGGGAGCAGAGGGAATTTGTACTCAGTGAAGTAGATCAGTGAAATGATAATTTGTCTTTGAATGGAGTACTTTTATCCCATTAATTTCAGCTATTATGGTGTGAGATAAGATGTAAGCCAGTGACTAACTGAAAATTAAGGTCCCAAAAAAAGAGGCAACAAAACAAAAGAGTACCTTATGAAGTATTATAAAAAGCACATGCTAAAAATTAATTTTTACTCAATCTTTTATTGTAGCCATTTTTAATCTCAATTCTTTATGCACCTAATCATGCCTGCTTCTGCTATATTTAAATATATTCAGTTTAATCATCAGATCTCCTTTAAAGGATATTTGATTAAAATCCTTTCTTGTTGCAGTTAAGAGAAAAGGCATTGCAGTGCTGTAGGTGAATGTATGGTGTTGAAAATATTCCTTCCTTTCCTATACTTCAAATGAAGGAATCATTTAGCATATTATAGAGAAGCATACTTTAGACTGTGTTATTTTCAAAATTAATCTCGCATTGTATGCTGAGTATTACTGATAATAATCCTTTTACAAAAAATGTGTAATCACTGTGATGTTTTGAAAGTACATTTCAGGGTAACAAGAAAAGAGGAAAGGATCATAGACATATGCTGTCAGAAGGAATCTCTAGAGTTCAAGACATTTTATTCCATCTATTACACTGAAGCTGGATCATGTAAAACTACCATATGCGTGTCTAATCTGTTCTGAAAAACAGTGAAGAATGGTTCATCACATCCTTGGGTAGCCTAGTGAAGTGCCTCATTACTCTTCATTAGAATGCTTTTACTGCTCCAAACCTGAAACTTTTGCTGGTCTCTACTTGCCCTTCCCCCGATGTGTATGAAGAACAAACCATCTTCCTTTTTTCTAACTGCTTTAAAAATAATGTTTTCTTCTAGCTTGACTCTTCCTTTTTTTTGGACTGAACACATCTCCTAATTTTCTCTGGAGTCATGCTTTATTAAACCCCTTGCATGTTCACATTTTCTCCAATTTTCCCTGCTGGAATCTGCAGTTTGCCTGCATCATTCTTTAGACATCCAAAATGAGCCTGGTTCCTTCAGGGACTCCATACTACCAGTAAACAGGGCAAAGAAAGCTACCTCTCTTGCTCTGTGTAGCACCTCCTAGGACACATCCTGGAGTGAGACTTGTCTTTTACAACATCAGTCCCTTATGAATTTATAGTGTACCTCTGATCTTTGTATGCCCTTATTATATTTTCTGCCTGACGGGTTTTCCACCACTGGGAATGATGCATTCAGTTGAGTTGAGGCTATTATCCTCCTTGAGTATTTTCTGCTAGATTTTTGAATCTGTCTTGTTGAACAATCTTGTTGAGATTGTCCAGCTAAAATTTCCCAGTAGCTATGTTTTGAAAAAGCAAGAGCTATCCTTTACTAATCCTTTGGAGATTGCAAGTAAATATTTTCATCTGAAAAGGTGAGCAAATTCAGTCTAAGCTTTTAGAGGTGTATCCTGGGATGTCCACCCTGAATTCCACAATTCCATCCGCAGATTGTCTTTTCTTTGCTTCTTTCCATGGTCTGGCAGATCAAAATTTTGCATAAGGACTCTAAAGGTTCTGCTGTCATGGAAACATGAAGACAAAAAGTGCTTTAAAATAAAACAGGTTTCCCAGTTCTATGCTTTTCAGGTTCAGTCAGGTTTATTTTCCACTGTCAACCACAAAATTTATTGGTAAAGAGTGATCATTATTCATGGATGCTCTGGGCAGAATTTCCATCTGCTCACCAGATCTTCCCATTGATACTGTTAGTTAGCTAAAATATATCATAACATCACCACCCTCCTCATGTTGCAAGAGGACTAGATTTAAGGTTCCCTGTGTAGTTTTGATATTCACTGGCAGAAAATGTGATGGTAGAAGAATTCAAGGCAGAACCGAGAACTGGGAGCTACATAGCTGGCAAGTGGGCCGCTTCCTAACAGGCAAGTGCACTTTGCTTGCACGCACACAGAAGGCGTAAAAAACCTAAGAGGGTTTCTTGCCCTCTACTCAGCTATTCACTCCTTTTTCCTCTGCCAGAGCTGCCTGTTGCAGACTGACAATCTCACTGTGTGTGTTTGCGCCTCCTGAGAGAGGGCATAAACTTCTCATAGAGACTGCAGCTTAAGCAGAAGTTGGAAAGCTACTTTAAATTGATAATAAAAAGATAAATGTATGATCATTTGCTAAAGTGATAATCAGGAAACATTAAGAACTAATGCTTATTATCACAAAAGCCAAGTCTAATCAGCTTTTAAATCAGCTTTTAAATGTATAATTAAATTTATGTTTCAGTAGTTTTCTGAATCTGGACAATGTTTTAGTTAGGAAACCCTGTGAGACTGCCAAGTTATAAATATATCTAAGGGACCCAGAGCTGATGTGGAAGCTTAGTACTGCTGCAAGGAACACTCTATATAATGTTCTATAGAGATCTATAGAATTTATAGAGGGAACTCCAGAGCAGGATTTCCAAAATGTGCACATGCAGCTGCAGTCTTACTCATGTCCCTGTATGCCAAGAGGCTAAAGCCACAGTATGGGTTTTATAAGTAAAGCCATTTGTGTGCAGGATCAATGTTAAATGAATTATTTACTTCTTCTAAGGAGGAAACAGAATGATAATAGAATCACTGATACAGTCTCGGGAAAGGCTTTATTTTGTTTTGTTCTCTTTTTCTTCAATAGCTCGTAAATATCTTCAACATGTATAATTTCTAGAAAAACAATTGAAAGGAGACGAGTGAAGAAAGGAGAAAGAATTGTTCTGGTCACAGAAACAAAAACAATATTGTGGTGTAAACACTACAAAGAGTGATAGTATAAAGCCCAATTCAGAAATATGTTTTGGGTTTTGTTTTGTTTTGTAAATGGGAACAATAGCCTTATTAAATGCTTTACACTGAGTTTTAAAGAACTTTACAAATTATCCTGCTATTAGGTTAAATCTTGTATTCATTATTAATTGACTGAGAGTCAGAACCCTCTGGAAAAAGAAGTAAGGGGACAGAACCAAAGAGAAGACTTTATACTGCAGACTCTTGCGTTGTAAGGCAGAAATTAGTGTAAATTATTTTTGGTGGTGGTAGCATACATGGCTTACAGTAAAACAAAAAGGTAAAGCTTGTAGGCAGTTTATTCTATCACATATAGCTCAGTCTATTTTATTCAAGCTCTCTGATATGGATTAATTTTTCTAATTCCTCTCTTAGGTTTTGATCCTCACAAATGAGGGGAGTAGAGTCAGTATAGGAGGACATTAAAGTGTAAAGATATTAAGTCTCCCTTCCTTTGTAGACACATCCACTAGGAATATTTTGAATTTTTCAATCCATTTTATTATTTTCTTTTTTCCTTTTCTTTTTTTTTTTCCCACTATCCATCAGCTGCACACTGTGACAATGAAACATTTCCATAACTTCTTAGTTTGAGAACCTTGGCCCACCTCTTCTTAGACCTGACCGTGTGTATGAGGTTGTGGAAGTGTCAAAACACAGTACCTGTTCTCAACCCAGTCATCCCCAAGAGAAGAAAGGAGAAGAAGAAAAAAATGCACAGAAAAAGTGACCTGGGTGATTCTCAGTACCATTCAGGGGGCAGCAGTAGTTCCTTTAGCACTATTGAGAAAGAAAACAAGCTGATCAATGGAAAAGGTCATTACAGATCCAGTTCCCATGATGCCTTACACTACATTTAATTCTACAGTACATTCTATCCCCCTGCTACTGACAAGTCAGAAGGGTTTACATGGGACTTTCTTGTGTGTCACCTTGCATATCCTCCCTTCTGTTCAGGACCTGGTTTCCATTTATTTATCTTATTTGATGAAACAGGTTGGTACAATTACCTACGAGCAAAACAAAATTAATGATGACTAGCCATTAAGGAAAAATAAACAAATTTCAATAGCAAAATACGAAGAAAATGACCTAACCCCCAGATCTCACACTAAAATAAATTTTCTTAATATTTTGCTATAACTGTGGTTAGCTGACCTCTTAAAATGAAGAAGAAACTTGTTCTGTGTCTTAAAAACATTTGTAATGAACTGAATAGAATTGTAAATGTGTGAGTACATTGTTACAGTGGATTATGCAATATTTAATATTTTTCAAAAAATGAGGAAGAGAGACATTTTGCTTACATGCTTCATGTTTTCTTAAAACAAAAAGAAAAGAACCCAGAAATTAAAGAAGTCTCTCCTTCTCCAAAAAATGATAATATGACTACGTGAATGGAATATAGATTTATACTGTGCAGATAAAAGATGGAGTGGATAGGGATATCAAGCTAGGATTTATACAATCAAGACCAGATATAGTTATATTTTTTTATTCCATTTATTTCTTCCTAATAATAATGTGGTCATCTTCTATGAACTGAAACTCTTTTAATTACTGCATTTTTCTTTCCCTTTTATATCAATTAACTTTTAAATATAACATAAAAGATGGCAATGTGCCAATAATAAAAATGCACACCTGGAAAATAAAAATAGTATTTCAATACTGACCTTCAGCACCATTCTGGGATGCTTTAGGATGAGTGTTGTTTGCAGGTTGGAGCTGGTGATCCACCTACTCTGTTCAGCTGCAGTGAGACACATCTGATGTGCTGGGTCAGGCTCTGGGGTCCTCAGGACAAGTAAGGTGTAGACTTACTGGGCTGAGTCCAGTGATGGGCCATAAGGATAATTAAGGAATTGGAGGATCTCTTACATAAGGAGATGCTGAGAAAGCTCGGGTTCCTCAGCCAAGAGGCAGCTTGCGGCAGAACTGAGTATTGTGCATAAACACTTTGATACCCAAACCAGATGTTTTGTCTAGCTCACAATAATATTCATACAAATATTCTGTCAACATCTTAGTATTCATATGTTCTACTTAATTTTCTTTTATTTAAAATTTTCCTAATGTTAAAAAATCATAATTAAGTGGTATTCTAAAATGTATCTGCTGTGGATGGCTCAGCAATTACAGCAGTCCTCTCCAGAAACTCAAGGAACACAGGTCAAGTCATTTTGTGTGTTATATACTACCCTGAGAGCAGTTGGATGAGCTGGTTCTTATTCCAGTCTTAAGCTATGTAAAATTTTGTTTCTGTTTTTGGGTTGGTTGTTTGTTTGCTTTTTGGTTTTGCTCTTTTTATATTTTTAAATAATTTTTTTTTTTGTCTTCCTGAGAGAATGGTTATTGGTTTCTTTGTTTGTTCAGCTATTGTTATTTTATTTTGTTTTAGCTAGCTGTTGCCTCTGGAATACAAATTTGGAACAAAGAGGAAGTAAGTTTCACTTAAGTGCAGCAAAGATATTTAGATGTAACTTTCTCCAGTCTTCTTAGGAATAGTCTGGCATTCAGTTCTTCATCTAGCAAGGAGGAAATAGAAGTCATGTGTCAGCCCTGTGCAGATGTTTTAGACACAAATATTTCACTAGAATAAAATAGAATGCTAATATCCATTACACTTTTTTAGCACGTAGCATCTACCTTTTGATGCTACATTTTGAAAATATTTTTCTTTAAGATCTTCTGTGTCATTTTGAATGTCTGTGTTTTATGTGGCTTTCAAAAGTATAGAAGTAAGGTGTACACTGAAGTCACAGGTCAAAACTCTCATATAGCAAAGGATTAAGTAATTACTTTATTTATGAAAGCTAGCACATCAAGCTGACATCAGGCACTTTAAAACAGGACCTTATTTCATTATTCTGTGTTGTGCTTACTTATTTTATGCTAGAACTGTTGGACCCCTTAATTTAGCTGATATAAAGCACATAAATACTGGAGCATAAACATTTTATCATATAAATCACTGGTATGAGACCTGTACAAATATGGGACTAAATCAGGGCCTGCGTACTCTTGGCTTAATCTCCCCCCACTCCCCAGCCTTTGGACAGCTTTTGCACAGAAGACAGGGAGCAGAGCTCTGATACAGAGTCTGTCTTGTGGGCTGAACCTGTAGCACCCAACTGCACCTCTTAGCTGAGCTGCTGGGGAAACTGCAGCTCGCCCTATAACGACGGTGTTGTACAAGGTTCAAAGCTTCCAACAGACAGGAAATGAGCTCATTGCCAATGGAGAAAAAAAATACAAAAATATTCTGGAAGAGACTTCTAGGAAGCAAGCTTTCTTGTCAGAGTTTGGGATTGAAAGAGGTGATCTTGGCAAGGTAAAGCATTTTTGAAGACCCTTCATTTTCAGTGTCTCTCTAGATCAGCCTTGAATCTCTAATGAAGGAAAATCAAAAGTAGCATTCTATGAGCTCAGTCACAGCTGTCATAAATTTATTTAGGTTAAGTTCTCAAAGTTACAGAGACAAAACCCAGTCAAAGAAAGTTTCGACTGACAAAGAAGAGAAATGAGATTTGTTAATGCTCCTAAGCTCAGCCATTGTGATAAATGAACAGTTTCTTTCCCTTATGCTGAATAACATTACATTTGTTGGTATTTGGTTTGCAAATACTCATGTATTCAAAATGCTTTGGTATTTTAAAAGAATTAATGAAAAGTTTTTAGAGGGCCAGGCCATTATTGGAAAAAAATTAGTCAATGAGATGGAAATGATCTGCCCTTACTGTCAGCTTCTGTGCTGTGTGTGGCCCCAGAGTGCAGAAAGCAGCAAGCCAGCACTAATCCTGCAGATTGATACAGCACCGTCAGCTCCATCAGGAACCCACTGGGGATTTGAGACAACCATGTTAACACCTGATTTTGTTTGATGTGGCATGCTACAGAGAGTATCAGTCTGCTCTTATATTGTGTTAAATCCTGGCCACAGCTTAGTGGCTGGGACTGGTTTCCAGACCACTGTTTTCTTTACATAATTTTGTTCCATCTCCTGGCCACCTTCCTGTGTTCTTAGGACACCAGACCTGTTTCTGAGGTACCATGGGGGCACAGCAGTTCCTTCCCGTGGCAGGAGTATCTCATTGCTGTTATGTACAGAGTCAAACAGGATCACCTTTTAACATGATCTGTTTGAATAGAACTTACACGTAGGTGTGGAATAGCTTTCTTAAGTAAAAGCCACCAACAGCTGAAACAGTAGATTGGTTTTTTAAATATTAATCTTTCTCAGTATCTGGAAACTTGGGCAGTTTATCCTCATGGTTTGCAACTTTTAGTAAGATTTTCTGGTATCTCCAAAAGAAATATATCAACTAAATTTTAGAGAAGACAGTATAGTCTCTTTTTATTTAGAATTTATGAAAATATTGTAGAAGTTATGTGAATATCAAAAAGGAAAGCATTTGTTTTAGAGCCTAGAAATATACAGTATTTCACCAAGCTTGTTTTTATGGAGCAGTATTGAAAACTGTGTTTCAATATTGCATTTTCCTAGAGGCAAAGAAATAGTAAATCTACCTCAACCCTTCTTTTTATAGAAAATAATACAAGGCCAGCTCTCTGTGAAGTGTGTTTTCTTTGATTTTTAACAAACTAATAGAAAGCTGTGAGGAAAATAAAAACATGACTGTGCAAATTTGTCCAGAAAAGTTTCCAAATAAATAAAATATTAAATTCAGTGATTTGAAATTATGGCAATAAAGTTTAGGGATTTTTGTAAATTTTAGAGGTGAATGCAATCTTTCTTTCACTCCAGGAAAATTAAAAGCAGATCCCATCACAGGCTGTTTTGCTGACAAATTACACTTGTGACAATAAGTTAATTATACAAAAGGTGTTTACTAACCATAGGAGTGATTTAAGAGAAAGTAACCTTTCCTCTTTGCGCTGAAACCCATTATTTTGACACCTAGGTCAATCCTTTTACTCCCAAAGTGACCCTGAGACACAGTGAGAAACAGAGTTGGGGATGAACCCCTCATCCACAATATGCAATACTTTGGTCACTCCAAAACCTCGGTCAAGGCACTTTCCTGGTAGAGCACTATATGGATAATATTGACTGTATTCTCCCCACAGGGTAGTAAAGGCCCCTCAGGTTTGGGTGGCAACTGCAGGGCTGAAATCTCAGTGGACAAATTTCTCCCTGAAGCTCCCTTGTAGTGTTGAGCTTGTGTGAAAACTGTGTTCTTCAGTAAGGTTTGATCTATAGCTCACACCTCAGGCTGAGATCAGGTGTAGCCTAGCATCACAGGAAAAGAGCCAAACTCTGGGCCATATGACTTAGTCCAAATATAGCTGTATTAAAGCAGTTGCCATGTCATGGGGAGTAAGGGACAGCAGCCTTGAATCAATCAGTGAAGTATTTTTGAACAGATATCATGAGAATGAATAAACATTTTCTCTCTGCTGAGATGATATTATCATGGATCCTTAAGAGATTTCTGCTGAATTTTTTTTCATGTATGGCTCACTAACAGATTTGATTTCTCCCCTGGGGAAACACTTGCACTGGATTTCAGGAGAAAAAACCCCAAATTTCCCAAACAGTCAACCTGTCAATCAGCCATTACCTCCAATCTATGTCCTCTTTCTCCTCAGTAATGCAAGAATTGTGGGGTGCTTTTCTCTCAAGTTCCTTTATTGCAGGCAGTTCAGGCTAATCCAAATATAATTCAACATGCAGTTTTCTAATAATAGCTCCTTCTGGATAGCTGGATGCATGCAGAGATTATTTTTGAGTGTCTAATTGCCATTTTTTCCCCTAATTTGGCTAAATATATGGTTAGGCATAACCACTAACTGTAACAAGCTCTTAACTAAACTCAGGCAAACCAAAAATATAAAATATTATTATTTCATTCTGTACTTCAAAATCAGTAAATTTCTTTCTTCTGTCTGTCAGTGGCTGAGACACAAGTTTAAGTTAACATGGGCAAGATCTGGCTGTATTCTGTAAACAGCAGAAAGTGTAGTTCACTTAAACATTTTTTGTTTCCTTTGGCCTGCTGACAGTCTGTCTTCTGTCATCTGCAAATTTAATGAGTACCTAATGAAGGTGTAGAACTGGAGTCAAATCTATGAGGATCTCAGAAGGAAATTTAAACTACAGCAAGCGCTAGAATCTGAGGAGAGTTGACAGTACTTTTAAGACCTGTTTGTAGTGGTAAAGCTGATGTTTCTGCTCTATCTCTGTTACCAAGAAATTTTGCTCCCTAAATGCAAACACTATTTGGCTACTACCAATTTATTGATAAATCTGAACACATTGCCAACAGTTTTTCCCATACAGGGGCAAATATGTGTCTCCAACAATACCTCGGGTTGGGTTAGGCTTCTTGAAGACACTGTTTACTTTCAAGTCAATAGGAGCAGTGATGCTAAGGCACATTAAAACACTATAATGATGCTTCATTATCAGCTAGCCTCAGCATTAGCAAATTGTTATTGTATTTTGTATATGAATGTATCCACTCATATATCTGCCAAACCTGACACCATTTTGCCTTCAATTGTTATGAACAATTTGAGAGAGAATCTAGTTGGAGAATGAGAGCAAGGGTGGAAAAAAATAGATTCACTCACACTTCCATGTTGTCTTCCCCTGCAGGTTTCTTTCTGTTTGTTTAGGTTTTTGGGGTTTTTTTATTCTTTTGTGTGCTTTTATTACATAGAATTTCTTGACTTATATTCCTGAAAACTAACTGAAAAAATTTAGTGACATAAATAACTTCATTCTCCTAATTCATCTGAGTTTGTTAGAGGCAAACACTCTAAAAGTACTTCCGTTGGTTTTCTTCTAATTGCATTGATTTGGGGGTTCTTTAAAAGTATTCAACAAAAAAGTGCTCTTAATCAGGGGAATAATGAAACAATATGTGATATTCTACTTAGCAATCATGCTTCACAGTCAACAGTCAATCCAGAATGTTTTTCTAGCTAGGTATCTATGGTAGGTATAAATATCTAGGTGGGATGATGCATTATATATAAGAAAGCCACTGTCTTGTTTCTTATGGGAAAGATTCTCTAAAACATTCTAATCCTCTATGACCCTGTTCAGCTCCAATGCCATCTTCATCTCCAGAATTAGTATTCTTGCTTCACTGTCAGATGTTGTGTACATTTAGAAATGTGTTCCAATAGGATTGTTTTATCACAGATTACCTTTTACAGTCCTCTCAGTTGCAAAACCCTGTAAGCCCCACACAGTTCTCACCCCATACTGCACTGTTTGAGGAGGTTTTACTGTCCATCAGATCCCTTTCTCTTTCTGCTGCCAAATACTGCTGAAAATTGTATTTCACCTTTTTCTTTTTTTTTTTTTTTTACTTTCTGTGAGAACAGTAAAATATAATATTAAAATCCTACTGCCTAAAACTATTATTTATCCAAGTTTTTTCAGTCCTATGTCTTCTGCAGAAATACTTGTTTCTTTATATGGGTCATTTTTTCAGCATTTACAGACAAGCTAAATGACAGTAAATGTTGAACAGGAAAATAATTTGGTCTCAAGTTTTCTTTTCTAGATCTAGCTTTAATTTCAGCAGTTTGTAACACTGTTTTCATTCTGGTGGTCCTACATTACTTCCAAGGCATGACAAGAGAGTCATCTCTTATATTTGCCTTTAAAAGGAACATGTGCTGTAGAAGTATCTTGCTCTCATATAGACTATTTTTGCATTCACAATTTGTAACATTACCCACTCTTTTTAAGTCTTAAAAGTAGTTTTGTTCCTCACCTCTTTTACTACACTCATGTTCATTGATACAATTAGAAAGGACTGACTCCCATATCTTTGGAATCCAGAATTGCAGAGAGAAGTGGAAGTGATTGGATGCCAGGCACAGGAAAAAAAGCCAACATCCTGTGCTGAACACAGAGGTTCTACAGTTACCCCCCAAAAATATTCTTTCTCAAGATCCACTTTCTGTTAATCATTGAAAGTCTGCACTAGATTTTATAGAAGGTAAAGAGCAATAGATAACATTTTCAGTGGAAAGAAGTCCTGTGAGAAGTATGAAAAGAAATGCAATTTATAGTGTAGTTGTGGTGAAATTACCTAGGTAATTTTAATCTAAAGCAGAATTATTTCTGAAAAAAAAAATGAGGATACAATATATTAGTAGTAAGAGTGGCTAAGTTTTTTTAGAGCATGTCAAGTTTTTTAAAATAAAATATTGAAGAGCTATGCAAATGTAGAAGCCTTGTTACAATGGTACTGTATCATATGCCACTAAACTTCTGAAATCAGGATTTTCATTACAGTCACTTGTGCTATCATTTTGAGTGGCTTATAATTCATTAGTACAAATTCAATTGGGGCTAAATTGTGACATACAACTTTCTAATCCACAGAAAATGTTTCTTCTAGTAGATTCCTTTTATCAAGTAACAGGACCCATGTCTATTTTTTTTTTATGTGGACATTGATGCTGCTTGTTTTTGTTCTTTCTTTAGGATATAATATCCATATATAAACAAAAAACAGAAAAAAACCAAACAAAAATAGAAACAAAAAAGCCCACAACAACCAAGAACACGAAAAGACAAACGAACCTCCTTCAAAAAACCTCACATCCATGTTCTCTCTTAGCTGATGGAGCAGTAGAATAGCTGTCCTTTGAGTATTCTAGAAGACATTCTAAATCCCTCTAAAAGCTGAATATGAAATTTATTGTTATTTTAGGCAAACTGAAACAATAGCTAAAGAGGAAAAAAAAGGAATGAAGCTCCAAACCCCCAAACAGCTAACCAAACACACAGGCAGAAGCAAACTTGGTAAGTGGGAATTAGTTAAATTTCTCTTTTACCAGATCCTGCAAATGAATCCACTCTGTTGTTGCAAAACTCATGCAGACAATGTGCAAGAAACTCAATCTCCCATTGCCCTGATCTGGCAATTACTGCTGCTTCCACCTAGCCTTCACGCTTGTATTTTACCTGTGTGGAAACCAGGAGCTGCAGAGATGGAATGAAAGCCTGGGCCACCACCAGTCCAGGGTTGCAAGCCTGGTTGCGAAACTTCAGACTGGTTGTTGTGAGAGTACCTTGAGCAGACAACATGGATGTGCTCCTGGATGCAGTACTATAGATGTCACTTACAATGTAGAGGTTTTATTGGATACATGGAAAAAACCCCATCCAACTGCTATGCATAATTAGGGTTAAATTGTTAAATAGTTGTGAATAAAATATATGTGCATATCGATGCCATTCACCCTCTTAAAGAAGAAATCACTTGTATGACATTAGGAAGAGCTATTTGGTTCACTCTGCATGTCTATTACTAGAATGTCATTCAAAGCAGATGCACTTTGCATTGTAATCTGAGAGTAATTAGGCTCAGTAATGAATACAGAACAGTGTAACAGCTTTCTCTCATGGGCCCCATCAGCCACGGTGTTTTCTCTCAGCACAGCTGCCATGAGCACGAACAGAGAGGAATAATTCTTGTGATGTATCAGTCAAGCGTTTTCATTGCTCAGAAGTCTCAAAGTCAATAACACATATTCTGAATTGGATTTAAACTCTAAGACTGGATTTATGCCGAGTATTTTTTTTTAAATACAAAACTTTTACAATCATGCTGCAGTTCATCACTTCTTGTTGCAATGAGCTACATGTTTATGTTTCTCAGGAGCAGGAGTTCACAGAAGCAATGGAATTTAAAATGGCAATTGTAAATGGCCTCATGGAAAGAAAAATCATTTTAGGAAGAAGTAAAAATGATGAGTATGCATACTCTTAGCAGAGTAAAACTGCTATGCTAACAGTAAACCTTGTTATCACAGCTCTGGTTTATGACAACATGACTGATGCAGCAAGAATAACATTTAGTTCTCATCTTTGTACAGTTTTCAGAGATCATGGTGTTAATGGCTATCAAAACACAACTTTCCTCTCTAATACTATAGTTTAAAAATATGTCATAAAAGACACACAAAGAACATAGGGATGTCTGGAACGTGATGGGAATTCTGTATGTGCTATTTCATAATTATTTAGGAATAGTTCAAGCAGGGAAACTGTGTGTAAGTAGAAGCGAGAGGGTGATCTGGTTATACTCTGGGAGTACCCGAGGGGCTTCATAGTCTTTTGTGGATGTGATGGTAAACAATAGTAAAATCATGGCAAAACTGAATGTCTTCAAAAGAATTTAAGTTAAAATATTCATTGCTTGCCAATGATTATTCTAAGATTATACACATCTTTTAGCAGTGAGAATAGAAGTGTAATGTACAAGTGATCTCAATGGTCTCAGAAGCATACAAGCTAAAGCCTCCGGAAATATAACTCCTGCATTAGGTGCTGGCATATAAAAAGACCTGGCCTGTTGTAATGATTGAAATTCTTTAGTTGAGGTTGGACAAAAAAAAAAAACCAAAAAAACCCAAAACCTAACTGCAGACTTTCTTAAACAAGAATTTTGTAGAATTTTCCTTTTTTTTTTCTGGCATTCAGCTTGCATGTGTAACCTTTTGACTCTCCAGAATATAATTTCAGGAAATAAAGACAAAACCTTTTTTAATTGCAAAAATTTTTATACAGGGATATCAAGTAACACAGTGAAATCAAGATGAAAATATCTTTAGTACATGTCCTTGAACTAGTGTGTTATTTTAGTCTTTTTGTTTCTAGCTTTTATTTGTGTTTGGTTTTGTTGCTGTTTTAAAAAATTAATATTAAATGTGAATTTCTCCCCTGCTGCATCATTTTCTCATTCATTCTTAGTTTGACTCCTTTTTCTCTGCAGTTTGTTTAAACTCAAGTGGGAGTCATGCTATAATAGATCTCACACTGAAGTAATTCCCTGCTCCAGTCTGACTAACTGATAGTGACAAGAATTACCTAGTGCCAATAACTTTTATTCTTATTTACCTTATGACTGTTTCTCTAGCCAAGCAGCATGAAGGAGCCTTCATGCAACAGAGAATGAGGGCCAATAATTGAATTCCAGCACATTTCGGCATGCCTTGGTCAGTCTGCTGTCAGTTAACTACAAATCCCTATTATATCCTTTCTCCTTTTTGGTGCCTCTTATGATTATTTTTAATTAAAGGTTGCGCTTTGTATAATATTTCAAATACTTTATTTATGGATCAAGGAACGCTGCAAATCTGCATTTAACATACTCAGTGTGAAACCCTTCCATTCTGAAAACCGTCTTGTCACAGTACTGAAATGTAAGTGCAGTTTTTAGTAGACTCAAGCTTAGCCACTGCAGTTCATTGTTCCTCAGTAACAAAAGAAGTTTGAAGAAACTGCTTCATTTTCCAGTTGGTTCTATAATATATAGATATTTTTTAACTTTAAAAGTCAAGATTTTTTTTTAATTTATCCTAGATATCTTTTTCTGTTTCTGTTTTCTTTTTCTGTCTGGATTACTGTTAGTGTCCAGTAAATCATGGGTGTTATTCCTGGTTTGCTAGTAATCTGTTGAAAGGCTTGGAGACAGCTATTTCACCATTTACGTTTCCCTTTCTCAAAAGCAGAGCTAGTGATGATTATCTCTTTCCTAGAGCACTCTGATATCTGCTGAGGAAAAGTACTATATAAATGTGTGCTATTAGTAATAGTCATATAAAAGGTACAAAGTAAAACAAAACAAAAGGTCCAATTTTATTTTTACTGGGCCTGTCTGTCATGATGGAAAACTAAAAGAGGCTCTCATAAAGAAAGGTCTGCTTATAGAAAATGGAAAGATTACCTAAATGAGAAGAAAAAGCCCATGAAACATGACAGCTTGAGCTTAAAGACAGAGTCAGATAACGAGAAAAAAATTTGAGCAGTGGTTTGCAATGCTCAAGTTGCTAGTAAGGAATTGTTTGCTTCTTCACCAGGAAGATATAGAAATAGGAAGACAAACAGAAAATTTGACTATCAGGATGTTGCATGGCACTCATGGATGAACAAGACAGCAGAGTAGTGTAAGAGATTTTTGTATTAGTCTACTGCTTAAGTCTTTGATAATTCTCACTTCTTCACTATTCTTTCCAACAGAGGGATCAGAGAAGTTAGACAAATTTGTTGTGAATATGCAGGAGGAATTAAACCAAACAAAAGTTAGATAAGTCCCCAGAACTGGGTGACATTTGGAAGAAATCTTTGGAGTAACTCAGACGTGAAACTGCAGAGCATATGGCAAAGCCTTGTAAACTGTAATTGTAAACAGTGCAATGCAATTTCTACTGTGCTAGAAGAGTAACTCTCATTACAAAAAAAGTCTGAGAACCCCAGAGGGCAACCTGGTAACAACAGACCAGAAAGTCTGATTTCCACCCTGTCAAGGTAAACATATCTAAAAGATGAGACTATTGAGCACGTGGAAAAGCAAGGGATGTTGGGAAAGACTCATTTAGCTTCAGTAAATGAAAATCCTGACTCGATGGAGTGCTGTGAGACTATCTGACTGAGCAAGTGTGCTTATTATTTTTGTTTTAAGAAAAAAGAGGTAAGTCTCCTATCTTTAATTCCCAAAAAATCACTCCAAATAAATTTGATTCTTCTCCATGGTTCAGTGCATCTGCAGGATGATGGTATAGTTCCTTTTTTTTTCCCTCCAGTGGAAGAGCAGTTTTGAATCTGAGCATCCTGGTGTTGTGCAAGCCATTCTAAGTGCCTTGCAGAGGGCTGCAGCTGGACAGGAGATGATTTGCAGGTACATTACTGTTTCAACAGGTTTTGGGACGTTGCCATGCCTGCCTGGTAGCAGGTGTCTTGCTCATATGCTTAGTTAAACTGAAACTTGGGTTTGTCAAGAGGAATTTAGGTCTTCACATTGGACAGATTTTTTTGCTGCCTTTCACTGTGGCCCTGGTTATTGTTTACTTTGTAGGCTGCTTTGTGTAAGTAAATTCCCTATTCTTCTGTAAGCCTTCAGTACATGTACACTTTCTCTCACACACACAGAAACACACATATGCACACACAAAGAAGCAGAGTCTCTCATCTCCTTGTGTTGTGTCCTGGACATTTTTTTGTCTGCACGAAAGGGCCTTGAGAAATCAGGCACGGAGAGCAGGGGGATGGGAGCAGGGGAGACTGGAGCAGGAAGAGCAGGCAGGAAAAGGACACAGTACACTGGCAGCTTGGATGGTCTATCCATGACATAATTGTCAAGATGTTCACTGAGAAGGATTCTCATTCTTCTATAGACTGTGTTTTATTTTCTAGGCATTTATTTTAAACTTTCATCCTCTGCCTTCTATTCTTCACAGTACATACTTTGCGATGCTTGTGGCTACGTTCCCACATGGTGGCAGGTGTGTTATCCTGAAAATCAGGTGGATTTTTTTTGCTTGATTGCTTCTTCTTTGTAATTTTGTTTGTTTTGCATGGCATGGGTTTTTGGTAACAGAGGGGCCACAGAGGTGGCTCCTGTGAGAAGCTGCTGGAAGCTCCCACCATGTCCTGAAGGCTATCAAGACACACATGCTTCTGGCCAAGGCTGGGTCAGTTAGAGAGGTTGGTAATGCCTCTGTGGTAATGTATTTAAGCAGAAAATCAAAACAAAGTAGGACACATTTTTTTTTTCTAACCAGAGAAGAGAAGGTGGTGAGAACATGTGAGGGAAAACATAGAGATACCAAGGTCATTGGAGAAGGAGGGGAGGAGATGCTCCTGGAGCTGGAGTTGAGATTTCTCTGCAGGCCATGGTGCAGCCCATGGTGGAGCAGCTGCGGTGCCCCTGCAGCCTGTGATGATCCACGGGGGATGCTGAGATCCACCCACAGCCCATAGTGGGAGGGTGCCCATGCCAGAATGGGTGGATGCCTGGAGGAGGCTGTGATCCAGTGGGAGACCCATGGAGAGGGAGCACCCTTGCTTCCAGGCTGGGGCAGCCTGTCCTTGGAGGATGGCACCCCGTGGAAAGAGAGACCCACATCGTGGCAGTTTTGAGAGGACTGTCCACCTGGGAGAGGGACTCACATTGGAGTAGTTTTTGGAGGAATGCTGCTCATGAGATTTAGTCATGCTGGGGAAATTCATGGGGAACTGTCTCCCAAGGGAGGGACTCCATGGTGCAGCAGGGGAAGGACTCCTTTCCTGGTGCAGTGGAAAAAAAGCCTGGGTGACAAACTGACCACAACCCTCATGGCCTGTCCCCTGTGATGTCAGTGGGAAGCAGAGACAGGTTATGGGAAGAAAAGGTGTTTTTAAGGATTTATTTTACCTCTTATTATCCTCCTTTGTTTTTTTTTTAGTAACAAACACACTCTCTAAGATGAGCCTGTTGTGCCTTTGGAGTGTTTTCTCCTGGTCCTCATCTCAACTCATGAACCCTTTGTTTAATTTCTTTTCCTCTCCTCTTCCTAACTGTAGCAGGGAAGGGTGAGTGAGTGCCTGTTGTGGGTGCCTAGCTTTTGACTAGTATCAAGCCACGACAGTCATGCACGTAACATTTTTTCTCAAGTTTGCAATTCTTCAGGTTAATATTTGGTAATGTCTTAGAAAATCCATTCCTTTGATTAAATGGTTTTCTGCAAGATGAAATGTACTACTCACTTAAGTCATCCTCAACATAAAGGAATGGAAGATGCAAAAAGAGAAAATACATGGGGTTCTTGGGATTAATAAAAGTATGAAGCATTTTACATATACTTGTGAAATTAACTTCAGGTAAGCCTGACAGGTAAGCCCCCCTATGAGTCTTTATTTGTTTAATTCTGTCTTGGTTTGGGACACACTCTTATGGAGTGGAGTGGGGAATTTGAAGGGAAAAAGTAAGAAAACTCAATGATTGAGTTAAGGACAGTTTTCAATATGTAGAGGGAAAAAAAAAAAAAGAAAAAAAAACAAGTGGTGCAAATTTAACTCACCGTCAGTGAACAAATGCCCAGCCAGACTCTGAGCACTAGTTAATTGGGAAAAAAGGCCCCTGGTTTTATTGGTGAGCATGATGTTTTAGGATGTGGAATACCTCTCTTCTCAGAAGAAGAGAGATACTGAGTCAACTCTTCTGCCTGCATCCTCTACCAGTCTCTTGCCCATCTCCCGTTTACATGTGAGGGCCGAGTGAGAAACAGAATCTTGGAACTGTGCAAATAATGTTCAGCAGTGGCTAAAACATTGCTGTGTTATCAACACCGTTTTAAGAATGGAATAGAATAAAATAGAATATTTCCATGGGAAGGAACCTGCAAGAATCGTGTTGTCAACACTTTGGTCACAGATCCAAAACACAGAAACATATGGATTGCTATGAAGAAAATTAACTCATTCCAACAAGCCCCAGTACAATATGAATAGAGTTTCAAGAGATGAAGAGTTTTTAAAACAGCTGAGGGGGAATTTGGTAGAGGAGCATTCAGAAATGTAAGAGGGTACAATTATTCCCCTTTTCTCACAACAGTCCATTGGAGCATCAGATGAAATGGTCAGGCTGCAGGTATAAATCAAAGGAAAGGAAGAGCTTTTACACACAGCATGTAGGAAAAGTCTGGAACTCATCATCAGTGCTCCTGTGGAGGCTTGCTCTGTAAATGGGTTTGGAAAACTCTTAGGCAAATTTATGGAAGAAAAATCAATCAAGGGCTGTAAAACAGGATGCAGATGCAGCTTTTAGCTGGAAAAAAAAAAAAAAAAGAAAAGAATCCACAAATGACAGACTGCTAGGAACCAAAGAAATAGGGAGAGAAAGTAGCAGTATCTATCTTTGGTATTCTTAAGCTCTCTCTGCATACATTGTGTACAGGCCCCTTTCAGAAATGGGATAGAGGCTACATGAACCTTTGCTCAGATAAGTAATTTCCTTCTCTGCTCTTAGTTCTTAGTATTAGACTGTAGTCCATCTCCAGTTTTACTTTTCCAGTGAAATATTTTGAGTAGAGGGGGCCATAGAAGATAGAAACCAGGTTTTCCTACAAAGACAATTTAAAATGTTCCCTATCTACTCCATTTATTTGTGTTAGGTCTTCAAAATTAAGTTCTTCTCCAGCAGGTGATTTCCATTCAGAAACATCTGTGTTGATTTGTGTCTTAAATTCTTATTTAAAAAATTTGCATGTTTTTTTTTTTCCTCCAAGTGGTCCAATTTCTTCCACAGAAGGTGCTCAGAGTTTCCTCAAAACCTTCATTCCTTATCTGGAGTCTGTGATGTTTCCTGATGACACTCACTGCTCCTGTTTGGTAGGTCAACCAGATGAGGAATGGTGATTCTGGTTAAAGATGTACTGAAATAGCTGATTCTAATTAGAGGAGGTTAGAAAATGCTCAATTTCAGTCTGCTGCTTGCATTTTAGACAGGTGGTTATCCAGTATCTAAATTAGAAGCAGCAGGTGTCTGATCTGAAAATAAATTGTTTTTCCTTAAATCCGAACCTTAGTGCTTTAGTGTTACTTTCCCTGATACTACAGTCTGAGTTAGAGGGAACAGCCATAACAAATTCTGTTTTGGAACTGTAAAACTTGCAGCATTGGTCTATTCCATGAGGGTGGGGTATGGGCTTCAGTGAGGGCTTTTGGACAGTTGTCTCTAATACAGGTAATACATCCAGATAAAACACCTGTTACTTGGCAGCTTGTTTTCATTCGTATGTTGCAAAAATAAAGACTGAAATGAGGCCCATCTTAAAAAGACTTTGAGCATACTGATGTAGGATTATAAACAAGGCATTTTATCCATGTGTCTTCAATTATAATATTTTCTAATTTATACAAGTTTAATAATAACTTACTGAATTAAAAATTTATTTGAAATCCATTATTTTTAACAAGGAAGACATGGATCTGAATTTAAGATCAAATTGAAATACCTAATAACCTGTTTAAGTCAGATTTTCTATTTTTGAATTTTGCAACAAAATAGCCCAAATATTTATCCACAAATTAAATCAATGGCCCTATCATTTAAGTATTTGTGTATAAAATCAGATATAAGAATGGTGCAGATTATACCTTTCAATTGCTGTTTTCAGATCTGTTTCTTCACTTAAAATTTGGAATACAGTCGTATTCTTAGCTTCTCTGGAAGCAGAACTGTCTTTTAGAATAATGACACTGAAGACATAATATCTAAAACAAGCAGAGAGGGGTGGTAAAAATTATATCCTGCTTGATTTTATAGCCTCATCCTTAAAACAGCTGACATCAACTGCACACCTGGGTCCCAGTGATTTGCTCCTCCACTGCAAAACAATGATTTTTGGGTTAGGCCTGATATGTTGAATTGGGTCCTGTTTTGACACTACATATTATTGTCATGTTAGCAAATGTGGTTTTAGAGGAAAGACTGGATTGTTTCTGCACATACCTGTACTCTGTGCACTGTGCAGTGCGGAAAATGAGGGTCCAGAGCAGCAAGCATCTCTTCTACAGACTACCTGCAAGAAACAGTGAAAAACAGGACATACAGAATCCTGTGCAGTAAATTTTAGGAAAAGGTTCATCTTTAATTCTTAGATATGTTGCTGTACCACTGTGCAACAGAGAACTGAATGGAAGAAAAACAAGAAAGAGGGAAACATAACACATTTCTGTGAGGTAGAGGTTTGGGCTCACAGTCAAGCATGCAATCTTTGTTTCATTTTTTTTCCTGAACATGTAAAATGAAATGAAACTGGAAAAGATATCTCAATCTGGTTTGGGAAATTGAACCTGGACCTGATCTGTGTCATCTTGGTCAAGGGACAGGTATTCTCTGAGGACCTGGAGTGCAGGGAGTTTCCCATGGGGTTTAGCATGGTATGAAGTAGGGCATGGCAGCCAGTCCCATCATCCCAGCCAAGAGCTGGGGAGCTGAAATGCGGTATTAGGCTCTAGGCTTCTGGGGGGATCCTGGGGGCTTGGGCAGGAACAGTGAAGCCCATTGGCACTCCCAGAGCCAGTCTCTTTCTCAGAAAAGCACATGCTTATGTGGCTTTGCTCTCATTCTTCCTATTTCCTCAATGAATTTTTCTAATAATCCTGTGACAACATGAAAGATGAGAAGTGATCCGATCCAAAACTTGTACCAGCCTATTGTAGAAAGAGACGTCAAAGCACAGGAAAACTAACAAGTTTTCTGTCAGGTGAGAATCTATTTTTATATCTTAAAATAACAGCAAATGCTCAGGATGATTCACATTTTTTCTTGTCTCTGTTGAACAAAAAATCATTACACAGGCTGTCGCTTCAGTTGGAGGTTTTAGTGTCCAGGACATCATAGGTATCAGGTAAAGAGGAGCTCAAGTTTATAGTGTGATGGGTTAACACAGGGGTAACTACACTGTAGATAATTTATTTTATTTTCATTATGTACTATGATATTTTCTGGATGTGACAAATCTTTGAACTTGTGCTTTTCTAGAAGGTGACTATTAAAGAGTTTCTTATGACACTTCAGAAAAAAAATATCTGATGATTACTAATTCATTTGGCACTGTTCTCTAATAATGTAAATTATAATGTTCTTCTGTGGCATAATCTCTTCCGAAAATCCCACAAAATCCTATCTCTTGTCTCAGTATAGTCAAGTATATCTGCTTTAGTGTATCTAGATTTGGCAGTTCTCCAGTTTCTTTGATGTATTTAATTAGGAAGATGCTTGATAAGTAGGTACCAGTGTTTAGGGATGAGTGAAGCCAGTTTAATATAGATATTTTGAGATTCAAGAGTTTGTGTTTTCTCTAATGTCCTTTCCCTCTTCTTCTTACCCTTAAATGTAATTAGATTGAGGTTTATTTGACTTGGAAATAAAATTTTCATATCTAAACTTAAAAGAGAACATAACAACACTTTGGTGGTTTTGTGGGAACAAAACCCCAGAAAAACATTAGGGAAAATCCCAGCAACAGAACCTAAGGCTTTTTGCTTCTCTCTCACAGTAATAGAAAGAGTTTTTGCTTCTAAAAGTTTTGCCCAACTGTGAGATCTTATTTAATAACAGAAAACAATGATTGACTAATTACAATGATGGTTTAAAAGACACTTGTCAAGTGTCTTACAATATTTGAAGTAGTTGCATTTCACCATTTTAAATTTCTATGAAATTCTTCATGGGCAGAAGCCCTCATTGTATTATACAGTAGCATAATCTCCTTTCATACTGAGTTATTTAGTTATTAGGGTCACAAAACTGAATAGTAAGCATTTGATATATATGTTTTCTGCTCATACAACATCGTGGCTAGACTGATGGATCATAAAGAATTGAAGACATAGGTAAGAGAAATAGAACTCCATTTTGTTGTTCTTTTCTCTGCTGAGGTCAGAAGGCAACTGTGCCCAGAAATACATCATGCAGTTTAGCTGCTGTACTCCTTATTATGGTACAGCACTAAATATGTTTACATTTTTCTGAAAAGTTTGCATTTAATAAACAATGTGTCTTAGAGAATCAGAGTGAAGTGAACCTTAAAACAGATTAGCTTTCTGAAGGCTGGATCAATTGTATCATTACAGTCAGAAATTTGTTCCTTTTTTTCTTAGAATCTTCCAGTGATGAAGACCACTCAAACTACAAAATAATCTGCTCCAGTGCTGTGTTATGAACAGAAATATTTAGCTTGAATTATACCTTTGTGATTCTAAACTTTTTCCTGTACTTTGATACAATTAGATAGTTAACCATGCTCGAACATTGTTCTTCCAGTGGTTTTTAAAATTTTTTTTAATAATTCAACTTCAGTGTTACAACACCTGTTGAAACACAGATGGAAATGCAAGGGCGATACATTTATTCTGACTTATTTCCCCCTTCCAACCTCTTTAAATTCCTTACTTATTTCTTTCTTTCATCAGTTATGCTTAGGGACACAGAGTTGGTTGAACTAAATTTTGAAACCATATCACCTCTGGAAACCCAGTGATATCTTGGAGGGTATCATACTGTCTGTGCCTTACAGAAATAGTAAAGAAATACTGAGTTCCTCAGGAAAATGTTTCTTCGTCATTAGAAATATAATTTCCATACATACTGGAGTTCTCACAGTTGAATTCTAAATCTGGAAATTTCTGCTGAAAAAAGGTGGTTAATAACCCTCCCTCTACACTTTTCTCTACCTTAACTTCCTTCTCCCATTTTGTCCCATACCAAACACTCTGACTTCATGAAACAGAATGTCTTTGTGTGCCAGGACTGATTTTTACGGCTTTTTTTTCATTGTTTATATGTTGTTAAAAATCAGCATGTGAAATGGTTTTGCAGCCTAAGGGCAGAGAGAGGCAGCAGGAAACAGAGATGCAGGAGTTCAGCTTTGTTTTTCTCCTACATGCCCATTGGCAGTCCCTCCATATGTTGGGATTCAGTCTCCCCCAAACCAGTGCCTGAAGCCTTCACAGTGTGTTGCTGCAGTAGAGCAGCAAGCATTCAAGGGTTTATCTCTAATAGGTTTGATCACTCACTTTTTATGAAGCAGCACAGCTTGTGCTGATAATGAAAGACCTTCTCTTCCCTCCCCCCTTCCAATTAGCAGGTCTTGTCGACTCATATTCCTTATGAAAAAGTTTTATGTCAATATTGACAAGATGAGAAAAGGAAAATGAATTGACTTTGCACAGCTTCAGTCTCATCCTGAGAAAAATTCCGTGGGAGCCCTTCTGTGTAATTCTCTAACACTAACCTAAACATGAGTAATACTGTAAATATTGAAGATGATACACATGACACTGACTTTTACATTTGTTTTATGTTACTCTAGCGTGTGTTCAGGGTGTTATGACTCACCATAAAAGACAGTAAAAAGCCCCAAACCCCCAACCCCTTTCCCATCAGAAAGAATGGAGAAAACAACTCAACTTCTAAACTTCCCTTCCAAGTGAGGAATTGGTTTATAGGAGTTGGCATTGTGAAGAAACACATGCTAGAAATCCCAGAATTTCAGAGGCTTTGTTTTGTGATGAAGGTACTGAATCTCATGAGTCAGAGGCGCGACCAGCCCATGCAAAGTAGTTAACCTTTCTGGGTTTCCTATTTGCAAAATGAGATAGTAATACATCTACTTATCTTTCCTCTGTTTTGCCAGGATCAATTCCAGACATTTCAAGAGGTGCTTCTTTAAGGTAATGTGTAAGCATAAAGCCCAGCCAAAGTCAAAATGACAAAAATATGAGTATACTTTTAATCCCGGTCGAAACTGGGTATCTTTTTTTTTGTCAATCATATTTAATGGGAAAGTAAATGTCAAGGAAATGGATGTCTACATTATTATCTTTAGTATTTAAAAAGCATAGACATAGAACAGAGCAGTTAAGAATGAAAACAAGGATCAGTACTATGTAATAATTTATAAAAGAGCAACACAAAGTCAATTTATTGTTTTATAGAGATTCAAGTAACCGATTAGAGAATAATTCTGATGTGCTGCTGTTCACCTAGCACAAACTGTGGTGAGTCACACTGTAAATAATTTGCAGGTGATATTTCATTACAGATGCCAGCAAACAAAGTTTTTGGTATCAAGCGAAAAGATTGCAAAACGCTTTTTCTATAATGGAATGCAATTTTGCAGTCTACTGTTAGTGACCCCATTTTAAAGGCTCACATTTGATAGACAAACTGTGTTAAGGTTTATTAACCTTTGCATTGATGTAGTGCACTTCATCTTTGAGTGGCAAACCAACCTATTCACTTCCTATTTTATTTCTCTCCTTTTCTTCTCCCAGTTATGAGTACCAAAAGAAAAAAATGGCATGCTAAGAAATAATCAAAATAAAAATCTTAAAGAATATGCCCGGAATTTACAACTGTTTTTTTTCCTCCATAAGTTCTCTAAAGTCTTAAGTTGTCTTCATGCCTACAGTTTGCCCATCTTCTAGGTTTGTAATCCCAGTTTATTTCAGTTTCACTGTTGTGCTAAAAATATCAAAGATCCAAATCTGATAATTGCTTTAAACTCAAAGAAAGTGGGTGCCACATGCAAGTTCCTATGGGTTTTATGAGAGATTGGGGTTTTTCCAGAAAATTGATCCCTTCAAGGAGCAATGTCTTACGAAAAGCTCACACAGAGCAGTGCTCATCATCAAAGATAGATATCAGGGCTCTTCACTTGGGTGTCGTGCCTAGGGTTGTACAGGCAATGGAATGCCATTAAATCTACTTCCTCTGTAGACTTCCAAAGCCTTCCAGTAGGCTTTATGACATGGCACCTTGGTTTTGAAATTTATCAGTGTGTGCCACTTGCTTGAAGACATCTCCAGCCAGAAGAGAGATCAGACCCATTTCAGACCCAATCAGACCATGCATTTGTGTTGTTAAGTGAGAGGCCTCGTCAAAAAGACAATTAGAACAATGGATGCTTGAATTCTTCCAGGGCATGGTGAGGTTCTAAAACAACTTTCAGTGGGTAAATATCAAAACACACAAGTAACAAGTAAATAGAAAACTAACTAGATTTGAGGGGTTGCCTAATTAAGATGATATTGTTACCTTAAATACTCAAGGACTCTTTAAAAATTAATATCTTCCCCTAATACCTTCATGGAGTTTTTTGACAATAGGAACACTTCTGTGTCTGAGTTTTTCTCCTCAAATGCTGATGACTAACTATTGAACATTTGAGTAAGAATATGTTTTCCAAAGCCTTCCACATATACCACAATGCTGTAGAACACATCTGAAAGTAATGCACTTACACAGGTCTCCAGAAACGCTTGTTCTGATAATAAGATTAGCTGAAATAAGATTAGTTTTTCAGGATACCAGAGTTTTTCTTGTTAAGAATTATTACTGCATCCTTTAGTATTTTTTATAAGAATTCATTTAACATAGCAAATATATTTTGAAAGATCTGTGCATGTCTCATCTATAGTAGTGGATTATTAAATTAGCTTGTTCACTGTGTTCGAAAAAGAAAGCATCATATCAATTTCATTACTGACAAATACAAGTTCTTGTTTTTACGAGATCAGCTTTTTTCAATTCCCAGCATTGTGGGTAGAAATATATGTGTCTGTCTGAAATGCAGAACTTGATAAAAATGGCCTCATACATTTTAGAAGAAAAGGTAAACTTGTAAGAAATGAACCAGAATCAGATTTTAACTAACTTCTACAAAGTTATTTACTATATAGAAGCATCTCATTGGAAATTAATGAGTGTTAGCTATACAGTTAAGCTGTATTTAATTAGCTGATTGAAATTAATTTAATGATTATTTTAAAATGTCAAACACATATGGCCTACATATAGTTGTCCTACACAATGTAACTGACATTCTGAAGGTGATTATTTTTTAGACTGTCTATATTGGGAAAACACTAGGAGTACCTTTCATTAGCGAACATATCAGAAGTTAACAATTTTGAAATATGGTATTTTGACACGCAAATTACTATACAGAATCTTGTTGGAAGTTGCTAAAAATAAAATTAGTTCTTTAGCATATATATAGTTAGTGACCATGTTAGATATTTTTCTTATATTTTTTTATGAAATGCAGAACTGTGGTGTTTTGTGAGGAGAAAACACTTCAAAAGCACGTATTTGTGTCTGTGTGGGTGAACAGAAGGAAAAAACAGAAGCAAATTCCCTCCTGACAATGATAATTTATCTTTAAATGAGGAGGATTTGATCCACAACATTCATCATTGTAATTACAACCAGAACAAAATTGCTCAGATATAAACATAGGTTATTTTCTGAATTTCTGAGAATTTTAATTAAGTAGGTTTTATTCTACTATGTTGTACACATTTAGTATTTCCTTGAATTAAATATTAATATTAATTAATGCTTATTAGTGCAAAATAAAAATACTAATTAGAAATTCTTTAAAATAATGATCCATAATAGACATGATTGTCATGTATCTGTTGTCTTTTTCATAATTTTAAATGCATGGGAACTAATTTTAGCTTGCAATTTATGTATTTTGGAGTAAAATTGTAACAGCTCTTGTGAAGGTTCTGTTATCATTGATGATAAGAATTGCACTTGGAGGAAAATATCATATGCTTCACCCACATCTGTGTGGGAATTGCCTGACATTTTATATGTATGTTACTTAAGTCATAATGAATAAAATCAAGTGAGCATGGCTTTGGTTTCCGTTTTATTTTTTAGACAAGACATAGGACAACACTGATATAATTTGGACTTAACTGGCTTCACCTAACTCTACATCAGACCTCTTAGTCTTTTTTTCAAATCTGGAAGGGAAAAAATAATGACATTGCTATTTATTTCACCTATTTTAAGTGTGTATTCCATTCTATTTTAGGGTAGATTCAATGTGCCTATTTCAAAGTGATCACAGCATCAAACCTGACAGAATTCAAGAAACAGTAGGACAATACTCTCAGGCACAAGGTGTGATTCTTGAGGCTGTGTTATGCAGGGTGAGGAGTTGGAGTCTGATGATCCTTGTGGGTCCCATTCAACCTATGACATTCTATGATCTTTAAAATGTGTTTGAGGTGCTTATCTTTCAAACAAATGCTTAATAATAATGTGCCTAATTTGATGTAGATAAAATTCCTCCATAATAGTCAACAGGTCTGGATTTTCAGAGGTAAATTGCAACCACCTTTGGCATATATCTTACATACCAGATATTTTAACAGAGTGGAAGTGAATAGCATATTTACACCATCAATAATTCAGATCACCTGAATTTGCATGAAGAAAAATATTGGGATTTATTTCCTCGTATTTACACTAAATGAGAAAAGTTTTGCTCTGACTTGTAATGGTCTAAACCCATTATTGACTCAGTGACTTCATTAATTAAAATTAAAATTATTATTTTTTCTATTTCCATATTATAAGTCATATATAATAGAAAAGGGAAGAAAACCCTCTCTCTTATTGCCAGTGAATTTTTTTTCAAGCTAGTCTGTTCCTAATAAGTAGCTTAGGGTTTTTTGTTTTTTTTTTTTTTTTTTTCCAATCTGCATAGTCTACATTGTTCTGAAAATAGAAGTTATTATTATCTCACACCTCAGATTGAAACATTAACAAACTGGTTTTATACATTAACATTCCTTCTGGCGAGGTAGACTGAAGATTAAAATACTTTGACAAAATTCTTGTGATTTCACGTTATTCAAGTCTTATCTGAGATGGAGAACTATAGTGATTTATTGTGGAAAAATTAAGAGGCCTATTACTTGCCATGGAAAGTACAGACATACTGTTAGTTTGACATAAACCACATAAAGATATTAAATGTGACTCTAATTAGTTTTATTCACCACTCGAGCCTCTGCAGTTGGATTCCTTTGATGTCATCCTGCTTCTAACATGAGTAATGGGAATGGTTAGTGAACAATATTTCATACTGCCACATTCCAGCAGAAGTGGTCTCCACTTGTATGCAGTGTTCCAGTGGATGCACTTTGATAAAATGGTAAAAAGGAGAAGCTCATAACTATCTCATTTCTTGACACAGAAAATCCTGCAGATTGGTGATACATCAGTATGTACAAAATTATCCTTTGCTAATACAATGAATCTGTTTATTATAACACACTGTGCTCACTTAATCACTGTTATACCATAAATCATATTTGTTATGTACTTACATAACGCTATCCAGCAAAAAAGGCACATTGTATAATTCAAATAGCTTTAACTAATTAAAACTAAATTTCCAATTTGTTAAGAAAACCCTAAACAAATCAGAAACGGAGAGAAAAGGTCTGCACCTTCCTCTGAAACTTCTGAGTCCTAAAGTATAAACTATCTATTGATCTGGGAAAAGTCTGCATACTTGCTTCTAAACTAGAACCTTAACTTTGGTAAGTTCCCAAGTTCGACCTTGGCTGGTATCTGGCTGGCTGCCAGACACCTACTTCCTGCTCTCTTACTCCCTTTCCGAAACAGGACAAGGGAAGAAAACATAATGGAACAACTCATGGCTGAGATAAAGAGATCAATTACTGATCAATTACCAATTACAGTCACAGGCAAAACTGGCCTGGCTTGGAGAAAATTAATTTAATGTTTTGCCAATTTATTGAAAAGTAAGAAACAAAGGCAAATTAAAACAAGGTTTTTCCTCACAATCCCTCTTGTTCCTAGGTACAATTTTACTCCTCTATTTCTGCCTCCTCTAACTCCTCCATGCCTTCCAAACGGAACAGGAGGGTGGAGAGTGAGAAGTTGAGTTCCTGTCTGCTGCTCCCTCATGCCCACACTTTTTTCCCACTCCTCACCTTTTTTCCCTCTCTAGTGTGGGTCCACTTTGGGTTGCAGTCCTTCCTGATAAACCTGCTCTGTCTTGGGGTCTTCTCCACGTGCTACAGTTCTTTCATATTTACCTTCTCTGGTGGGGGCTTTTCCAGGGGCTACATGGAAATACCTGCTCCAGGTTCTGGAGCATCTTCTCTCCAAATTCTCTGAGCTTAGTGTTCATGGTACTGTTATTTTCCTCACTGCTCTGCATCTTCTTTTCCTTATTAAATGTGTTTTCCCCAGATCACCACCAGACTGAAGGGTTCAGCTGTGTCCCGTGGTGGGTCTGTGAGAGCTGGCAACGTCCAACATAGGACAGCCCCTGTATTTTTCTCACAGAGCCCATCCCTCCAGCCCATCAGCTGTCAGCACCTGGACATGACCACGCCCAAAAAATATATTTGACTAAAAGAGACTCCTAATTAGCCTGATGTTGAAACTTCTGAATGAGGAAGGAAGTAAGTAAATAAAATATGATCATACCCTTTGTCTCTTCTCACAATGAACATGTTAGTTGCATTTCACATTGTTTAGCATTTTGTGTGTGGCCTTTTGAATGAAAAAGACAATGGGAAATGCTGTATTACATTTGGTTATGACCAAAATTGGCCATCTTGGTCAACATTTACCAGATATAACTGTATCTGGGTTAGAGGGAGAGGGCTTAGAGGGACGTTTTCTAGGATAGAATTGCACTAAAATATTGATTAATTCTTCCATATAATCATATAATAGTTTGGGTTGGAAGGGACTTTAAACATCATTAAGTTCCAGCCCTCCTGCCATGGACAGGAACACCTTCCACTAAAGCAGGTTACTCAGAGCCCATCCAGCCTGGCCTTGAACACTTCCAAATATGGGGCATCCACAATTTCTCTGGGCAACCTGTTCCAGTGCTTCACCACCCTCACAGCAAAGAACTTCCTCCTAATACATAATCTAAACATACTATCTTTTAGTTTGAATTCACTCCCTCACTACATGATCTTGGAAAAACATCCTCTCCATCTTCATCGTAGGCTCCATTCAGGTACAGGAAAGTCACAATTAGGTCGCCCCTGAGCTTTCTCTTTGCCAGGCTGAACAAATCCTATTCTCTCAGCCTTTCGTCATATGAGAAGTGCTGCGTTGCTCTAATAATCTTGGTGGCCTCCTCTTGACTTGCTCCAACAGGTCCATGTCTTTCCTGTGCTGGGGACCCCAGATCTGGATGCAGCACTGCAGGTGGGGTCCCACCAGGGCAGAGAAGAGCAGAGGGGCAGAATCCCCTCCCTCACCCTGCTGGCCACGCTGCTTTGGATGCAGCCCAGGACACAGTTCGCTCTCTGGGCTCCAAGTGCGCTTTACCAACTCATATCCAGCCCCTCACTGACAAGCACCCCCAAGTCCTTCTCAGCAGGGCTCCTCTCAATCTGTCTGTCCCTCAGTTTGTGTTGATAATGAGGGTTGCCCCTACCCAGGTGCAGCACCTTGAACTTGGTCTTGTTAACCTGTATGAGATTCCCATGGGCCCACCTCTTGAGCTTGTCCAGTCCTTCTGGGTGGTATCCTGTCCCTCAGCTGTATCAACAGCACCACTCAGCTTGGAGGTATCAGCAATAGAAATATGAGTCATCTAAGTGGTTTTCAAGATGAAAAGAACAGTTTAAATAAGTTAGTATTCATTATTGCATTTGTAATTTTCAGCACTGAAATGAACTTAGTGTTTCTTTAGTAGCAATCAAAAAACATCAAAAGGGAAGGGGAATTTCAATGGAGAGTAACAGTGATGGAAGCAGGATTCATGGTTATGGTAATTAGACAATAGGTTCCTGTTTAGGCTGCAGCTTAGGAAAATCACAAAAAAATGTTGAATAATTCCTCCTAAAGAGACAGCAGGGTAAGGAGAATATTCTATGTCAAGTGTAAGAGCAATAAGAAATTCCTTTGTTATGACCTTAATGCCTTTCTCATTTTTCTTTTTTTTTCTGGTGAGCTGGGAAAGACAGTGCTGAAATGAGTTCTTAATTAAAATGAAGTGAATTGAGGAAACACTGATGATTCTCTGTTATCTTGAAACTATCTTTTCCTTTGGAAAACAAAATGAAGAAATCAAAGGTCTGTTTAGTCAAAGAAATACCAGGATAAACTTTACTTAGCTAATTATTATTTTTATATATTTTTAGACTTGTAATATGATAATACCTAGTGACACATATTTCAGAAAAGCCAAAAAGAAACTGAAATAGATACCAGAGTCTTGAAATAGATACCACAATGTGTTAGCCTGTAAGATAGAAAGAATATTTAGGGAGTAAGTAGATAAATAAAGTACATATCAAAAATTATTTTGAAAGAGCATTTCTTTGTGTTCTGGTTGATACTCCTATACCTCTTTCCTTTTGTGTGTTAAAGCAAACAACACGAAGATGTCAGCCTGGATTAAAGACTGCTTTGCCTTAAGAAATGAGGAAATGTTAGCTCTGGCATGTGATTTCCACTGAAATAAATTTTGCATCTCTTGCAGTAATTTCAGTATGACTAGAAAGAAATGAACTTGTGAAAAGTTAAGTGTCTTGATTTGGACAAATATAGCGTCAGTGTTACCTGTCTGTAAAAAGGAGATAAAACATTTAGAAGCCACAAAAAGATAATTGCATAAAGACATCCCTAGTTAAGATTTAATTGGGTTGTCCTGCCAATATTTAATATTCAAAGGAAGAAAAAGAAAATAAATAATAGTTTGGGGTTAAAGAATGAGCCATAATGTGTTAAAATATAATGGAGTCAAAAGTAATGTCTGAATTTTGACTGGTTATTAGACCTTGTGGAGGGGTTGGGGTGTTGTCCCTTTCTGCTCTCTTTACCTATAGAATTTTGTTCCATTTGTTTCGGGGATACTTAAGCATATTTGCAGGACAAAGAAAACTTGCTGGGCCCAGGGGGAAGGGGGAAGGGGCAGACAAAGAAAGGCCATGGGCAGTGGGGAAAAATCATCTCTGGCTCTGTGGCTGGAGCGGCGGACACACTCAGAGCTGTGGTGGCTTGGAAAAGGAGTTCACCATAATCCAAGAGCTTCTTTTTTTTTCCTGCTGCTGCTTCTGCTCGCCCCACTGGGATGCCTTGCTGAGACTGCAGGAAGAGCAGTGACCCATCTAATCCATCCCTGCACCAGAACTCCTGCGTTCCATCTTGGAGTTCTTCCCTTCTCCTCAGAGGGCCCATTGGAGCCATCTATGACGACAGACTGCCTACAGGGTTCGTGAAGCAAGGCCTTCCCCCATCCCTCTCCCCGGCTTTGCCACGAGGGGTCCCTGACCTTTTTTCCTTTGTAGTTGTTGTTGTTGTTAATACCGTAGTGATTGTTCATTTGTAGCTTGTTATACTCATTAGTAAAGGATTGTTATTCCTCCCCATATCTTGCCTGAAGGCCACTTAATTTCAATAATTTGGAGGGAGAGGGTTTCTAAGGGAGGGTTCTGCCTTTCCCAGCAGATACCTGTCTTCAGCCCAAGACAGACCTGTATATCTAATGGAACATTAATGGAATTTGAGTATTTTGCTCCCATGTGACTGAAAATTCCAGACATAGTTACTAACAGAGAGAAATAAAGAACAGAACACACATGAAGAATTGCACATAGAAACCAGAAAATAAAAAGAGTAAAATAAAAGCAAATATTTTCGTATGCTGAAACCATAACCATGGAAAGTGTAAGCAATACTTGCTGTTGAGCAGAGGTGCTAGTGGAGAATTAGGGATGCATTTTTTCCAGACTTCATATGATAAAGGAGCCAATACCTGCTGGTAACAGTGGTGTAGATTTTACATTGACAATGTAATATTTGGGAATATGTTTGTCAGTGACCCAGACTCATGCCTCACTGAGAAACTTTTTGCTATTACATCTCTGAATAAAAAAATATAATTTTCTCAGCAATTAGAAAATATACCAGAAAAAAAACAAGTTTCCCACCAAAAGCCTGAAACACAAATGATTTCTTATAAAAACATTTTTGCTGCTTTTCAGAAGATATTGTCTCAGTTTTGTTCATCTAATCCTGAAGGAAGTTATGTCCACTGGAAAAACATAAACTGCATCAGGCTAAAGCACAGAAACACAGAGAATGCTTAATTAATCCTTTGGAGAGAAAGTGAGAAGCAGGGACAACTGAGCTCCAGAGGAGTTTTCCAAAGAAAAGAAATGGCTTCCCTTGGTGCAGGACTTGTGAAGCAGAACATCTTCAATTTGCTGATGGGAATGAGAGCCTGCTTTGAAAGTTAATTAGCTGTATTACACAGCTGTAGCTGAGCAGACCTTCTCTGGAGCCATGCTTGGGAATAACAGAACTTTCCATTGTAGTGCATAACTCCATGGTTGCAGACAGACTCTAGACCAGCAGAGAGACTGCACTGTTACTTCTGTGGTTTGCTTGCTGAGTATCCACTTGGTCTGATTTTAGACCCATACAATAATTTACATAGTTTGTGAAGTGCGCACTAGTAAAACACAGTCTAGGATTTCTTTTTATCTGTTTAACAGGTTCCTGCTACTCTCACTTTGCATCTATTTCCGTAATAGGTGACAGTACAGGCACTTTAGTTCCCCCCTTATGATGGCCCACACCAGCTATGTTTGCAAGCTGTATGAGTGTTTCTTCATCCCACATTTGCAGAAAGTTTTTAAAAATAACTGTTGAATCTCAGTGTTTTCAAGACTGTTTTCACCCATTCTGTCATGAATGTAGGAATATGATTTCAAGGTGGAATGAAGTGGTAACAGAAGGTGAGGCATCAAAACAGAAGAAGGTTGTTGACTGCAAAAGAAGGTCTTCTTTAGTCCCTGTCTTCACCTTGGAGAGAGAAGAGGATAGACAATCCCCTCAATTCCTTGTTCACTACTTACACCCTCCCTGAATAAATAAAACTCTTCCACTGCTATTTGAACTGGCTAATGTTTCTGAACTGTCCAAAACTAATGAAGTCCTAGCAAAATCTTATGCTTAAGCAAATATGTTCACTTGATGACATTGCAGAAGCACAGTCTTAGTTACATCTTTTCTTTTACCAGTCCTCTGAGTGTTTTTTGTTTTTTGTGGGTTTTTGTTGTTTTTTTTATTTTATTTTATTTTTCCCCCTGGAGAAATTCCACCTTCAAAATGATGGCATTAGCTATGTGAAATACTAAAGCCAAAACACAAATTTTTGGTGAGATTACTAAAAATCCCCTGTATGGCACTGGAAACTTTAGTGTGTAAAGGACTTCAAATTAGGATTTTTGTGACTTCTCCATCAACAAATGTTTTTCTATAATTCAGCTGGAAATATATAATAAGCTGTTCATAATATTGAAAATATTTCTTCTCCCATGAAAATGGGTTCTGAGGTTCTACAACATTGAGGAAGCTGAAATCCAAGTAGTTATGTATATCTGCATATTTTGGAGCCATCTGTAATATCAATATGAATATAATAAAGTGCATTCATCAATATAAGTTCATGTTCTTTGGATTTTTAACATCTAGTGCCACAGCTGTTTGGAAGGACACACCAGTAATGCATTTAAAAATTTGGCAGGGTAAAAGAAGTTTCTGTGAAGCTAAATGTGCATTTACTCAGCAGCATCCTAAACTTGGGAAGTATACAAGACTTTTGTACATAAGTTTTGCCTCTAGGTATATGGGCTGTGCTTTATAATATACATACTTTAAGAAAGTTCTGAATAGACTTTGCAGTCTATTACAATGACTGTTCTAATAATTAGGGGAAGTAAACAGAAGTGTTTTCATGTTTCCCTGCTGCTGAGATGGAAAGAGAAGCTGAAATCAGGATGCTACATCAAGAGCCAGAAGCTGTAAATTTGTTGACTTTTAAAGGAATACGTATATTTGAATTTGACTTATTTTGCTACCAATAGTCCCGCAGAAAAAAATCAGATGAGAAAGAGTAATGAACCACAGGGTTATAGGAGAGCTGTGCAATGAGATAAACTTCTAATAAGAAACGTAGCTGTCATTGGAGAAAGAGTGCAGATGCAGACTAAAACAATAATGACCTGGTATTTTAATAGTTGGCTTGGACTGATACAGTAAAAGACAGAGATGGTGCTTCCTTGCCTATAATATTGATTTTTTCAATGAGTGTGATGAGTGGAAGCCATAGAGTAAGGTGCTTATTGTGATTTTTCTGAGATTAACAATCTCTTCCATCAGCAGCAAATCCTACTTCTTAATTATTCGTATTTGGACTACACTATTGAGCAGCAATAAGTCTCAGCTGAAACACTGAATACCTTAGCTGGATTTCTGAGGTATGCACAGCCGAATTTCAATCTACTCCCTAAAATATCTGTCCCTGACCATATTTCTGTGCACAAGATCATGTGTTCTGTTGCTACCAGCTCAATATTTCTGGGTTAGTATTTTAGGTGCTCTGTTTTATTGACTGGTCTTCAGTTCAAACAATCTCCTGGGGTGATCTGAATTTTGCAGACTTAGATTTTTAAATAATTGAGTTAAGACTATCCCAAAATAATAAAGTGTATGATCTTTATAACTTGGCACTTAATCAGAATTAGCAAGAGCCTTCTTTCTTTATTCCTGATACCAGAAAATATGCTTAGGTCCCTGAACTCTTATGAAGTGGATGAGTGAGTACTTACTTCCATGTTCAGTAGTCTGCTGCAATCCACTTGCCAACAGAGTTTGAGAATTCTTGGCTAGGAAAGGAATAAAAAAAGAAAATACAGTTATGTCATTACAGAAATTAATGGTGAACTAATGGATTAAAGGAAGAGGACTTTAAAAAGGGTAATCTAATATGGACATACAGGTATAACTTTTCTCTCAGTATGTTCTTCAGCCATAGACTGATATTAGCTGAGAAGAACCACTGGGAGTGTACAATAGCATATTCGTTTTTTCAGTCTTTTCTAATCTCTGTCAGAAATGAGTTATAGAGAACTCAAGGGAGGTCATATTCCAGTGAGGGCATCTGCAAGCTTAAAATGAAGCGTATTAATTGGTGCTTAATGATTGAAGAAAGTGCTGATTTCTGAAGCCAAGCCAGCTTCTTACAGTCTAGATGGAATTGATTTCTGCTGAGCTTATATCCTTTACAAACAAGAACTGTAGGCTTATAAGATCCTATTTTTTAAAAGTATATATCAGAGTCATGTATCAGAATCATTAGATTCCTCTGGGAGAAGTTTAGAAGTCAGTAAATACAATTCTTCAAGGGAAAAAAAGACAGACAGAAACACAAAACTTCATGAACAGAACTCAGATTAAGATTTTGGACATCAAAAGTCAGAATTCAGCAAATGCAAATAATGAATTAATTTGGATGTGTTGATGTAGTGCCTGTGTTTTTCATCTTTATGAGTTTTTAAAGACCATTATTGAAAAACAAACTTAATATCCAGTGGAAAAAACCCCAAACATAACCCACCAGGGCCCATTTCTTTCCAGTCAATTTGTCTCTGAGTCTGTTGTTTAAAAATACTTCTGATCACAGGAATGTTTCATAAGAACACACAGCTGGAGCACATACAACTTCCACGTTTCAATATTAATTTTAATGTTTAGACAAAAAAAGGGAGTTGAGTATGAAAAATTGTTTAAAAGGAAAGAATAAAGCAAACAAACAAAAATGTTAGAAGAGGTCAATGGAAGACCTGACCATGAGGACTGATATAATTTCTAACCTGAATGCCTGTAAATGGCTTTGAAATCCTTGTTAGGACATATAAAATGTGCAACATGTTAATACCTTAGCACTGTGAAGGACCAAGCAAGATTCTGTTCTTTTCTCCTGTTTATTTCTAAACCACTTTGTTGTTTCATCAGTACGCTGCTGATCGTACAATGTTCACCTGCCATTTCATACAGACAAAAGACCTCTGGGTGGGCAGCTGACTCGAAACTACTGCTGACCAATTTTAGAAAAGAGATGCTGTTCCTAATGAGAACAGAGAATTTGCATGAGAATATTTCTCATGCAAATTATTACTTCTAATTAACACTGCCCAAATCATTACAATCAGATATTGGATTCCATGTAACAAAATGGAGTTGCTAGGCAATATGAGTGGTCAGCCCTTTTCTTGAGAGAGCTGGCTTTAAAAAGTACTTTAGGTATTCTATTCTGAAATTCAAGCTATTTGTATTTAAATATGATTGCAGATGTGTTAGAATAAGGTTTCATATCAGCCAAAAAAAAGTAAGGTGTGTCACTTGAATTTTGCTTGTGAATTACAAAGTTTTTCATTTTGGGACACATTTTCCACTGCAGTTTTGTAGGCTGAACCACCAGAGAACACTAATTAGCATGTTTTTAGGATGTAGCGGATTTTAATGGCGCAACTGGAAAATTGCCCACATGTCCCTAGAAAATTATAAGCAGAGATTTTCCAGCTGAAACAGAAAAGCAGATGGATAAGTATGAAACTAATGTTATTTCTTCTGGGGCCAGAATGTCAAAGTGAATATCTAATGAAGCTTCTTTTTTTTTCCTTGAGCACAAACCATACAATACAGAAATATATCAAGTATCATTCTAAGACAGGGAAGTAAAGCAGACTTGAAGTCATTTAAATGTATATTAGAAAAGAGTGAAGAGCTGGAGCTTTGCTTAGAGATAAGAGTAAATAAAGTCCTTTACTCATTTTATGCATGCTGGGTTACAGCGTAGGCTGACTTACATTAGAAACCAATCTTCTGTCATAGAATTCAGATCAGGATGCAGCTCTCTGGAGACTGGATTCTGGGTCATCTATCAAGGGCAGATGATTCAGGGGTGCTGCTTATCATTTCACACCCATTTCACAAAGTAGCAAGTAAATGATTATTTTCCCTAAATTACTTGTGTGAAAGTTGTTTCTCAAGACTGGAATGGGAAAGGCTGTTGTAAAGAGTGGAAATAAAAGTTCCTCTAAATGGAAAGCTTTGTCTCTACAAAGTCAATTTCACATGCGCAGTACTGGCACTATTTCATTAAATAACATTATTAAAGTGCTGTGTAATGACTACGTAGCCTATTATAATATATATTACATTCAGAAATGACTCCAGTTTAGAGGACCCAGGATCAGGACTTCTTAGACTGTTGGCTAAAAGAACACTGGCAAGGACACCAGGATGAGCATGAATATAATACTACGGGGGTCTTTTGACTTCCATCTGTCAAGAAAGGCAAGCAGATGTGGCTTCCCTGTAACACCTCATTGAAAGGATAACAACTCTAACAGCACAGTACCTTGCCAACGACATGGTTACTGATTTGCTTATTTGGTTTCACAGAAATAATTTTGTATCTTCAGCAACAAGTTAGTGAACTTGGTCAGCCATATAATATCCACAAAATTTGTGTCCTTAGAGAAGAGATTATCTATGTTCATTTAAATAAGTGGTTTCAGAGAACACAGTAAAATTAAGTCAGTAATTACTTGCCCCATGCCCAAGCTATGAACCAGAAAAAGTTGCTGAGGGGATTTCTAATTATATCTCTTTTAAATGGATTTGAAAAGGCTAAATACTAGCAATGTCAATGTCTTGATCTTTCACAGAAATGACCTGTGTCTATATCTCTAATACAGCTACAGTAATAGGGAAGTAAATATTTGTGATAGAAATATTATAACTATTTTCCTAGATTCTTGGTATGTCAAAATCTGAGGTGATTGAGGTTGCATATGATAGCAGCAGTGTGTTTCATATTTCAGTATCTTTGAGTTTATGGTAAGCTATTAGGCTTGCCCTTGCATTAAATATTGAAACTTCTATGAATAAAATGTTACCTCTCTGGTCCAAAAATGTCCACACTTAGATCTCCAACTGACCCAAACTCATATGACATAATTCAGTAATAGTTAAATTAACCTATGCAAAACATAGGCTAAATTACTTTTGATAATTGAATTGGCTTATAGGTAAGTCATTTGTTATGTCTAGAGAATATAGTCTTCTGTATAGTTTTTAATGTCTATATTTATCACAGAAAACATCTCATCTTTAGATCAGGAGCTGAACTGAAAATGGCTAAAAATAGGGGAAGAGATTAGATGTGCTTGCCTCATTTTCACTCTTAGAGTCAGAGAATGAACCCTGTTGGAAATTACCTTTAAGATCATCAACTCCAATCGTCAATTTAGATCCACCACCCTTAAAACATGTCCTCAAGTGCCATATTCACATGTTTTTTCAACCAGGGATGTTTGAACCAGGGTTCACTCTACCACTTCTCTGGGTAGCTTGTTCTGATGGTTTGTGAAGAAACGTTTTCCTGCTATGTAAACTAACCTTGTTCTGCTGAAACTTGAGGCCATTTACTCTCATCCTGTCACTTGTTTCTTGGGAGAAGACACCAATGCCCACCTGGCTACTCCTTTCGGTAGTTGTAGAGAGCAATAGGGTGTCCCCACAGCCTCCTTTTCCCCAGGATAAGCAATCCCAGCTCCCTCTGTCATGCCTCACAGGACTTATACTGCAGATTCTTCACCTTCTCTGGACATGCTCCTCAATGTCCTTGTAGTAAGTGGCTCAAAACTGAACACAGTACGCAAGGTGCAGTCTCATCAGTGCCAAGGAAGAGGGAATGATCACTTCCCTTGTCCTGCTGGCCACATATTATGAGTATAGTCAGGGGCAGTATCCTGATCTAGATGGACCTTTAAATCTCGTTCCCTTTCACAGTTTGCTTTTACATAAATACTAACTGTTCAAAAAGAGCCTGTATATGGTGGAACATCACTGTGGTATGAAGACTTTAAATATTTCCTGTTTTCTGTTTTCAGTTAAAACAGACATGTTTCATCAGGTAACTCTTAGTTTAAATATTACTTTAAATATCTTTTCTAAATTTTAATTTTGATCATGAAAAGTTCAAAGGCATTGTATTCAGGGATGTTTCAAGACAGTGGATGGGATGGGATCTGACTCTTCTGTTAAATAATGGTGATTAATGTGGTGTATCTTTGTCTTCTTCATTCAATGTAGCAGTAATTCCATTTCTAGTAAGGAGACAAGAATGACATGCACAGTAGGAGCCTAGAATTCCTTTGATCCAATCTCATCCCATTAATTCTAAGAGATGGAGTTCTGTATTAAAGAATAAAATAGGAAAGGTCTCCTATTGGATGAATTAAGGAAAAACCCTCATAATCTGAAAGAAACATAGTTTGTTTATAACAGCAATTGATCCACAGTAGAAAAAATTTAAATTATTCAACAATTAAAACAGAGTGAATTGAACCTTTTTTATTCAAACTTGTAGCTTTTGTTGTTTGGCTTGTGCAACACTAAAGGTTCATTAGTGTTTCACTAGATGGAAAAAAGTACATGAATTCTGAATACTATAGGACAAATTTGTATTATCTCTGGTCTTATCATGCTTTCTCTATTTCTCCCATATATTTATAGTTGATGTCTTATCAAGTATTACTTCTTATAAAAGTTCAGGTGTGAAGGGCAGCGTTTTTATTCTCATTTTCACAGTTCCTCTTGCAATGCCTAATTCACATTATTGTTAGTGGAAAATTAATGCAAGCTAAGACAATGCAAGCAACAGAGACAAGAAGTGTCACCAATAAGAGCTATGAGAAAAGACAAAAAATAGTAAACAGAAAATAAAGACATACATGCTCTCTTAGTTCAGGGCTCATATGTTAAGGAAGGAACAGAATTTCAACTTCGGCCACAAATAACTAATTAGAAACATCCAGACTGATTTAAGTTGTCATAGTGATCAGCCACTCTTTGCAGATATGCTCCTGACTGCTCTGCAGACCAGAGTACAGGCAGTAGTAATTCACACTGTTGTGTATAAAAAGGGGCTCTCAAATATTAGGGAGATGTCTTCACTGAGTTTTGATAAAAATTCTCTCTCTCTTGTTAATGAAATGTCCTCTCTAGTATGTCCATCTTCCCTTGATACAATATGTGACTCTTTGATCACGCATTACTAGGCTGTGGAAGACAGTAAAGAAAGCCTTCTTTTTTGACTATTAAAGACATAGCAGTCACCAATGTTAGAAAGTGATAGTCACTTTTTTTTTAGGGAAGATCATGCTATTTCTGACTTAGTGTTTGGATAAGGCATTGCAGAATGCCTGGCTTTGTTTCTGGTGGCCTCTGTGCCCTACTGATGACAAGAACTAATAGAGCTTCCAGTGAGATGGAAAAGAAAATGGCACATTTCTAAGTTTTTCAGAGTGTATGAGACATGATAAAATGTAAGAAAACTGTGTATGAATGTGCTTCCAGATCTTAAAGTCTTCCTGTGCCAAAACATTATTCAAATGTGATGAAAATTGTCTCCAAAGATGTTGTAGGTGGTAGAGAGACTGATAGCCCTATTCACAGCACTTCAAATCCCATACCAAATACAGTTAAAAAAATAACATGACACTGGTTTGACACAAATTGCCACAGACTATACATTTGTCATTCCCATTACTAAACAGAAACCAGGAATTATGAGTTGACATGTTTCTTATTCAAGTATGTCTGAGAGACTTAGATGAGAAAATAAATGAAACAGTCAATACTATTGATATGATTAATATAGGGTCTGGTTTGGCTGACTTTTCAAGTGTGCAAGAAATTGCTTTTTGGACATCAGAGTGTTGACGTTGTGTAACAATTAGGAGATTATGGCTGTGAAAAGCACTTTCAATGTCAGTGAATCTGACTGTGAGGCAGCATATTTGAGAAACATTTGTGTTTACTGTGGACCTGGGTATGCACGTTTATTTTCATTATTTGATATTTATAGAGAGCAGTTGAAAAAGGGGCTCCAGCTCACTTTGTAACAGTTCCTAATGCTATAAATGTCTTCCTTTTGTATTAACCACAACTATGTTCTGAAAGCCACTTAAACAGATCTAAATATGGACTCAAGTATAGCCCTATAAAAAGCAGTCATGACTTCAACTATTAACCTCTGTTAATACTTAAAAAACATTCATAGGTTCTTTGGATCAGATAACTTGTACAGTGCTCATTTTCTATGGATTTGTGAGTAAATTAACCTACAAAGTATGGAGGAATCATATGGAAGCAGCAAACATTTTGTAAATTCTGCATAATAAAGTGGAAAGACATATTGTGAAAAGGTTCTACTGTCAATGCTCCTAGATTTGTTTAATGGTTTAATCCTTTGCAGAAGGGTGATAATTCCGCAGGGCATTATAATTTGTCTTCATGCTAAAAAAAGAAGTCAGTAACATAAAGTTTAAATTGAAATTGTTTTATTTGCCTCTGTATACACATGCTGGAATATAGACCTAAGCAGTCATCACTTTGAAATGTGTCAGTTTTACATTCTTATTGAGAAAACCAGTCTTGGGATTTTGTTCTGAACACAGCACAGTTTAGAGATGAGAACACATTTTAGCATTAGGAAAAAGTCTGCTACCTTGAATAAGTGAAACTAGCAGATTGGAAGATGACTTTTCTCAGAGTCTTTGATCAAAATCCTAGAATAAGAAAAGTCAGTAGGGTAAATATAGCTGTAACCCAGGATGATATCCGAGATAATAACTGTAAATATTTACAACTCACTAGAGAAGTTGGCTTTGAGCTCTATACTTGTATATACAACTTGCAAGAATGAAAACTTGATCAGAAATAGGGATGTTGACATTTTTTGTTGTTTAGTTTTTGATTAGGTATCTTCATCCAGTTGTCTCACTCAGATCTTCCTTTCTAGCTAGTGGAGAGAAATAGGATTTTTCAGACATGCGTGATGTAAAATCAGTTCATTTAAAAGATGTCTGCTCTTATAATGGATGTTTGCAATTAAATAAATTTATATTCAATTATTTTCTGTGTTTTTGTGCTTAAACATTCATGGTTCTCTTTGTTTCTGAAAAATATACTGGCTCACGGGGAAATAGGACTTCTTACCTAGTGAACAGATATTCACACCTCATTCTTATTGTCTACAAAATTTGCATAGATGAAAGTGACTAAAGCTATTCTTTTATGGAATCCAGAGCTTCTAGCAGGATTTCTTCTACAGATTTTAAAACCAGCCTGGAAGTGAAAGTAGTTGTCAGGATAAATTTGCAACAGGACTAAAATTTGTTGCCTGCTTGCTGGAGTGAAAGAATCCCTGTAATCCTTTGCAGTAAGACCTCATATACGACAATGCACAACAGTCTCACCGCTGGCATCTTGGGTAGAGCCTGTCTGCCCGTGGCTTGGCTTTCCCAATAATCCAGACTACCAGGTGAGGCAGAGTAGGACAGTTCTGTATCCCACCATAAAGCACTTCTGGGGAAAGAAATAAATTAGAGTTCTTTCAACAGAATGGAAAGAGCTTGAAAGAGAAGATCACATCTGACAGATGTTATCAAGGTGAAAAAGTGACCAAAAAATGGAGCCAGGATTCAGATGTTACCTGCTTAGTTACTCAGATTATGAATTTTGTCCCAGATTTTTTCTAGAACGATCCAGATTGCCAGACCAGATTAAATTCTGGTGCAGAATTTCTACCTCCACAAGTTTTCAGAAAAAAAACTGACTTTTTAAACATTTGTGTCAGAGAACTAAACTCTTAAAGACAAGCATTAAACAGCACTAATGTAGATGCTGAAATTAGAGTAGGCAAAAAAAGGCTGGATTTGTCTGACTAAATTAGACATCTGCAATATGTATGCTTACTGCTAAAGTGTTCGTCTCAGTTCTCCTCCTTGTCAGAAAAAGTCTTTAGAGGGTACATCTCACAGGAACAATCAAAAATAGGCCACAGAACCTCAGAGGCACCTCCTTCCATCACCTTGGAGGCAAAGCAGGCATTACCTGTTCATATGAAACTGCCTTTATTGTCAATGACTGTGGTCAGTCAGATTAGAGGAATTTAACCCAGTGCTCAAGAAGGAGCAGCGAAATCCTTACTCCCTCTTTGTCCTGAGCTTCTGCAAACAAAATAAACCATGGCCCAAGTCTGACGTAGCTCTTTGCAGCTGCTCAGACTTACCTTTCCCCTCTCTGGCCACTTCTTGGAATGCGTCTACCTAAATTTTGACCAGTTATAAACTATAGACATACATCTTCCCACTCCCTGGTTCACTGCTTACTTCCAGGAAGAATAAGGTGCCAAACTGGGCAATTTTATTCTCCCAGACCTCTGAATCTCTAACAAAGGAGCAACTTATGAATCATTGAATATCATTAAGAAAGGCAAAAAAAATTACTATGAAATCATCAGATGTTGTTTAAAACGAAGATTACTAAATAGAGAAAGCTTTTTTGTTCTTCCTGTGCACATTTAGTATGTGTATCATATTTATATTTGTGTATTCACATATATTTATATCATTTATACATAACTACATACATTCATACAATCTAATTATTTTTCTAGAAATATATTAATATAATATGTTTTCATAAATATTTTATATTTATAAATTAAGTATATATAGTATGAATATTTAGTATTTAGTAAGCATTTATGTCATTAGTAAATACTCTCATCTTGTTCAGCATTGTTCTCTGCACTGTACTATAAGTCAACAACATTAAAAATCTAATACAAGTCCAGAAGTATCTTTTTCTCATTCTCTTATTCCTTTACCTTTCTTACAGCACAAAATAGCCTCAAAAGGCTGTTAAAATCACAAACAGATAGATTTTAGAGAAAGAAACCCTTGCTTTTATGTACATTTCTAGTTAAAAATTACATTGGGAATAATCTTTTACAGCATAGCATGTGTATGTATTTTTGTATAGTGGAGATACACATATATATTAATTTGTACATAGATAATGTGGATATGCTACCTAAATATAACAAAACACAAATTGAAATGAACAAAGTGCTAAGTTAATGAAAATCAGCAAGCCACCAGAAAGCCAGGAGCATCAGGTGTTCAAAGTGAAGTGCCGAGTTTCAGAGTTTCATCATAGCTGAGACGGAGTGTTTGCTTAAGGCTCACCTCTACATGGTCTTATACATGTATCCCTTGAACGTGCATGGGTTGTTCTGTCCAAAGCTTTATTTTTCTTCTCTTTGAAGAGTTCCATCTCTTTTCTTGCTCCTTTTTCTCTTTTTTTTTTTTTGTAAGAAGGACGATGAGGTCTTGTGAATGAAAAGGATGACTCCAGAGTAGCTGTTTGATGAACGCAGACTTTTATTTCAACTCGTACAATTGTGCTCACAGGGGTGAAGGTAGAGATTCTCAAAGGCGTTAATGGGAAATAAGCAGAAAGTTTTATTGCCTTTCATTGCGTTCTTAAGAGCCTTTGTTGACCTGCTTTCTTAAATTTAGGTAACTGTATATGTTAGTAAATCATCTATTAAAAGAATACAAACCTACAATCTACAGAAGGAGCTGTTTATAATGAGGTGTTTAGCAAAAAGAAGGGTATAAAACAGCAGTGTTACAATGTCTGAGTTGAGAAGAAATAAATAAATGCCAGCCTGGAAAATCCTGCAACAGGGACTTTTTATTTTTTTTTTCTCCTAGCTTCTCATCTCTTTTATTTCAAAAACCAAAAGGCATTGGAAAATGAATTTGAGGACTGAGTGCAATTCCTGTTCTAAAGCACTTTATTTATGCAGCAGATCTGTGTAAAATAATACTTACTGCCTACTTGAGCTGGTACTAATTATTGTTTACACACCATTTAGATAATTTGAAAATATATAAACATCATCTTGCAGAATGTGGCAGGTTTTGATTTTGATATGTTTTCATATTTAATTTTCAATAGTGATGAGTTTGAAAAAAACATAAAGGAAACCACGCCAGTCTGTAGAAATATATATCTGCTTCAATGTGAGTTTTGGAATTTTGGCACTGTCATTTGCTTTATGAGATCTTGGAATTTTCTCAAATTAAAAATCCTACATTTTGACATTTCAAAAATCAGATATTCCAAATACTCTCGGGGAGATGTAAGGTGTGGATTGAGGGGAATCCCTTCCAAACAAAATAATTGGGAACATATTTTTAAAAAGTACCTCTCAGTACTGTCCTGAAAGAAAACCATAGCATCTTTTAAAGGAAAAATTGAAAACCAGGAAAAAACAATTCCCTCCCCATCCTCTCTCCAAATGAATGTAGTGTATAGTTGTTTTCAAGACAAAGATGTAAATATACGTAGGGTTACTTGTAAGACAACAGAAACAAAAGAATTTGTGTAAAACACATGCTACTAATTTTGCAATTAATTTTGCATATAATTTGTTTCCTTCACATGTAGACTTTCAGCATTTCATACAGGAAAAAATGGAAGCTCATTAGCATTAGTGGGCCATTTACATATTTAATGCTTTTAAGCTTAAAGCTGCCAGTCTCAGAGACTGTATTTATTATGAATATTTATATTACTCTGCACCATGATTACCACGTTTTATCACCGTACATTCTTCAAACAAAAGGGTAGATTATAAAATTTTTGCCAACACATTTTTAATAATAACTTTTCAAACAACTCCTATTATAAAACACTTTCTTTATGTGGAATATAAACTGTAAAATATTATTCACTGCATATCTGCAAGTGCACTAAATATTCTTTATGTAGCATCTAGATAATTTAAAAATATCTGGACGTCATCTTGCAGTTCCATGAGACAGTCAAATTCACCACTTCTCTATATTTTGTCTCATTTTAATATGTAGTTGTAGGCCTTCCTATTAGCAGCTTTTCCCTCTTTCTTTGACCCTTATTTTATTTTATTATCAGCTTTCCTTCCTTTCTTTCAGCATGGTTTTGTTTTACTTTATTTTTTTCTCTTTTCCATACAATTTTGCATTATGGAGAAAGAAGTTTGGAAGCTTTTGCTGACACAGAGTGAATAAAGAAACTGGATGGCAGAGGTAGTTGATCTCTTAGTGGTAATCATGCACAGAAATGGAAGAACTGCAGGGTGAACTTTTTGATCCATAGCATGGAGTTGTGCAATGATCAATTGCCTGTCCAAATCTGCTCTGTACTTACTATTTTTATGGAAATGTATCATCCCAGCTTCTGTTAGGTATACTCAAGCTTTGTTCTGTTTCCGCCCCTCGATGTTCTGACTACTTCTGTAAGATTTAATAAAATACCCTGCAAACACAAACACGGGGCCTTTTCAATGACTGGATTTTGCAGTCCACTTTCTGAGAAGCAATATTAGAAAACACAGATTGTGGATAGCTTAATGGAACTGACCTACTTTTTAGAGCCATTTGTTTTGATGAGAGCCTGAGTGTAAATCCTGTACAGAACACAGACAGCTATTATGCAGTTAATTATGCACAAAGTAAACATGTACAATTGAAAACAGCAGAATGCCACCTAATAATGGATAACCTGAGATTTATGGTATGCATGCCTAATCTGTAAAGGCTTCTACTCATGAATCTAAAATGAATGGAACATTACCCAAATGATCCAGAATGAGGGATTTAACGTGCCGCTCTACCCTTATTGCTACTTATTCCCTGTCAGCAGATTTTTCATTTGGTTTTTATTTATTGCACATAAACACTACACAAATGATTTGGTCATATTCAAGAACATATGGTCTGTGCTTCTGATTACTGGTTATGCACTTTTTTACCAATTACTTGTTAAATAATCACTTCTTTAATTACACTGGTCAGCAGATAATGATTTTGCCTTCATTTGCTTGAAGACTGACTGCAGCAAAGTACATTGTAATGTACTTTGTCCCTGGAAAAACAGGGCACATCCTTTTTGCACACATTCATTCTCTTTCTATGTAGGTGCTTTTATAAATGTGATTGCAGTCTACATTTATTCTTCCTTCAGGTTCTCTGTGCCAGAGACTGATCAGTGCTCAGATGCAGTTATCACAGTTGTGACTGCATCAGAGCCCCTGCTAATGGGAGTGTTGGCTCACACACCATGATTAGCTGTCATCATCTCCACTGTGTCTTCTCTGCAAGGAGAAAAGGGCTTCAAAAATTCATAACTAATTGTAAGGTAGCAAGAAAACCAACTAAACTGCTAGAACAGCTTGTCAGTAAAAGGCAGTTGGTATTGTCTCTCTCTGCACTTAGATTTTCTAGCTTTTTGTTCTGTTTCAATTTGTTGGGTTTTTGTTTTTTTGGGTTTTTTTTAAGGGAATAAAAAAAAACCAAGCCCCCGGACCCTGAGACACCTTCTGTATCTTTTCTGTACAGGATCTGTGGCACAAGGGACCAAATATTTTGCATGTTTGAGGAGGTCACCACATCAATGGAAATACTGCTGACATGGCTATCCAAGCCTCTTTTTCCTTTGGATTATTATTAATTACATGCAATGTCCTGCTGTAATCAGTTTTTTGTTCTTTTATAATTGCTTCCTGACTTTATTATTTTCTGACTTTATTCATTTCTTTGCTGACTCCTAAGTCTTGTTAAAAGATTTCCCTGATTCAATTGCATTGTACAACCCCTTTGTCAGGGGTATTCCAGGAAAAGAAAATACAGAAGAAGTGGAAAAATTAGTCAGGAATGTGTGCGTCATAAGCTTTATCTACATTGCTAAGTTAACCAGATGCAGGGGTGGGCTTGAGGATGTGCTCTGTCATCATACCTGTTATTTCAGTCACAGTTTTGGCACCAGAATTTTCTGAAACAGTGCCTGGGTAAAATTTGGGGCACAGAATGTCAGAGATCTCTCATGTCCCCCCTCATGAGCAACAGCAGTGTAATCATTCTGCCCTGTAGAGCCGTCCAACAGTACCCAGCAAGACCGGCATCCTCAGGCACTGCCATGTGCCCACACACAGGCTACCCCCAGAGCCCTGAAACATCCCCCAGTTCAGGCAGTGAAACACTGGTAGACTATGGCACAGATTTCTTAGTAGTCTAGACATGTTCAACTGAAAAGAAAACATGTAGAGATGATAAGCATGACTTAAGGTGACTGAAGCTTAGGGAAAGATGAATACTAAGTGCTGTGTAGTGTGGACATAGCTAAGCCAAACCATTTGCCCAGAGACTGGACCCTGTCTTTGTTTTATATAACAGCAAATATTGGGATTCCATGGAGAGAGATGAAAATGCATAATACTGTGAGATATTCTTGTCTGCGGGTGGATGGATGGATAGAGTACTTATCAAATGTAATGAATAGATTTTTTCTCATGTTTAGAGAAGGACAAATGATGTTCCTCTATGAAAAGAATTTAAGGCTTTATTAAAAATATTTTTTTTAATGTAGCATATTCCCCTTATGCATCACTGTAATTCTACAATAAAAAGAGATGCTATTATTACTAATATTGCCCAGGCTGAAGTGACAGGCATGCTGGACTCTATAATTCTCTTTGTATAGATCATATCAGTAAATTAATTTGAAATAGGGAAGGAAGAACAGTGGTGATGTGAGATTCATTGCTGCTGGCACACAAGCTGTCTAATTCAAAGTTAGTTTGTACAGTTCTGCCTTTGACTGCAATTCAGACATGCTTGGATGTATAACATTGCTGAAAGTTTGAACTACTTAGGCACTGTTGGCTTTCCAAACAGTTTGTTATGACAGCCCCTACCCCTGTAGGTAGAAGGAAAGATGCTGTACAGCCACACTTTCTTCCAAGCTGTTCATTCTTATTCCACAAGATGTTACATCTGCCAAAAAAAAAAAAAACCAGACAAAAACAAGTCATCCTCCCCTCCCCGCCAATAAACAAAATCAACGAAACCCCAAACCACTCAGTTATAAAATTAGTGGTAGAGGCATATTTTGTGAAATTACCTGGAAAAGAAATGAAATGGACTGGAGAGCTAGTAACCACAGAAAAAAAGAAACAAACCCCAAAGTAAGCAAATAGGTATGTCTTCTTTCTTCTGGGCCATTAAAGGTTGTAGGTCACCACTGTATACTGCATTGCATCATTCATTTTTATTACTTTGATGGTCCTGCCTCCTTTTCTTGTATTTTTGCTGAATCCATCCTGCCAGCTACATTAAGGGGTTATTTCCTTACACTATGTAAGGGAAAGAGGGAAGCACTACTTTCATCTTTAGGAGACAGTAGTGGTTTGTGGTTTTTTCCCCCTCCTTTTTTTTCTCTCACTTGTTCTCCTGTAGTTAAAGCTAACAATTCAATTGTTCTTTAGCAGCATTTTTTTGTTTGCATAGCTCTCTAAATTTTTTTCTCCTTTCCATTAACAATTTTATCTTTTATTACTATTCCTTTCCTCTGGATCAGTCTGCTTTCACATCAGATATCTTATTCTTGTCATTGCAGCCTGCTGTGTGAATAAGGTAAGCCTGTTAAGATACCTTTACAGAGCAGCCTTGATTTTGTTTGCTGAGATGTGAGGAAAAACAAGAAGCATTAAAAAAACCCAGCACAAACAACTCAGAAGCTTGCTTGTGAAAGGAATCAGCCCCTGATTAACCTACAGTACAGAACAAGAAAGAGAATTTTGCACTTAAATTTTAAGAGACTTATTGACGTTTCTTGCTGGGAAGAAACTATTTTGTGTTATTAGCTTGATCTTAGTAGTTTTCTTCTGTCTGAGGTACTGCTCCAGCAGTATGTTACACCCAGTCTGCATAGAGGTAAACAACAACACGCTGCCCAAGGCACTGGGGAGTCAGGCCCCTACACTTTACCGAAGAGCTGTGGAAGCACAGCAGTCACCCCAGCAAGGCTGAGACTCCATTGCAGCAGCCAGGCTGGCAGGAGGGCACACAGCTACAGAAAGCCTCTGGGGCTGCAGGGACCTCTGGTCTTAAAGGCAGCTTTGCAGGAGCAATTACTGCCACACATCCGACTGGATGTGAGGGTGACGGCTTCCAGCCTGAAGCCTACACACAGGCATCCTCTGCTAATTGGGAACAGAGGAAGAGATCAGAGAAGTTAATAAGTGTGAAGTCAGTACTGTGGCCAGTTAATAGCAATACCCTTTCTTGTTATGCCCATGAATGTGTTACAGAAGTATTGGCAAATCTCATCCTGCCTGTAGGGAAGTGGGTGGCTGACACAGAATAATAAAGGCTCTTTTCTTTTAGCTGCTAGTTTGAAGGCTGCTTAGACTAGAAATGGCAAAACTCTACCAGATGATGGTCTCTCTGATGGCAATCAATAGTCTTGAAGTATTTATTTGTTAGCAGGAGTCTGTCTCATGAAAATTCCCCTTTAGCAATAGAATTACTTGCATTTTAACAAATCATGCCTGGGGCATGGGTAACCTTTGTGAGTGTCAAGAATGAATGCTTCTGATGGTCTTGCCGTTTCTCCCCTTTTCATCCCCTGAGAGTCCAACAGAAGTCTGCAATAAGTTTTGGATTAGGATTGAACCAGGAATGTCTCCCTGCTATGAAAAAGAGTTCTCGAGCAGTGGTGGAAGAGAGGGGAAATACATATATTGCATGAGAGGATTTAGTAACTGTACTTAGGTCCCAGAACTGGAGTAGATTTGGCATTGGGCAAAAATATGGTCCAAAAAGTAGTAAATGGGGAAGAAGTCAGGTAATTGATTAGCCATGAGCTTTCTTGTATTGTAGCTGCCGTCAAAATGTGCTTTGGAACAGAGATGTTTTCTTTTTTCTGACATTCCCCCTGTGAATTCTGGGAGGTCAGCTTCGGACTCGAATGAACAACATTTTTTTGTTTGTAACTTCAGCTAGTTTCGCCATCTGGCATGAATTATAGTGCACTGAACATGTTCTGTCTTATCAAATTCTATTATCACTTTGTGCTTATCCTGTAGTTTATCACTTTGCAACTGCTTCTGTAAAAATAAGTAAAGCAAGAAAATAAAACTATTAGTGGTTTGAAAACCCTTTAAAATCTAGTTTCAGCCATTCCTGCAAACACCTGAGGCTTGGATCCTTGTTTCAAATACAGATATCTCTAATATTCTTTTTGTTGTCTGTATAGATTTATGGTTCTATAATGGTTTTTATGACAAACTAAACATCTTTGGTTTTACCAAGCAATATGTGCCTTTTATTTTTCTTCAATTTATTTATCTCTAGTTGTAAAGGATGATTTATTTCTCACCTTTTCCTTCTGTTATTTGTTTAAATTTAATTTGATTATTATAAAATTCTAGATTTGCTGCCTCAATTGTTTCTTAGTTTTAGGGTAGAAAAATTTTTTAACATGGTTTAGTTCTTCATATTAAATGTATGCTTTTCATTTAGATGTTATTTCAAAATAATATCTCTGATTTTTGTTTTTTTGTTCTCTCCCTCTCTTTTGCCTTTTCATTCATTTCTTGAATGAGCTCTGTTTTTAGTGCAGAACTTGAGATCTGACTACTTTTTTTTGCTCCTGTTAGCTTACCCTGGTCACAGTACGATGATTTATTTACATTTGAAGATTTTTTTTCAGGATCAAATCCTTCACACTGTATCAGATAAGTGTCTGAACATCATGAAAATAATAAACAGAAGAGATTTCACTCATAACCCAAAAGTGTTGGGCAAAACTACTTTCAAAAGGCGCTTTTGCAAACCATTACATATAACAGGTTGAAATCTTTGAAGCATCTTAAATCCAGTAGCTTTAAATTTCAACTCTCACTTCTAGTTTCACCTTTCAAAGCTTTTTTGGCTTTCACAGAGATGTTATACATCAATAAATTTTTAAGTCTATCTCCTTGTGTAAAAAGAATAAAAATCTTTTGGAAAAATCTATGAATAAGAAGCAGTTTATCTAACCTGATGATCAAATTGCAAACAGTAAGGATAGAGCAAGGCAACGAACCTTGTCCATGATACCAAGAAAAAGGTAATAACTGAATATTTATTTACTCAATCATTAAATGATGGAAACGTTGTGTCAAGTGTGCTTCTGTTTAAAGTGCTTTGACATACAGCACCACAAAATCTTGTTCTTCCCTAGTGAATTTGGAAGTGGAGCAGTTTTGGGGATTCCTGCTGAGATGCTCAGTATACAGCACTGTTCCTCAAGAGAAACTTGATGCTAGCCATAGACATTTTCTTATATGGCTGCAGTATTACCTTAATTTTTTCTGGAACACTGCACAATAGAAATAAAACTATCTAAATCAAAATTTGGTAAATCTTCTGTCACATCCAGGCTTGAGTCACTCTGGCCAAAAACATAAAAATCGTTGGACTTACACTGATGGCATAGAGACTATAATCAGAATGTAGCCTCCCAGTAATGTGAATGGCAAACTATCTACTAACAGATAAATCCTGAAGGAAGCTGTACTCAGTTCTAAATCAAAAATGTACAGTGCAGCAGAGTAAATAAATGTGGATAACTCTGAATCTTTATTAATTCATCAACATAAATTGCTTCTAGTTCCTTCTGTCTAAAAGGACTTTGAAAGAAATCTTGGGTTCTACTACTCCTCAGTTGAAGTGGAACATCTGATGCATAGATACAGAAATCAGGAGAATCCTTACATCTCTTGTGATTTGCCAGGTAAAATTATGTTTGAACAAAGTCATAACTTTATTAGTTTTGAATCAGAAGAAATGAATTAATTTACTCTTACAGTGCAAGAAGGGGAACCCTCTGCTATTCCACAATAATATTTTTTGCTTTCTTGGAGGCTTTTTAGTTTGTATTTTTAAATAACTTTTAGAATTTGAATCTCCTTTATAAGACACCCTTTCCAAAACTAGTATCAAAGGGATCTAAATATTGAAGGCTTTTCTTAGTAGAGATCTTGATACTGATTAGCCAGGTTTGATTTTTGGGTTTGAAGCATTTGGAGCATGGATAAAGTGACATGTCGTTAGGAGTATGGAAACAGCTGTAATCATAATAAAGCCAAAAGGAGACTGAAACAATTTTCTTGGAAACATTAATGCTTATACCACACAAAATATTCTTAGAATGAGCATTTCTACGCTGTAAGAGCGCATCAATTTTGTTTTCATAGCAAGACATGAGGAGTTAGTAAATAACAAGATTTATACACAGATCTCCTGGGTACTGAGTTGGACAATCACATTATTGATTGACCACCATGATGGCACTAAACCTGAACCTCCTTAATGTCATCATCCCTAATCATCTCTTGATTAGACACTCTGAAGCACCATAGCCAGGATCAGGTAGCTGGAGACAGTTCTGATTGAGCAAATCAGTTTGGAAAGTGTCCCTGGAGAAGAATTTCATTTTCCAGGCCAGAATTATCATCTCTGTGCCTTTGAATCTATACTAATAACATAATGGGGGAGAAAAAAATGTTTCTCATGATGAAATAAAACATCTCTTTCCTCCCTTTCCTTTGGGTTAGCTTTATCAAATTATGAGCTGAGTATTACACAGCTCATTTGCAGTGAGCAAAATGGACTGATAGCAGATAGATATTTTTAATTCTTATGTTATCTGCTGTAGGACTGTTGACATATGTAATTATTTAGCATCATATTTGAAAGTGCTTTTAAAACTTTTGATAACATGAGATAATTAGTGTCCCTTTACAGAAAAGTAAATCCCATGCCAACTTCACACAACAGAAACTAATAGTACTGTGGTAACTCTGATCTTAACAGATTCTGTTTGTGGCTGGAGCTGCTAATCAATGATATCCCAGTCTGTGTTGCTCCTCTGGAGAAAATAAAACCTAAAACAGACAACAAAGCAAAATGACTCTAAAATTTATTTCAGCAAATTAAATTTAGTATTAAGCTGCTGATGACAGTCAAGAAAGCTGATAATTTTATTTTGTTTGGGCTAAATTATACCACTGTTATTCTCTAACACCTGAAAGAGCGTACACCCAGATAACTGAGATAAAACCATTGGGAATCCTTGCAGGCTGAGGCTGGTATCAGATAACCAGATGCAGTGGCACTAGTTTCATCTCATCAGTGCACTGGTGCATATAATAATAATAAGATTAAAAGGGGTAGAATAACAGGGCAGTTGCCCCTGGAGTCTCCCTTTTTAATAGGGTAAATTGGGAAGTCCTGGGCTCTCTCTTCAGATTCTATTGATAAAAACCTAAGATTAAAATCCCAAAAATGGTAGATGCTTCAAAAATAACATAAGTACCTACAGTCATGTATCTGATCTTTCCCTAAAATTTCATTATTCCTGCAATATTTTGCATGGTACTTGACCTTATTTTCCCATGTCTTTCCAGAATTGTCCCTATATTTGTATAGTCCATAATGTATCTTTCAAAGGTGCTTTTTAGGGGCTTTTTTAGTTGTTTTGTTGTTTTTATTTTTAATATTGAGTGATCTCTTCCATAAATATCCCTAAAATCCTGACTTACAAATTGTGTTTTGAGCTTATTTACTGGGTGGCATAAAATGTTGTATAGCTATTTCTACATGTGAATGGAATAAACCCTAGCAGATATTGTTAGCAATGGCCTTGGCAGATCTATAAAGAATGCAATCATGGTTACCAAGCAGAGAAACAAAATCTCAGTATGAAGCTAGAAATAGCAATGCAACTAGGAAACATCCATAGGAGCTGCCCAAGGCCCCACTCCCTGAACATGGAGTATGTAGGATGAACTTCATTGACCTGTCTGGGAAATCCATTCAACAAAGTTGGAAATGGACACACCCAGGGGTTGCTAACTGAACCCGTGCTATTCAACTACAGGAAAATTCAGTCATCTCAGAACAGTTTCCCATAGTTGCTCACTTCCAATACCCTCTGTTCCTTAATCAACAAAATGATAATCTATTTTTCATCCATATTGACTATGGTGCTACTCCCTCTCACTTTATGATGTGTTGGCATTGCTGATTTAGACTCTTTCAATAGATGAGGAAAAGGAGATAGTCCAATTTTTATCTGCTGGGAAATCTGGGATAGGAACATTCTGTGGAACAGTTTGAGTCATTACTATGCTTGTCTGTTCATCTCTGCTTGTTGTTCTGGTGCCAAAGCAATTTGAGCTGTGGTTGTGTTCGCAGCAGCACTATTTAAAAACAGGTGTGAGAACTGTCTGTAGCCAGTTAGCATGTGAATCCTCTGTGGCCAAGGAATTCTATAGACACCCTGTTCCTCTATATAAGTGTGCTGGCATACTGAACTCTGTTTTTGCAGTATACACTACCTGTATCAGCAAAGCTTCGTGGTTAGGTGTTCAAAATTTTTTCTCTAGGTATTTCAGGCTTTCTTAACACAGACACAGACACAGACACACACAAATCCCCCACGAGGATTTAAAAAAGTCCAACAGGAAAAGTTTATGATGTCAAAGTTACTCTTGGAGTCTTCATAAGCAGGAAGTGCAACTATAGACCTTGATTTCAGGTTTTATATCTGTACCTCTTCACAATGTAACATTAACTCATAGGGTCAAAATGACAGCCTGAAGATCACACCTGACCTGTTTAATTGCTGCTGGCAGGGAAAATGACCGATCAGCTAACCCACCAGACACCAGGACTGAGGAAAACCCTTCAAAAAATTGCTGATACCCCATTACACCCCCATAGGGACAGAATCTATATTGGCTGTCTTCTTATTTTACATGTAGGAGATAAAAAATTGTTAATTTAGTGCCACTGTACCAAGGCATATTACCTCTATATATGACAGAGCTGTTGGTGCATGCAGGGAATGTTGCTGGGGAGGCCCGCAGGAAGGCTGCAGGTTTGGTTACAGCAGGAGTTATGTGGTCTATGGCAAAGACAACACACAGTACCTGTAAAACTTCTCTAGAGGGTGACTTCAGTAAAAAGGAAAAGTTTACAGACAGAGAGAAAGGAGACAGACAATTTGCTTAGGAATATCTAGCAGGAGAACATCTCAGTTTTCTCCTACTGTGTATGGGTTGTGATGACATGAAATCAAATACTGCAGTTTCTTGGTTTTTTTTGTGGAGGGTAGAGAGAAGAAGTAGCTATTGAAAAATTTATGAGATTTGAAAAAAGAAATATGTGTAAAGCAAGCATGTCTATTGAAAAGTAAGCTGGTTTAGTAAAGGAAAAAAATTAACCTATGATCAGAATGAAATATCTGAAAAATTTCACATTTGCTTCTACAGACATTTAATCCCCATATTGCTAACAAAACTCTTGAAACTATTCAGTTTTAGTCAAATGTAACCTCATCTTTGGATAAGAACTGTTGACAGGGTTTTGGAAGAAAAATATTAACATTAATAATTACACTTTGCTTAATGTTATAGATAGATAACAACTATTGAAATAAGAAAATGCTGTAGTGGTAACTTATCAAAACATATAGAATTATATTTTTTATTATATAAAAATGTAAAAAGAACTGCTATAAAAAGGACCTAATACTGTATGAGGTCACATTTATGATGCGCCATCTAAGGCTTTCCAGCTGGTGATGCTAAAACCAACATAAATTTGTCACTGGATGGTAGATTTATTCTGGGTTCATAGATGTAGAAAACAGACATCTGTTCAAAATAATTGCTGTACACAGACAGCAAGCTATTAAGCTGCTCATAGCAAGCTGGACCCCATTGGTACAAATTCACAGGAATCTACAGTGTTGCTAAATTATTTTACATTACTTTTCACCTCAAAACTTTTTTTCTAATGAAGAGCAAATAATTCCTTTTACAATAGCAATAAACTTACTCCTTACTATTATATAAGAAAGAAACAAATACCTTAAATGCTCTGATTTTCAGCAACTTACACGCGACTGGTATGAAAGTGAATTCCAAGGTGTTTCCAAGTTTTTCTGTGGTTTGTAATAAATACTCAAATTAATCTTATCTAAGAGTTTTGCAGAAGTTGTGTACCTCTGCTTCCCTGAATAAGAAACTTGAGGCATGTTCTGTCATTATGCCACAAATTTGAAAAATATGACACAACTGTACGCTGCAAAAGAGAAATGGGCCAGTATGAATCAGTTTAACTGAGCTGGTGTTTATTTTTTTGGATGAGGAAAAACTGAAAAAACTACAGATTCTTGTAAAGTATAAGTGGAAAAGTTATATGTTTCTATTTTGTAACTATATGATTTCAAATTTGGTTTTCATTTTTCTCTTACTCTTACGCTTCTCTCTCACTGATTTTATTTTATTTTGTTTCTCCAATTTGCTATTGTGGGAGGCAGCTAGAAAAAGAAGACAATGAAGCAGGGACAATTTGAAGAAATTTAAAATTAAAAAAGAAGAGGAAAACAAATAAATAAAAATTGTCTCAAGTTCCCTTAGATAAAACACTTCCCAGGAAGAAAATTTCTTTTTTTTTCCTTCTCAGTGAAAAAGGGTGAGTTCTGTTTTGCCTAAGCAATTTCAAGCTGCTGAAGCACAGAGCCATCAAAGGTGCTCAGCCCTAGGGCAAACTCACTAAAAACAAGGAAGAAAATGCTACAAAGAAGGTCTCATCAATGAAAACCTAGACAGAGTACTCAATCTGCCATTTTTCTTCTTGTTTCTTGGAATTGTTCCACTCTCCTCTATAGATTTGCTTGAAAGCTCTAAAATAAGTAAATATTCATACTCTAAAGCCATCGGGAGTGAAGAGATATGCGATTGGATCTGGACAGAATCATAAAATCCAGTAACTGTGCAGCCAGGATGACTATATTACATCATAAGCTCATAGTGGCCACGCTCTGCAGAGCAGGCTGTTATCTACAAGTGGGGCTGTAATGTTGTCAGTCACCTCCTGTGCTGTAGGAAGCACTGAAGCTTCCTCCTGTCCCTGAAATACTGAAATATGGTAAAGGGTAGCTATACAGGACTAGGTGTATTAGGAGAAATCAAATAGATCTGTATCGTATTAGTAACAAAATAATTATTATGATATGGACACTATACCAGTTACATATGGCTATAAATAGGCCAGATGTGAAATTTTGTTCTACTTCTGCATTTTAAAATATTTGCTGCTTTAGCTTCAGTACCCCATGCTGGGTTTTTTGCATGAGATTTCTTACTCTCACTTCCCTTTGTTGAAGAATGGATATGTAAAGAAAGTGGATGAAGCTACTGCACTTGAAATTGAAATCTACAGTACAGAAATATTAGTATGTGCAGCTAGCATAAATCCATATCTCTGTCCTGTAGTATAAAAAAGCCATGTGCTTCCCAAATCTCTGCACTTTAACTCTGGTAGCTAGGAATTTAACAGAGATTGCTAAACTCTGTGCATGTGTTTGAGACTGTCACTTATTAATTAGGACTATTTACTGCAGTTCATGAGACATGGTGTGTTTTAAAGTCCTCATAAATTTTATCTTTGCAAGTACTTGTTTTCAAATGACCCTGAAAGCACAATAATATTTATAGTCAATGTATGTATAAAATGTCAACTTTGAATGTATTCTACTCCAACTACAGTGATATCCATTTACTTTGGTGCTTGGCATCAGAAAAAAAACCCCAGATTTTAATGAATTCTTTCTAGTCTGAAGGGTTTTACCCAAATTTATCAGAGTGCAACAAAATTGGAATATTCTGCAAATAAAAATTAAATAGAATATTTTTGGCTTTTAAAAGAAATAATACCCAAATTTTTCAGGAACTAATAAAATATTCTGGTAATGGTTTCCATTCATAAATATTCAGGACAGCAGCTGTCTGCTTTTCACTTCTCACTTCTTTATCTTTTCTGCATTGTTATGTTCATGAACCAAGCATATTACAATATTGCTGATCTGGGTAATTTTTCTTACCATAATCTAAAGGTATTGTGTATGTCTAATAAACCAGCACTCCTACCAAATAAGCAGCTCCAGCCTCAATAGGGACTTGTCCTTAATCCCCTGCTGCCAACAATGGAGAAGCCACTGAGGGAACCACGCTGGGACTTAAGCTCTGGGGAGAACAAGAGAAAGGAAAGCTTCACCTAGATTCCTCTGATGGTATGTGGCACATCTCAGGAAGGATACGTAAAACAGTGCAGGTGAGTGGGCAGAGTCAGGAAAAGCAGGTGAGAGAGGCAGGGAAGCCCCTGTTCTCACTGACATGTGCTTGCACAGGATAGCTGCAGGCAGTGTGGGTAAAAGAGAAATTTTGGGTCATAATTTCATAATGAGAATCAAATTATGGTATGTATTGAATAGGAAAATTCTTGGTAATATTTCAATAAATATCATGGATTTGACTAACTACCTGTGTAATAATAATCTATTAGAAATACACAATGAAATCAAAACAATTCTAAGAGGAATTTAGGAGTTGTTAGAGATGGAAATACCTGGAAAGTATCAGAAACACAGTGGAGGAGTTATTGTTGGATACTTTCTACTTGAAAGCTCTACAGCTCTACAACTAATCTTTTAGTATATAGTCCTTTCATGCCAAATATGCAGAACTACAGATAATATTAAATTAGGCATGCCAGACTAATTAACAGGAGAAAATTATGAGAGATAAGTCTGAATTTCAAAGATGGATTTTTTAAAGAGAGATGTAGGTAACTAGTATGATTAGATCAACCTGGTACTCAGCCTTGCTATGATGATAAAGCCTGACACATATTCCAAGGAAAGATTATTGTGCTCTTAGAGGAAACGCACTTTAGCAATTGGTTGTTTTGCCACTCTGTGGTTTGTTTTATATGCTCCATGTGAACAGGTAGTGTTCTGTCCTGGAGAATCCATTTTCTGAGTAATTAATCAGCCAGAGGCTTTGGCTTCGGAGAGTCTCAGCTCTGCTGGCTGTCTTGCTTTCCACAGAGCTGGAAGACAGATGGAGCTCTTGTCAGGGAGTCTGGGCAGGTGGGGGTCCCACCCTTGAGAGAGGTGAAGAATCCTCAACCTGGCACTTGAAAAGAGGAAAAAAGCAGTGCAAACATAAATCCCAGCTGGTAGCATGAAAAGTACTCTGACACACTCTACAAGTCACATTTTATGTACTTCAGGAAGGAAAGTTTTGACAATTTGAGAAACTGCACTAATAAACATACATACTAATAAACCAGGTTCACCAGCTCAAGAGCATGAGAGAATTGTCAAAAATGGGCAGAAACACTCTAGATACTGGGAGAAAATGGCCTTTCCAGAATGTAGGCTGCCACTTTATACATGGGCTATTGCAACTGCCAGACAGCGGACAGCACTGTTATCTACAGTCAATGAAAGGTAGCAGAAAGTTCCATCTTTCTATTATCTTGCACATTGTGTTATATCCAGGCTGTTCCCTGGCCTCCCTCCACCCTGGATATGCTCAAATGGCAGTGAGTGTTTTGGCAGGGAACACACTGACGGCTGTCTAGCACACACTATCCAGTGAGAGCTATTTTTGTTATCTGCTAGAACTACAGCTTGGAAATATGTGCTGTTGAGACATTTTGCTGTTTGAAAATGCTCCAGGAACTGGTTCCATGACTGTAAATCAAGAATTATAATGTCATCATAATACCAAAAAACTTTTTTCAATCCCAAATGTGAAAATTTTATGTTCAGTTGACATGAATACAATATAAACCGGAGGGGGACATGAACTCTTTGATAGTTTTCCCATGTATGATGCTAATGTTTCACCACCGAACTTTGGTTTCTGAATTTTTGTTTCACTTACGTTTACATGAAAATTCCCACCTGCCAACAGTACTTGAAACGGCTGTTTTTCTGAAGGCAGAAAAAAGGATATGAATTCTTGATTCTGCTTTAGCTTAAAATTTCTTAAACATTGACCCATTAAAAAAAAAAAAAGCTTTTTATGTTCTTGGGGGTTCTTTGGGGTTTTTTGACTATGGAAAGCTCATTTTATAAATCTGCATGTGAGAATCTAATTTTCTTAACTCTGAAAGTTGGCAGAGAAATAAGGAGAGAGAAAGCTCATTGCTCTGAGCTCACACATGCCCAGATACTTGGAATTTGAGTGGCAAGTTCCTGACCTGAGACTTGAAGGACATGTAACTCACCTCTGGATTTATGACCAGGTTTCTGACAAGATTCAATGCAAGTCAGAAATGTAAATTGTCAGAATGTGAAAATAACTCAGCTAATGTAGGATCAAATAGTACTGCTAAATTTCATATGTGTGGTGTTCAGCTGAAGTCCTCAGTCCAGAGATGAAAAGTGTATCCCAGAGAGGAGTACTGACTCCTAAACAATGTATTGAATGAGGAGAACAGGTTGATTTCAGCACCAGCTTGTGCATATGTACACATCTCTGCACCATTTTGCATGTTAGGTATGAATTTTTAGAGATTTTTACTGAAGTACATCCTCCTCCAGGATGAAGGTGTCTTATGAAGCCCTGCCAGTAAGTTGTGCCTCACCTTTCAGTGCTAACAGCGTGGCTGGGATCCGACCTCACTTCAGCCCTCTCCAGACTACAAAGAGGCCCTTCTTGTGATAATGCTTCCAGTATTTCCCTCTTTATCAAAGTGCTAAAGTTTTTTTTTGTACCAGATTATTACAGAGCAGAATGGTAAGGACGTACCCAAGGCACACTTTCAGGAGATGACTTATTGTAGGTTTGTTCCAGGACTGTTTACATATTTAAAACAGGATCTCCAGAGGGATAGGAATCCTTGGCTTTTCTTTCTAATTGAATGCTTTCACCTGTCCTGATGTGCTGAGCAGTCACATGTCCTTTCCTTTGCAGATGATTTGGCGAGAATATGTGAACTCTCTCTGGAAATGCAGATGGGCAGTTTCTACAGGTGTTTTTGAAGGTGGGCATCCTGAACTTAAAGAAATTATTCATTAATTTCCTCTCCCATTACATACATACATAAACACTTTCATTCTCCCTATCAAAGCAGTCCTGTTATCCTCAGAATGCCTGACAAAGGATTTAAAATGGAGCAGCAGTCACCCAAAGCTGTGAACTGTTCTTTTAGAAACCTCATAGAACTGAGCTTATGGTATACAGATGGCAAAGTCATGGTTTACAGAACTCAGTTTTGCTGATGTGTGAAGCAGGTCTCAAAAAGCTCAACTGGCAGGAGTGGGTGCTTCAGCCATTCACAAAACAGCAACCAAAGTACTTAAACTTTATAGCCATGCTTAAATTACTAATACGAGCAGAGCCAGAGCAGAGGGCTGGTATTTGCTCATCCTTGGTGTCGGAAGAATTCCTGCTACAGCTTTGGCCAGAGAATTTGTCACTGTGTCACTAATTTCCAAGTGTGCCGAGAAGCTCAGCACACAATCTCTGGAGCATTCCTGTGAGTGTCTTGAATGTGGCCACCCTGCCTCAGAGACCCAGGGAGCTTCAGACCATGGATACTGCTCTTTTGTGACAGCCAGCCTCAGGGTCTTGAGCGCATTTTGTTTCCAAGTCTGGTTTACTCATCTATACTGTCCTGATCTGAATAGAAACAAAGAAATAGAGGAGTTTTAAACCCCAATTATAAGTCCTTCTACTTTATGCTAATTTTGATGTCTTAAAATCTTTTTCTTGTAAGCTAAAATTCTTTCACTAGGCTCAGATGACTTGAGTCAACCAGGGTACTTAATAGTTTTAATATACAGGACAAACAATACTATATCTTGCCTCTTTTTTTGCCTCATTTGGGTCTAAATAAGAGACAGTGCTTAAATCATTAAACACATTTTTTTTCTATTTGCACAGAATTAATTTCAAGGCTGAAGCCCTAGCATTCCTTTTGTCCTCACCCTGTAACAATTCCAGATGATCCCAGCTGCTGAATATTTACCAGAATAATTGGTCAAAGAAAAAAACAAATTAAGAAAGAAATGAGGAGAAGAATTGAACTAGAACATAGTTTAAAATGTTTCTTATCATGTCAGTAAGGTTTATTACCCTGATTGTAGGGTCACCTCCTTCTGGCATGGGAAATAATTCTATTTATCAAAACTCACACATATAAAATTCTCAATTAAATTAATGAACATATTCAGTTCAAAAGAAAAACATGAAGAAAGAGATACACAAAGGTACAATTTTATTTGCTTCATATTCAGTTTATCACCCCTGCACAAGGATACTAGATTTTCCCTCCAGGTCCAGGAGTCACCCCATGTCAAATGTATCTCTTTCACTGTTTTTTGGGGTGGTTTTTTTGTTTGGTTTTTGGTTTTTGTTAGGTTTGTTGTTTTTGTTTTTGTGTGTATAGGGTGTATTGGAGGTGTGTGTATTGGAGGTGATCTCTGGCTGCACATATTGACCAGAAGGGTACAGGTTCTTTTCACTATTTACAAGATATTTTATTTGCTATAGAAAGACCTAATTGCCTCTACATTTTCCTACCCTGAGGACTTCAGAGTAAAAATTGGAGTACAGTTTCACTGGAACCCATAGCACAATTGCTCAAAGCCTAATGCTCACTGTCACAGACAATAGCTCCCAAGAGGCGGGGCAGCAATCCCTTATAAACAACAGCCTTGTTCTCACAGTAAAAATTAATTTCAGCTCTCAGAAGAAACACATTTCAGGAAAGGCAAGGGATGTGAATTTCAATATTGGCAAATGAATTTGTATGGAGAAGTGTACTCCACCTCCCAGTCTAAAATCCATTAGGAATAGGTAAATGTCTGTATACAAAAAGAAAAAAAGGTAGAAAAGATAAAGAAGGGAGAGAGATGTGCAGCCAAGAGACACACATGAAAAAAACATATATTAGGGAGTACAGAATGAAAAAATATACTCAACGAGTTCAGAATAGTAAAGCAATGCCTGCTACTCTGCCCCTACTCTACTCTTTGGTTATTTTCACTGATAAAAATATATAAAACTTTTTGGTAAGAATAAGCATTTTGCATCAGCTTTATATTAAGAGGATGAGACTGCTCCTTCAGATTTACTGTTGATCTATGGCTTTCCTATTTAATTCTATGGAACTTAAAAAGATGTTTATATCTGCTACTGGTGTGCTTGCATCTCCTATAATTCCTGATTTATAGACCCTGGCAAAACAAAAGTGGGCTGAATTATTGAGTGGTTTATTATGACATAATGTAATACCTTTACTATGCAGTAAATGCTTGTTTAATAGAGGATGTCCTTTATATTTCACTTGTAAAATCAAGAGATCTATTTTTTGAGCTTGGATTTTTATGTTCGCACTGCATGTATAAGGGTCTTTCCCTTTTAGTTTCTGTTGCTTGCAGAATTATGATGCAGAATCATATTTTTTCACATGCAGTAGGACATCAGAATCCTTTTAGTCCTTCAAATTTTATTGAAGGTTGTGAATCTCCAGAAAATGGCAGAAAATTCTAGCAGAGACGGTACCCACCTCTACTTTGCTAAAGGTGTAAAATGGTAATTGAGCTAAATGTTCTCTATGTTTTGCCAGACTTATATTTTGAGTTGCCTATGAACTCAAGAAAAGTCTCTATTTCAGTCAATGGTTTGGGAAAATTGGGAAGAGGGCTAAACTGATACCAGGAAATGTTGTTTAGAGTTAATCTCCTTTTAAAATCTATGGGTATAGCAGCCTGTGAAAACTTTTGCTGTCAGGTGCAGACAGATAAAAATCATCCACAGAGGGAATTTATCATTTATTTTAGCTTGGCTGAATGATGATTTCGTCATATCACAGTTACTTTTTTTATAATGCATCTCTTCACTGCGAGAAGCAGATATTCTCCCTCTGGTATAAAACTGATAGGCAATAAATCTATTTAATATCTTGTAGTTCTGTGGGACTCCAGCTGAGGATTTTGCCAACACAAATGATGCTCCAGATCACATTCTGTGTTTGCTCATACTCACTGGAACATCAAATTTCAGTGGCAACCATCTTTTAGTATACACACTATTGGATGAAAGCAGAAATAGAAAATATGATTCAGTGCAAATATAGCGAATTTTTTGAACAACATTATCTTCCTACTTATCCTATATTTTATCTTTCTCCTCTCACTATGCGCAATGGTTACTGGTTGCTACCCACTAGGAAAAGATTTTACTTTCTAAGATTATTTTAATTACAGTTTTGTGGTGTCTGTATTTGCAAATGTGCATTAATACACAAATGCTGCCCTTAGTTTTTCTTTTTCTCATTAAAAACCCTTTTCCCTTTGATAGGAAATTGTTTTTCAATCTGGTTTTGCAAGTGGGTTTAAGATGTCTAATACTATACACTTCTAAATAAAAGCTTGTTTTATAAAAGGCAGCACAAAGGTACAGGGCTGGAAGCCTTTTAAGGAAAGAAAAAGAAGAAAAGAGAAAGTAAATCTTTTAAATCATCAGAATATGTTTAGCTAGTTATTTCCATTTAGAATTAGCATTAAAGAAGCAAGGATCTATTCTGTTCTATGTCTTTGACATGAACAAAAATGATGAAAGCACTCGTACCCTGCTATTCTTAATGCAGCAACATAAAATCAGGTTAGCACTGTGCATTGGTAGACCAGCATTTTGGACAGTTGTTTTTTTTTAAGGTTTTTTTTTTCCTCAGCCAAAGAGGTAATTTGTGACTTTGAGTTAGCCATTTCTTAGCTTAGGTTTCTGCTGGCAGGTTTGCATGGCGATGCTTTGTCAATGGTGTGCGGGCTGGTGCAGGCTGCCAGTGGGAAGTCACAGCTGGTTCCATCTGGGTCCAAAATAGATCTGCTGCTGGCCAAAACTGAGCCCAAAAGTGATGTTGAGGGCACCTCTGTGGTAACATTTAAGAAGGGGTAAGCCCCACAGTAACTACAAGACAAGAATGAGAAAACGTGAGAGAAACAGCTCTGAAGACACTGAGGTCAGTGAAGAAGGAGGGGGAGCTGCCAAAGCAGAGATTCCCCTGCAGCCCATGGTGCAGACCATGGTGAGGCAGGAGACATCTGAATTTCCTTATATCAATTTTACTAATGTAGTGCTTGGTTGTGAACTCAGCATTCACTTGTAATGATAAAATCTCGGGTTTATTAATGATTTTAAGATTTAAAATGAAAGAATAATTTCATATTGGAAGTCAAAATTTGGCAAGATATAGTATGTTGAGGATTACAGTTCCCCAAACATCATGTGCTTCCCTTCTACTTTTTGCACTGCAGACCAAAAATTGCACTTTTTATGTTAAAATAAGCTGTCTCCATGTTGTTGTACATACACTGGTCTCAAGGGTGGCTCAAGGGTCTCAATGGGTGGCTCCTCTATGGTCAGTTCTTGATTTTTAAAGAGCTGTTGTGTATGAATGATAGGTGATTTTTTTTTAATCTAAAGAAAAAGAAAAGATTCTTAATTCACATTCAGGTTCAGAACATTTGCTGTTTCCACTCATTTTTCTGAAATTCACATTAAAAATTATTGAATTTCTATGATTTATTTAGTTATTTATTTATGGAAAAGAGCACCATGATTGACTGGTCAGATCATATCAGCTCTGCCAAAGAAGATGTAATCTCAGGTCAAGAACAACATTTGAGGAAAATAAGGAGAGACAAGATTTGGGAACAATTCAGCCTCCCCACACATATGGCAGTTTCAGCTGTTTATTTAGTTTTTTTGATTTTGTTGTTGCTAATACATCTAAAAGCTGCAGGGAACAATTATGATCATCCTGCCTGAACTGCTTCATAGCCCAAACTACACCATTTCACCCAGGGACTCTTGCACATAACGTAACAGCTTGTGATTGAATTACTAGAGCATGTTGAATTGCTGAAAGTCCTTACATGGAAACAACTTGTTTGTTCTTTAGAAGTTTGCTCTTTGTTGCTCCACCAGTGTCAGGTCTGTGGTATCATAAATGCCTTTAGCAGCATCTTGCTGTGATCTTGTCCTAAGATGATTATGACTCTAAATAAGCTGCAAAAAAGCAAATAGGTGTTGATTTTAGCCCAGTCAGTCATGGCCTAGCTGAGTTTATGAAAATTTACAAAAGCACTTCTTGGACTCTATTACTTTAAAAAAAGTAATAGTGACTCTGGTCAAATAAAGCTCCTGTATTTCCTTTTTCAGGGTTGGGGGTGAAGGTGGCTCATCTGTGAGAACGATTTACTATGCAGGGTGCTCCAATGACAACAGAGAACAAGTTTTCAGACAAGAACTGTGCCTCAGGTGAGCACCTTACAGATTATTGTCTGCAGAGTGCAGGCTATCTCTCCCGAGCATACATTAAGTATTCTCGGAGAGTGAAGAGTAAGATAAATACTTCACAGAGAATGTATCTGTTTACTCAATTATTGCTTTATTTTCAGTTTTCCAGATAGACACATTTCCTGTAATTGCTTTAGGAGTAAACTACAGCCTGAATAGAAAAAAACTAGATGTAAGTCCCTTATGGTTCATTGGTAACAACATTTTTTCTCAACTTTTTCCTGTAGAAAAATGTAACAATACAGGACCATTTTGTTATTGATTTGCAGGAATCACCTCTGTCCAGTTATCAGATATCACCTGTGCCAAAACCCTGGAATAGACAGCTTAAAATAAGGAGTAGTGTAACGCAGTATCATTGTAACCTGTGATAAGATTAATGTTGAGTTTGGCAAGCAGTGTATCAGAAAGAAAATTTTATAGTAAGTTTAAAACTAAACTAGCCAAATAGATATGCAAGCTCAATTTGAGACTGGGCCCTTTGTTCAAATCCTGTGAAGTTCTAAAAACCGTTAATGTTCTGCATTTCTGAAAATGCTGGGATTTCCAGAAAACCACATGGAAGACACCCATATATCCTTTCTGCAGAATATTATTGATGAAATACTCTTTCCACAGTTGAGACTATTTTGACCTTTCTTTGACTATTAAAGTGGTGCTTATTTTTGTTGTCAAATTTAAAGAGATATGCATGGGCTTTTCTGTGTTTAAATTGAACTGTTTACTGGAGGCAGTTAATTAATTAATTCTTTCCCAGTGGTTTCATTAAGCCCCTATAGTTATTCTGTGAACTCCTTTGATTAAATAGGTTTGTTTGTAGGCTTTTATCTACAAAACCAAGACACCAATAGAAGTGCATACTAAAGTCTGTTGGAAGGTAGACATGTACTTGAATATATACTTGAGGGTGCACATTCATACTTGTAAACCAATATATGGATGGGATGTGACAAATAAACAAATATTTACATCTGCTGTTTGTCAAAATACATTGATTAAATCTCTCAGAAACCTATTCCAAGGATTCAATCTTTAGGATTTAAAGTGGTGCTCATTTCACCAAGTCATCTGCAGTCACTGACAGTTAAGTCAATTATTTTGACATCTTCCAATGTTCAATGAAACGAGAGAGAGATACTGGCCTAACAAAGACTGGGGAGCTACTCCCTTTCAGGTGGTCAAAAGCATGTAAATCACACCTTATCATTTTCCTGTAAGCAGTCATTAGAACACTACCCATTTGTATCTAATGCACTCCATGCTGGGTACAAAATGTACCAGGGATAGCATTCACAAGCTTTCCATTGTTCATCTTTTCAAACATCACTCTGTAAAATGGATATGGCATTAGTTGAAATAAGTTGCTTATTTTGCTGACATGGGGGACATGCAATTGTGGCTTTGAATAAGACTTACTTACATATCTGATATCTACTCCACCTTTTTTTCTTTTTTGACATTAGCTTCCAATTTCTTGGGTTTAGAAATGATATTTAAATTTAGAGCAATGTAATTGGAGAGCAACACTGATATATGCTGAGTAGAAGGCATAAAAATACTGAATCTATTTTTAATTGAAAATGAGCTAATTGTTCTGGATTGGGTCCTGCTCCTTTTGCAAGTAGTACTAATTACTTTAAAAAGAGTTCCACAGAAAATAAATGCTATGAGTTGTTTTTACTTTCTTTCCTCACCAAGAAAGGACTTTTGCACTTTGAGATTTGAATCTGCTTAATTTGTCAAGAAAAACTTTAGAAATCTGTAAGGTGATACTGCAAAAAACAAGGTCCAGCATGTAGAATTATGTTAAGAAACTGTAATTTCATCTCTACTGTTGTTATTTTTTCATCTGACATATCATTCTATAGCAGACTTTATAGAGCAGGAGGTGAATTGATATAATTAGTTTGGTTTTTTGCCATCTTTCCCATAGGTCAAGCCAATTAAAAGATGACTGAGGGAGACAGTACTCCAAACTGAAGCATATGGCACCATGGCATAAAACACACAGTAGATGGAAAACAATTCAGTTGGGATTTTTAGCTTTGAAATTTAATTGAATATAAACAATGTTTTTCTCTGGATCACCTTGAAATTTCTTTTCTTCTCTTGACTTCTTATTTTCATCAAGAATCAGCATATTATTCTCTTCTTGGGTCGTGTAGTAGCATCTTTTTTGCCTTTGAATGAGTTCCCTATTGCAGCTGTTTCACTGCTCAACATTTTACTTTTGTTGTATGCAGAGTCAGTTGAAAGCCACAGAATTTATGATTTGTGATATATTTGAAAATTCTAAATTTAGTTTTACTGCAGAGACCAACCCTTCTCTCCCCTCACTAACAAAGCAAATAAAACATTTTGCTTTCAAATTTTCTTGCTATGTAAAAACCAGTAAGGTTAGGAAAACTGAAACTGGTTGTTTGGTGGTTTGGGTTTGGGGTTTGGGGTTTTTTTTGCTTCAAGTCAAGTTTCACACTGCCATTCCCTATTTCACCTAAGTCTGAACTCTAAAGACAGGGAATATGATTTCCCTGGGAGCAGTCTGACAAAACCAGGTTTTCTGGGAAGTCCATATCAATGCTTTATCACAAGGTGTGAGTGCACAGGGTATTTCTCAGTGCTGCCACTCTGTCCTCCATGTCTTTTAAGTTGCTACCAGGTTCCTTGGAATGACTTAAGCACAGCCCTGGGGTGAGACTCAAAAGTTAGAATGGCCTAGGATAGATCCTCCTGACACAGTTTGGAAGTGTTCACCTTCTGACAGAACCTTGCTAGAGAGAAGAAAACTGTTGGACAGAGTATTTGGAAAAACATTCTTGGTTTAGTATTTTGGGGTTTTCCCCCATTCTAATTAGATTAGAGCTTTCCAGGTAAACTTTGTTTTTCTATCAGTATAACTTAGTACACTCTCATCTCTGCTGGGACATCAAGGGTTGCTATTTGACTACAAAAGAGTAACTGAATATTGAGGTCCAAATGCAGGTCCAGTGTATATGGTTGCTTATATAAAATTTCTTTCTTATTGTTTAAGGATTCTTTCAAGCACAGACCTTTGGATTTCTTGTGATTTTTTTTTTTTCCACAGTGTTGTTCAAACAAAGCAACATTTTTATCTGGCAACTATTTCAGATCTAAAACCATAGTTACATAAATAGTTGCTGAGTCTGTTTCTCTGTTGTTCTATTAAGCACCAGCATAGCTTATCTTTCCATAGACAATGGAAATATGCAGACAGTAAAAGTGCAGTTGTTTGCAATCAGAGTAATGTAGCTGCTTTGTAAAAATAGTTATCTCACACTACTGGAGTACAGGCAAATGAGATCAAAATCAGAATAAAACTGTTATTCCTGGATTCAAGTAATGAATAAATTAATGTCTGTATATACTATTCACTGTGATCCTTGAATGTACATTGGAATACTCTCTGATGAGCATGAGAGAGCAAAGCATGTCTGCTTAATTTTTAATCCCATCTACAGGTTAGTCCTTGTAAAATAACAATTATCAAGTCAGATTCTCTGAAAGAATGAACTTGTCAAACTCACATACTTTATCTGCTGTGGCAATTGATGTCAGTATGATAATGCCATGCCAGCAGTGCTTAAGCTTAGAGTTTGTCAGTTACTCCATGATAAACTCTAGCATTTGAGGGATTTCTTTCATCCCAGTTCATCAAATCACACAGGTCTGACATTCAATATGCAGTCCTCAGGGTTTCAAATGTTCTTTTGCTCTTGATTTATGCTAACAATAGAATATTTGAAATAATGAAGACTAAGTGTCATTGCAGTGCCTAAGTGACTCTGATTAAACAGATTCCAGAAATTGGCTGTGGACAGCTGCACTGAAGTACAAAGTTTGGATGACTGTGCTAATTTCAGCAGGAGTAGAGTTAATTTTCTTCACATTGGCTGGTGTGGGGCTGCATTTTGAACTTGTGCTGAACACAGAGTTGATAACATAGAGATGGTCTTCTTATTGCTGAGCAAGGTTTTCACAGAACCAAGGCCTTTTCTGCTTTCCATACCACCACACTGGCAAGGAAGTTGCAGGTGCGTGGGAGGTTTGCAGGAGACATGGTCAGGACAGGTCACTCCTGCCAACCAAAGGGATATTCCAGACCCTATGACATCTGCTCAGTATACAAAGAGAGGAGGAGAAGGAGAAAGAGGGTGGGCGTTTGAAGTGATGGCATTTGTCTTCCCAAATCTCCATTATGCGTCGTGGGGCTCTGCTCTACCGGAAATAGGTGAACACTGCCTGCCCATGGGAAGTGGGGAATTAATTCCTTGTTTTGCTTTGTTTGTGTATCTGACTTCTGCTCTTTCTGTTAAACTTTCTTCATCTCAGGTCCTGAATTCTCTGGCTTTTACCCATTCCATTCTCTCCCCAGTCTGGCAGTGCGGGAGTGAGTGAGTGGCTCTGTGAGGCTTGGCTGCTGGCTGGGGTTACACCACAGCAAGCGGTAAAGTTGGAAGTAAAAGTAAGCCTGACCTGTGTAGTGGTGCAGAACAGCAAGAAAAAGAGGGAAGCAGCTTACTTCCTGAATTTCTTTGCTCTGAAGACAATGGAACTTCAACATGTTCTTAATGTTTGGAGACCAGGCTCAGAATCATCTTGTTTGACCTTAGAGATTTTCAGTGTGAAAGGCTTCATTTGGGTTCATCACCTTAGGCTCAGGCATAGGCCTTTGCAGGGTTTGATTCTTCAATATTTCTTCAACAGCAAGGTAAATCACACTTTCTTGTACTTAAATGTTTCCACCGACAACACAGACGACTGATAGCAAACAAAAGATGTGCCTGTCCCTGTTGCAAATATTTATGAATGAACTGATAAACCCTACTCCCTGCTCTGGATAACTTAGCAGAGACTAAGCAGAAAAATAGAAGTATTAATATTGGCAGGGAAAGCAGAGAGCTTTGCTGCAGGGGGAACAAGCAGTAATTTATAGAAATAATCTGCAGGTCTCCTTTATTGGAACAACCACATGACAGATTATATTTAAGATTAAATGAAGACTGGGCACAATCAAGCCCTTAGCAAGGGAAATGTCTTTTTTTTTCTGACTATGTTTTTCCATCCTATCATAAATGTATCAATTTTTTCCAACCTCTGTCTCTCATTTTAGGTTGGAGTAATCATTTTTGTATGAAATTGCATCAGTAATCTTATTACTTCTTTAGACATAATTTTATATGTTAAAATTTAAATTTATTATGCTTACAACAATATTGCTTCTCTGGATATAAAGCATTTTGCGAACATGGTTCTGAAAAAGTATTCTATCAGATTTATCATTCTAATGTTTTACATATCCTGGTATCTAGGGAACACTCTTTAAATACTTTTAGATAACCTTAAGTGAAAAGAAAAACAAACCCTCAACTCAAACATATATAACAAATGGCCGGGAGCACATTATTTTCTTTAAAATAAAAGCTCTCTCCCTACTCTTTAAATCAAGCTGGAATTAATGTCTTCTGCTGTTTTTTCTTGCCTTACAGTCACGAAAAAATTTATTTGATGCCATATGATGCAACTAAATTAGAAGACAGAAGGTCTGTGAAACAAATGTTTTCCAAGGAGAATATATTTTCTCCCAAAATTCCAGGGGGAGAAGGTATGGCATATTATCATCACTTTTTTCAAATTCCCTCCTCTCTTTCCCTACACCAGGTTCTCTCAAGGTTAATTTGAAATGGTTTAAAGAGCCTTATTCATGGTAGGAGCTGTTATCTTTTAGTTTAAAATAAAGATATGTACCTCGGAATTCTTCCCCTTCATTACTCGGAAGCACCACAAAGGCCGGCACAGCTTACACCAGAGGGCAATAGTGAGCTGTAAATATTTTCTCATCCCTGCCTTTTCCATGGGAGCTCTTCTCAGGCACTTTTAGTCTTCTCTTCTCCCCTAACCATAGGCGGCCGTAACAGTGTAAAATCTTGCACGATAGGACCAAATGCAGTGATGAGCTTTTTCCACTGTTCTCAGAATTTGCTGTATTTATAACAGATAGATGAAATTGGTGACTTTCATGACTCCATAAAGTTACTCATCGATTATTCTGAACCCAACATTCAAGCTTCCCTGAAGTGCTAATACTCTTTCTTCTAAATCTGCACTCAGTCAGCTCTTTGGAGTAATGGCTCTTGCCAGAATTGGCAATAACAAAGAGGAGGGAACAAGTATGTATTTTTACATATTTTGCTTCGGAATTCTTTTAAAGCCAATTTAAACCCTTCTCTTCAGAGAACAGGGCATTACTATATGCAAATATTATGCCTTGCTTCTAATGTACAAGTGTACAGTACAAGTGGCAGAAAAGATGAAAAGAAGCAAGCAAGAAAAAATAATGAGAATATAAAATGGGAAAAATTATCTTTCTTTCTTAAAATTATGTAATAGTTTTCTAAACATAGAGTTTTTGCCTTAGAATTTCTAAAACAAATAAGCAGACCTTTCTGTGTTTTTAATTGTTCTCTCACTTGAATTGAATGACATTTCTAAATCTAAGTTTCATCTATCCCTGATTTTTAAAAGTATTGTATATCTATCAGGGGACTGCAAGTAGAAACAGGCCATTTATTCATTTCACCTCTGCCTTTCATCATATGGATATTTTTTTTGTGCCTATGCTGGCTGCTGGAATTAAGCTTTTCTGACAAAGTTAGAATGGAGAAAGAAATTTTTCCCATCCATTTTGCATGAATGTAAAGATTTAGGAAACAAGTTATTATGACCTTATGTATGTATATTTTTACATACATCTAGCACAATTTTAAATGCTAATAAGAGGCGATCTCCATGAGATGGGAATATATTGGTATATTGTTAGTGGTTAAGGAGTGCTTGATCCAAAATTTTTCCCTAAGCTTTTCTTTGGTGCTGGTAAATGTTTGGGGTTGGGGGATGGTGTTTTGTTTTTTTGGTGGTGTTACTGTTGTTGGGGTTTTTTCCCCATAGTCAGTGGCATTGCACTTAAACGGGTTATTAAGTCATCTCCAAATAGCATTGAGGCACTGTCCCCAAACACCAGACCAGGATGCCTGATCTGATGGTACCTACCTTCACTATTTTCTGAAAGTAGATTCCTACAAATGCCTGCCTAATTGTATGTTTCTTGGATCTATGTGACCACTGTTAGGGACAGACCCTCAAATTATGAGACTGTGACAAGATAATTGTCCTAGCCACCATTGTCTCTTTTGCCTTGATTTTTTTTTTTTGTGGTGGAGGACAGGAGCTCCGAAGTTGTTGCTTAATTGACTTCTATATTTAATAGACTGCCTTCCATTACATCAGTCTGCCCCTCAGGCCCTGTTGAAGTCCTGATTGATTTCTAATAGCTTTTAAAGTTAATACTGTAGCCTCCTGCTATTTTTCAGTGCTTTTGATTGGTGTTTTTCTGCATTGGCTTCCAAACACATACCCAGATAGTGAAATAGTTTGAGTGCTTCTGATTGGGAAACACTGCAGGGAAGGAGAGAAACCCAATATTGTTTTTTTCATGGCTTTTAATTGGAAATGTCATAGAAAAGCGTTCCCACAAAGCTGCCTAGAATAAGTCATCGGTCCTGAGGACTAGGGACTAAGCCCTAGGATCTCATTAATTGGCTCAGAGGATTCAGTGTTTACAGCTGGGTCCAGAAAAGTCTGCTTTTGCTGTTGCTTCTTTTCATTAATTTGAAATCTTTGCAGACCACCTCTGGTCCAGATAAACTTCAAACTATATCTCTGCTTGTGACTAAAACAATATCACCCCTACCCCCAAAATGCCTGCCTGTCTGGCCATGCAGCAGAAGCCTGAGGGCCACATTGTAAATGACAATTCACCTGTTGGTACCTGGATTCTGCCCCTGCTTGGCCACCTAGAATTACAGAATCATTCACGTTGGAATAGGCAGTCTTTGAGTCCAACCAATAACCTAATACTTCCAAATCCACCACTAGACTATGTCCCTAAGCATGTTCTCAAACATCACATTTACCACTCACCTTGGAGAAAGTGTTAACAACACACATCATGTTTGGGAGGTTATGAATGGTGGGGAATGGTTGTATTTATCCAGTACAGGTGGAGCTTGCTGAGTACTATCCCAGCAAGAAGAGAGGAGCAAACCAAAGGGGCTGAGCTCAGGCTTGGTCTGACTCTGACATAGATCCAAAGCAATCTGCAGACTTTGGGCTGATAAACCAGCTCTGCATACGGACTGGCACCTTCCCGGTGCTGGCGGAAGTGAGGAGCAGATGTCTGTATGGCAGCTGGCAAAACTGCCTCGAGCCGCTCCTGGCCATGCTGATGCCAGGTTGCCCATGGCAGAGTTGGTGGCTGAAGCTGTGCGCTTCAGTGGGGGTCACCCAGCTGCAGCCTCCTGGTCACAGTGGCCCCCTCCTGGCTCCTGCCCCATCCTGGCCTCCCTGCTGGGCCAGGACTGCCTGCTGTCCCTGGGTAGCTCTCAGCTGCCAGCTGGAGACAGTGCTGAATGAGGCAGCGGTCAGGCACAGCCTCCTGGGCAGCTCTCCCTTCAGACTGCTGCAATTACCAGTTGTCTCCACCCTGATTAGAAAAGAAAACAGCTTTCCTCAGTCTGGCCTTCAGCCTACAGTTTGTACATGCATCTTCCCTTGGCAACTGGTTTTTCTTCTGTTGATGGCACAGTCTCCAGTGAAATCTGTCTCATAGTAATGAGAGGAAAACTCTGAAAACCTCAGAAACTCATGCCTCGCTTGGTGTATAGTTTTGCTGTTCTATGTTTTCAAAACACATTAAAATAATAATTATCCCTTGCTGCTCTCTTTGTGGTTCTTAAAACATATTGCCTTCATTTTGGAAATTTCATTTTCAAGGAAAATGGCATCTGTTGAACCCAAACCACATAGCGAGTTGGTGTCAGAGCCAATATTAGAGCTTGGGAGTTCTGGCTTTTGACCTCATAGTCAGTCCATCAGGCCATTCAGCTTCCTTAGGGAGCAGAAAACTACCACTTATGAAGTGTATATATAAAAAGATGTATCAAAATCTTCAAGAGGGTAAACCAGCAGAATTCTCCAAGAAACAAAAACATCTCTCCTGTAGCTGTGAGAGTCAAATATCCGGGCAGTTGCACATCTGCATCGGGTTGGATTTACTATGGAGCTGAAAAAAGATGATATTGCCAGCTAGTATTTCTTAGAACAAACTTTTCATTAAGGTTTTGGCTTCATTTTCTCAGCATCTCTGTGCCTGTTTTCAGATATTCTTATGAAAAGTTGTGCCTCATTTTTATGCAGCCATATGCAAAATACCACTGAATGACCTGGGGACATTTGACAGGTGCCATATTTATGACAACACAGCATTTTTAATAGAGATCACATATTACGGAGGGGGAATGCTCTAAATATCACAAATTGGTATCCTTCAAAACAAGGAAAAAAATGCATGCTAGCCTTTTGTATACAATAATGCAGTCAGTTAGCTTGTGCTGCTTACTGAATTTTCCCAGGATTGTGATAATAGAAAAGAGAAATAACAAAAAAAAAAAAAAATCCAAAAGAAAAACAACAAAAGCCACCTCCTAAAGCCTCACTTTAATGCTGCCTTATGTATTAAATTTTAAACCCACTACAGTAAGTAAACATGATTTTGAATCTTCCATGATGCACATAGATCAGTCTGTTTCTGAAAGCAAAGGGTAAAAGGAAAGTCAGATGAAAACAGCAGATCACATAGGTCATAAGCTATTTTTCACTTTAAGCAGCTTCTTAATTTCACTGGTAGCATATTCTTCTGATAAAGAAGAACAAACTAAATTAATGTAAGATAGCAAAAACCCTAAAATGCTTAATGCATGCTGCTTGTATAGGATTCAAGTGTAAACAGAGCAGCATTTCTAAGCCTGGACATTTACGGACAGCAGCGTGATCTTTGTGATGACAAATTAGCCTTTAAAAGTCACATGATCAAAAGCATGTCACTGAAACCTGGGGAAAGGTCAACGAGCTCTGAGTGGGAATCCTGCCGTGCTCCTGAAAGCATGGGATCATTCTCTCCATGATTGTGCTTTAGCATAGACTGTTTGAAAGGATTATCCATTGCTGATAGGGGTGTGTGACTAGGTGAGTGCATTTCATGTGATAGAAGACTTGAGTGTTGCAAACCATGCATGGATTAAACGTCAGAAGCATTCAATTTATTGTTTTTCTTTCTTTGAGGCTGTGTTCTTCATCTTAGTAGCAGTGACCAGCTGCAGTTCTGCAGAGAGAAGCATTATAGACACAGGAGAGAAGTAAAACAAGGCAAGTGCCTTCCCCCCACCCTCTTCTCTAGAGACAGTTTTGTATCCTGGGACAGTTGAAAGGCCAGGCTTTAAGAGCATGGACATGCACTATCTTTTCTGGAATGTGCATGTGATCTTCCTATGTATCACTGAGCAGGAGAGGGATGTTTTGCTCTTTCATCCATGCTTAGCTTGTCACCACTGAAATACAAATTGCGAACATTTTTAAGGACAAATGCATGCCCAAAAGGATTTCCCATCCTTTTTCCCATCCTTCAAGTTGCCTGTTGTTAATTGACCCAAGTTCACTCTTTCATTTGGCAGGAATTTTCTTTTTCTGCTGTATGAAATGTGGATGGTATGCACTACCACAGAGCATATTATTAATTTAGAACAAATATTTTTATAAAAATTCAAATAATTAAATCTTATTTGATTGCGTGTCTGCATGTAACTTGACAGAGTATATATAGAACTATTGGTTTAGGTTACAACACAGAGCACAGATAAAGTCTTACGCATGTTTTTTCTCACCAAATTCCAGCTCTGGATGTTGAAATTTTTACTACTATTTACAGTCATATATGATATCAAATCACATGTGTAATTGGAATTGTTCAGCCTGAAAAAGGGAAGTCTTAGGGGTGACTTAATTGTGGCCTTCCAGCACCCGAAGGGAATCCACAAGAAAAGATGGAGAGAGACTGTTTGCAAAAGCATGTAGCGTCAGGAGAAGAGGGAATGGATAAAAACTGAGAGATAGGTTTAATTTAAATATTAGGAAGAAATTCTTTACTTTGAGGGTAGTGAGACACTGGCACAATTTGACAGAGAAATTGTGGATGCCCCATCCCCGGAACTATTGAAGGCCAGGTTGGGCAAGGCTTTGGGCAAGACCTAGTGACAAGTGTCCCTGGACATAGCAGAAGATTGGAACTAGGTAGTCTTTTTAGGGCTCCTTCAAACCCAAACCATTCTATGATTCTGTACTTATAGATAGTTATATGTGCATATATTTCTTTGTGCTTGTATATTAAAACACCCAGAATTGTTGCTAAATGTGAAGACTCGGATTTCTCTGCATGGATTTTGATCACTGGATGCCTCTTTGCTGTGAGGTTTGATATCTTCATGGAGTGATTCTTGGTCTAAGTCCTACCACATATTAGCATGTTTTGGGTGCTATAAATTGGTACATATTTCAATTGTTGATCTGTGGTGTCTCTTTCTCTCCACCATCTTTTGATTGCTATGTAGTATCATCAAGGAGGGCTGGAAGCAATGTGGTGAACACAGATAGGGCCATTTCAGAGGAGCAGAGTCTTCAGTTCAGTGGGCATTGCCCCTATATGTCCATACTTTCTGAGATACCCTTACTTGAACATCATAAATGTGGCAGTGTCATCCCCTGGTGATATGCCAAGGCTGGGATATAGCAATATCACCTCTCTGCTGCCAGCAGAACCTCTAGGTTGTTCCTCTAAAATTCTTAATATCTCTCCTAAGTGGGTGGAACTGATGAAACAGCACAGATGGTGATGTTTGGATACAAAGTTTCAAATTGTGTGTATTTCTTAAGAACACAGACTTGTAGTTGCTTCCTATGATCTCTTGTTTTGATTTTTTCCCCAGCAATTTTAACTGCTCTGTGTGGGTGCATAAACACTAAACCAGGTTTTTATTTAACGCCCCAAAAAGAGAAGATGGCCCTTCCAATTCATGTGTCGCTACACATTGAGGGAGGAGAGCAAATAACTCCTCTTTATCAAAAATGCATTGATGAATGCCTTAGGAGAGTAGAATCAGAGAATCATAGAATCATAGTGCACTCTGACTTGAAAGGGACCCACAAGGTTCATCAAATTCTGTCTCAACACAGGACAGCCTAAACATTAAGTCATACATCTAAAAGAATTGTCCAAATAATTCTGGAATATTCACAGATGTGGGCCTATGACAACTCCTCTGGTGAGCTTGTTCCGCTGCTCAAAAACCCTCTCAACAAAGAGGTTTTTTCCAATACCCAGTCTGACCTTCCCTGACACAGCTTTCAGCCACCATGCTGCATCATACAGGCAGAAATCAAAAAGAGATCAGCACCTTCTCCACTCCACCACTGCGGAGGAGGTCACCCTTCAGTCACCTTTTCTCTAAGCTGAGCAAACTCAACGTCCTCATCTGCTTCTCATAATGCAGGCCTTCTAGTTCTTTCTCCATCTCTGTTAGCCTTCTTTGGACACATTCCAATGTTTTTGTATACTTTTTATATATTGAAGCCCCAAACTGTATTCCAGGTGAGGCTACACCGATGCTGAATCTAATAGGACAACAGCTATTTTTGTTCACTTAGCTGTACTGTGCTTAATGCACCTCATGATATGGTTGGCACTTTTGACTGCCAGGGCCCAGTTTTGACTCATATTGAATTTGCCATCAACCAAAATCCCCAGATCCTTTTCTGCAGGGCTGCACTCCAGCCTTCTGTCCCCCAGACTATACATATATCCCGGATTACCCCACCAGATACTGAATCTGGCACTTGTCCTTTTAGAGCTCATACAGCCTGTGGCATCTGTCAAGATGTCTCTATAAGACCTCTCTAACCTTGAGGGAATCAATGGATCCTTCTAATTAAGCATTGTTGGGAAACCTACTTAGCATGCGCCCCGCTCCTGCATCCAGGTCATTGATAAGAACAATAAGGAGAAGCAGCCCTAAAATTGAACCCTGGCAATCCCCACTAGTGACTGACTTCCACCCTGATGCTTCCCCATTTACCACAACTCTTTGAACCTGGTTCTTCAGACAACCATTTACCCTCTGGATTATGTATGTGTTTAGCTGCACGCTGTACTTTTTGTCCAGGGGAGACAGTGAGAGACAGAATCAAAGTTTTTATAAAAGCCCAAACAACCCCACCCCCTTATTTTCTCTCCTCCCCTTGTCCACAGGAGAAAAGATCATACTGAAAAGAGGTTGCAGTGCACTTCTGTGGCATGTCTCTGATTCAAGGGGCTGTATGACTTGATATACTCTGTTTCTGGAGTATTTCAGCCCAGTGTGTAGTACAGAATATACAAAAATATATACATGTACAGGAGCCTTCTGCTTCCTGCTGGCATGCCAGTCTTCTTTTGTTGAAACTTTGTAGATACTGAGTCTATTTGTTGCTGAGTTGATGCGTTTTACACTTCAGAGTTACAGTGATTTCAGTACCTTAATAGCTTAAAGATCTGGAGACAATAATCAGGCCTGACTAATGACAGAAGGCCAATACGAGCACACACTGGAGTTGTGTCAGAAAAACTGGAAAGCTTATGTGGGTGTGAAAATAAAACCTCTGAACTCACTGAGTCAGATCTGCCCACAATTAAACCCAGAGCGATGTTCTGAAAATGTTCCCTTGCCACGTTTGCAAGTACAGCATATTTTTGCAACAGGGTGATGGGTTTGCAAGGCAAGGTTTTGTCAGCAAGGTGACTAGTGAGGGGTGGCTTCTGTGGGAAACAACTAGAAGCTTCCCCCATGTCTGACAGGAACAAAGCTAGCTGGCTCCGAGATGAGCAGGTTGCTGGCCAAGCCTTTCAGCAATGGCGATAGTGCATGTGGGGTAATGCGTTTAAAAAGAAGGACAAAAAAGCTGTGTGCCATGAGCAAGCAAAGTGAAAATACACGAGACAAACAGCCCTGCAGACACCAAGGTCAGTGAAGAAGAGGAAGAGGTGCTACAGACACCAGAGCAGACAGTCTCCTGTGGTCTGTGGAGGGACCATAGTGAAGAAGGCTCCTTCTCTGGAGGTCCGTAGTAGAAGATCCCACTCTGGAGCCAGTGGATACCCAAAGGAGGCTGTCATCCTGTGGGAAGCCCAAGCAGGTGCAGGCTTGCTGGCAGGTGTGAGGTAAACTCCAAACAGGGCAAATTTTCATCAGCAGAATTGTATGTATGTATGTGTTTACTGAGACTGTAAGTAAGAAGACATTAAGGGGCTCTAGGGAGGTGTGGGATACTCAGCAAAAGAAGTTGGATGGCCATTTGGCCATGGTCCCTTCTCTTACTCTGATGAGAATTTTGGAAGGTATGTGACACAGGGTCCTGGGAAAATTTTTGTATGAAGGACTTGATGTATGTTATATACTAATCCAGATGAAGGTCAGTGACTGCTGGACTGTTTGGACAAAAATGGAAAGGCAGCAACCCTGGGTGACAAAGATGGTAAACTAGAACTCTGAATTGGAAAAAGGGTCCTGTAAGTCCAGAATTCAGTGTGACTGTCTTCTTGCCCTTGCTTAAAGTTGCTCTGGCCAGGAAAAAGTCTGAATGTGAAGAAACTAAGCAGAATGTTTGAACAGTTCTCATCCTGACTGTTACTAACGTCTCTTCTACTAAATATTCACATCTCTGGATGCACACCTTCTTATCCCCTAGCTGAGTGTTTTGTGGGATAGCACTGTTACTCAGATTAAAGAAAAGTCATGAGACAAAAACTCCAGAGGTCAATGTATTTGTTCTTGCTTTCTTTTATTTTCTTTATGTATTTTGAAGGGCAGTAGGATTTCACTTACGGTGTTCAAAGTGCAATAATCTCTCTGTGGACTCTATGTATCTGATATCTGCACCACTTACTAACAAAAAACCCACTTTATCTCTACAATAATTGACTGGTACATGGTCCTGTAGTTCTTAAATTTAAAGAGGTACTGAGAGGGTTAAATGCTTGCAGAACAGATAGTAATACTTGCACTTCCAAAAGGTCTTTCTGACCTATCTTATGCTATACTGATGAGTTTGTCTGGTAAAGAGAGGTCAGCACTATCAGGCTCGGCTTTTTTGCGTGCATATTGAATGATATGTGATATTTAAGTTCTACAATGCAGAAGTTAATTTGCACAGGGAACTTTCTGCTTGAAAAGAACACAAGGAATGTGTAGGGATCACAAATAATTTCTCTATGGAAGTGTATTTTTTTTTGTTTACGTCTCAATTTTTTGTGGTTGAGTAATACAATGACAGAAATTTTAGAAATCCATATGAACTTAAAATATGTTTTATGTTGCCTTGGCAGTTGTGATTGCTCTTAAGTAATTTTATCTCATTAACAGACATTGCAGGCCAAATATAAAGATTTTTTCTTCCCTCTCACATTAGGATGCTTTGGTTTTCTCTCAACATATTCAAACTTTAGAAATGTATATGTGTTTTTAATAGGTGTCAGCAAATAAATGTTTTAATAAATGACTTCTCACTCAGTAAATAACAGTTTCAACTTTGGTTCCTCTGTGACTTACGAACAAGTGCTCATTTAGAAAATGCCTCCAGGAAGAATACATTTTGGGATTTATTGTATGTCACAGATTAAATTATTTCTTGTTTATTCCCTTTACTTCAAAATTCATAATTAATATTTCAAAATATGTTTAGTAGTTACATTTGATTCTTAATTTTAACAGTAATTTCAAATCATCATAGTAAGACTTAGCCTTAGTACTCTCTGAACACTACCCATAAATCAGGTTAAATATCTGAGTCAGGGAACTTTAAAGCTGCTTTTAAAACCCAAACACTGGCAAAATTTACATTTATCTAGGGCAGCAGTAGCTTGTCACCCACTGATAATTAATGACGCAAGAGCAACAGGTTTAAACAACCACATATCAGGAATTTTTAAAGGTATCTCCATATTAATAGCCAGATGTCTAAGATTTGTAAGTTTTTGTTTGTTTGTTTGTTTGTTTGTTTTTAATTTTTTTATTTTTTTCTGGAAAGAACAGTATACTTTATATTCACTTTATATTTTTCTAAACAGAAAATGTTTTGCACTCATTTTCCACACAATGTTTGTGTAGTTGATTCTTTCTTTCTAGTAGTAGTCTGGCACTTGTCTTTATTGGATTGCAGCTTCATTTTTAAGGTTAGTTTTCCAATTTTTCAGCTTAATTCTGAATTTTAATGCCATCCCCTAATGCACTTGCTGTCTGAAAGCAACACCTTCTAGCCTGGGGTCCTCCTTCAAGCTTATAAAAGTACTGCCTATTCTCATTCAGCTCATTAACAGAAACATAAATGGAAAGCATCTTACACCCTTTGGCTTCGTGTTCAAACAATAACAAGCAAAGAAAATGTCATTCCACCAAATCCTCCTGTTGTACAAATTGGATATTGAGATGCAAAGCGCACACTCTTCTGTGTGTGCAGTAGTCTTGAGTCATATGGTATCCATGTCTGTGTGCTATTAAACCAAGCTGTGTCGAACCAGGGCCCAGCTACAGTGCGGTCTCTGTCTATAAGATGCAATTGGTTTTCTATCCATGCTGACTAGCAGCCTTAAACATAAAACACAAATGAAAATTAGAAGTTAGTGTGAGCCATGGACCACACCCAACAGGCATTTTATGGGATGTAGCTGCCTCTTTTGCTGGTGAAATTTTACCTGCATGTATTGTTAGTAACGTCATGTCACTTTCCCATGGGATTACTGTCAGAATCCTAGTCTTTAAGCTTTTATCCTTGCTAGCTCTTTTCGAAAAGAAAGTGCTAAGTTACAGATGGGGCTAGAAAAAGCTGCTTGGAAGAGACTAAATGCTAAAAATTTTGTTTCCTTTCAGGCTGGAGTCATAAAAAATTTCAAAAGCAACTGGTGTGAAAGCCAACTGGTGTGTAAGTGCACATAAAGCTGTCAATATCCTTCTTTCATAACCAATAGAGAAGCTTTCATTCACATCAGATCAGTTACACAGTTGAATGAAGACTACAGATATGAAGTCATGTGTTTTGGGGCTTTTTTTTCACCCTGAAGTGGAACTATCATACTGCAAATGTCACATGTGACACAATGTTCTGCATTAAATTGGGAATAACAGCTTCATATCTGAGGTCTCTAATGTGCAGCCATTGAAAAGGATAATCACTGTGCCTAAGTGGGGATTGGCTTTTAAAGAGAACCTCTAAACTATGGGCTTCAGTGGCACTGTGTGACACCAGTTAATGCTGGCCTAACATCATAAAGCTTTGAACCTTATATGAAATACATTTTTCATGCTAGTATTTTCTAACAATTTATGCAAAATAATTTTAAAAAATGTGGCTGGTTCAATTTTTAATGAACCTCTGGATGTTGAAAATATTTTCCGAGATGAAAATACCTTTACAACCAGGGGGAAAAAAAGTGAACAGGTAGGTTTTACCACGTTTACCAAGAACAGTTCTATTTATCTGTGTTTTAGGACATCACAAGTTAACGTTTAGCTGCTACTGTTTAAGACAGTACTTGAGTGTCAGATAGAAATTCATATTCTCCAACTTGAAAATATCTCCTCAGAACATGAAATATACTGCTAACATCCTCATTCTTTCCACAGGATTGAAATAATTTTTTTGGTCTTGCAAGGGCAGCACATTGTGTGCAAAGTTCACAGCTTTCAGGACCTCAACCAAAACTGAGCACTAATTAGTTCAAAGAGAAACGTTTTTGCCTGTAATACCATAGAACTTAGAAATATCCCTCATTCTCAAGATTTTAGTAAGATTAAGTTAGAGTTCTAGTGTTTTTTGAAAGCTTTAAGTTGTTTTTGGTACAAATTTAGACGTCACATTTTTTCCTTTATAAATATATAGAGCTAACGATGTATAGCTCAGACCTGTTTGGAAACACCCAGGTAAATTGTCCCTCAGGCAGCTCTCTGCTCTGAATTCTTGGTTCTGTGGTTTTTGTTTTTGTTTTTTTTGTGTCTGTTTTTTTGCACAATCTAGATAATCTCAATACTCAGTTTAGTTTGAAGATTTAGGTCATTGTTTCCACTACCCTGCCATCTGATTGTGTTCACTAACCACTAAGGGACACCTCCTTTTTGTTGGGGTTCTGTTTTGGGTTAACCTTAGCAGGCAGTTCAGCCCCTCACAGCTGGTCACTCACTCCCCTCTCCAGCAGGATGGGGAAGGGAACCAGAAGGGTAACAGTGATAAGACTTACCAGTTGAGACAAAGACAGATTAACAAGCAAAAATAAAACTGCACACAGAAGCAAAGCAGAACAATGAAATAATTTATTACTTTTTTTTTTTTTTTTGATATATTTTT